>WBNH01007035.1:466225-797573 GCA_013401255.1 Urocolius indicus
CTCTCCTCTCCTCTCCTCTCCTCTCCTCTCCTCTCCTCTCCAGCTGAAGACAAGCTCTCAGTCACAAAAAGCAGAACAAAGAGGAGAAATGAGCATACAGATTGCATAGAGACTACCTCTCCTGGAGCTGCACCATTGCAGCATGTACACTGCAGCACTCTTCCCAAGTACTCCCTGAAATGAGCTGGTTCTCAGGCTTGGGGCAAAGAATGTTTAGGCTTATTAATGTTAAAAGCCTAATGAGATGACTCTCTCTTTTTAAGAAGCTGTGACATTTCAAGAGGACTGGGGAGGTTATTGTTAAAAGAGACCAGACAAACTGTGTTAACAGTCTGTGCTGCAAAACACTTGAGAATAGAGTATGCCTATTAGTATTCCAAGCATGCATGCTGCAGGGTGTGGACAACCTCTCTTGTCTTTGGGTACAGTAGACCTTGTACTCTTCCAAAGCTAATTGTGACTACCTGCAGAGAAAACAGGAGATATGGAAGCTTACTGAAGACATGTGCTAAGTTCCCTGCTGCAGATGACTGTATTCTCAGCTGGTCCTGCAAAAGATGGCTGTACGCAATATTAACAGTGAGAACTCAGAGTTTTATTTGGATGCGTGAAAGAGAGAGGATTTTTTCTAGAGATCACAGATCCATCAAGTAGCTCTTTTGTTGCTTTCAGGAAGCTACAAAAAATTAGCTTGCTAAAGTTCACTAAACATTGCTGCAGGGAAAAATAAGGTACAGCCTCCATTATAGTGCAGTACATTTGGACTTAGCAACTGCACTTCCAAAGCTGCTGCTTTATTATCTACCCTACATAACTGTGTTGGTCTTAAGTATGTGTCCTCTTATGCACGAGAAAAGCATTATCTTTATCACAGCACAAAAGATATGAACTCTTTGCACAGGGTTCACAGCCTTGCCTTTAGCCACTCTTAAAGGAATGCATGTATTTTCATGCGCTAATTGTGAGACCTTTTAGGAGGGCAACAAAGGTTCTCCAGCTCCAGGGGACTGAGGATGCTTCTGCACAAGGCAGGAACTCTTATTGCAGCTGCAGGTGGAGGAGGATGCAGTAAGGATTCCCCTACGTAGGCACCATCTGACAGCTATCATCCACTAATGGTCCCTTTGGCAAGGTTATATGCTTGCTTTGTGGCCTGGCCTTGCTGCTGGGGGACTGTAAGTACAGCCTCACATAGCTGTGGGATAACTTGTTTTGTATACCTGTCTCCATTTGAGTGCAGAAAGCTCTAACAGGATTGGTCAGCTGGTAGCAGCACCTTTCATGTCTTGGGATATGGAGAGGCATAGGAACTGCAAGGGTTGTAATGGAGCCCAGACACAATTGCAGCCTGGCACTCTAAACGCATACCCACACACTGAGACAAGGCCAGCTAGGGTCTGTTAGTGTCCGAAAAGGACGGGTGTTTTGTTGTAAATTTACTGTAGTATGAGGTTAGGAAATCGTAGTGATTTTATCTAACGATTTATGATTCATGCTGAAAAGGTTAAAGTGTTAACGACAACAAAATCAACAATACAGAAGTCATTTCCCAAAGGCAGATGAACATTTTTTCCCTTTAGAGATAGGACACTGAGGTATGAAAAAGTTAGGCAACTTGCCTAGAGTCACAAGATGAGTCACTGACTGAAAAGGGATGAGTCCAAGCTAAACCTGATAGAAATCTACAGCATACTGGTGTGTCGTGGTTTCTGCCCATCAGGGAACAAAAGACCACGATTAGCCTCAAGTACCGAAGACTAAAGGATTGCCAAAGGGCAGGGAGAGCTTAATTGCCGCTTAAGGTGCAGGACAAAACAGACCAGGCTACTCGGCTTGGGGAAGAAAACAGAAAACAATTTAATACCAACTAAAACATAAAACCCCAAAAACCAGAACCAAAACAAAACAACACAGAATGGTACAGAGATGAAGAGTCCGACCAGCCCTTTAAGACCACCTGCTCCCCACCCCTCTCCTCTTCCCGGGCTCAGAGCCCTGATCCCGGTGTTTTATACCTCCGTCCCCCCTGAACGGCCCAGGGGGGCAGGGAGTGGGGGTTTCAGTCAGTCCGTTCCTGGTGGCTTCTGCCGTTTGTCTCACCTCAGGGCAAGTGGGTTCCGCACCAGTCCTCCTTGCAAGTCCGTGAGGTACCACACACACATGGCAGCCCTGCACGGGCTGCACCGACGCACATTTGTCCCAAAGCCCTGCACGGGCTGCACCGATGCTCATTTGTCCCAAAAGTTGCTGCTCCTCTCTGCCTCTCGTGTGGGGCTGCTCTGCAGTGCACAGGCTCTCCAGCATGTCCTGTGCCATGACCGCCTCCCCCACACAGTCTCTGGCCCGTCCGGGCACACTCACATGAAGTTGCTGCTGCTGATCCATAGGTTGCAGGGGTACCGGCTGCACTCTCACCACGGCTTGCAGAGGGGTCTCTGGTCTGATGCTCCATCCTTCCTCCTTCTCCGACTGTGGGGTCCGCATGGTCGCCTCCATCTTGTACCACTCTTACACCTCCTGCCAGGCACCTCAAATTCCCGTCCTCAAATAGTGATCGCAGAGGCGCCAGATTGGCCCAGCCAGGCCGGGGGGTGGGTCTGAACCCAGGAGTCGGGGGAAAGTCTAAAAAACTTTTACCGGGTCTTCACTGCAACCCGCTCCCCCTGTTACTAAACAAAAGCAACTCCTTGCTAAACCATGACATGGTGGCAGCTATTTCATGAGTATGAAGGGACTCCAGATGCAGGCGCCAAAATGTTATGCTAATCGCCTGTTGCTCTCCACAGCTGTTAATTTTGGGGTGAGCTGTAATGCAAAAGCATGTGACTACCTCAACTGTTTTAAACCATACATTTCTGTTTGTTTTTTATTAAATAGCTCTATTTTGTAAGCTATTAACCGCTTATGAATATACCTGTTCCTTTGCCCTCCCTCCAGATAGGAAAGATGCCAGTGCAGAGGGTCAGTGATACCCATTTGGACTATTCTACTCACTGAGACCAGTGAAATATCTGACCCACTTCAAAGAATTCCTGTAATTATTCTGGCCCTGTGCCGTTCTCCACAGAGAGCAAAGACTACCCCAAGATACCTGCATCTCTCCCTCATCCCTTGGGAAACCAGAATGCCACAATTTCCACACTGGATGGACAGTACCTCACCGAGAGCTCATTAAGCTGCATCCATAACAATAACTGACTACAGTAATGAAATTATGAAGCGGCCACGGTATATAATTTCAGAATATCAATCCTGATTCAAGTCCAATTCAAAGTAAGCACGAAACAAAGATTTAAAAAATGATAGGACATAAAAGTCACATATTATAAAAATATATTCTGTTTAAAAGAATTAATTAACACCTTTGAGAAAGACACTGGCCTTACACTGAAAAGGAATCATAGCAATTCATGTCTAGGTCATAGCAACCACTAGGTCTTTATTGCTTTTGTCTTTTCATACAGCAGCAAAAATGTAAACTGCCTAGAGCTATCTGCAGGATGATGGACAACAGACACCTCACTTCTCATCATAATAAACTCTTTTTTTTTTTTCTCCTTACCAGCCTCCTCTGCAGCCTTAAATCAGGAGCCTCAAATGAATAAAGCAAAATCCTGCCAGTTATTTTGAGGCCTGCAGCACATCATCGAAATTTACATACACACAAGCCATTAAGTGAACATATGTGATCAACTTAAAGGATGATGCACTCCATAAGGCAACTTCTTTTGTTCTTTCTTTTTAATACAATTTGACTAACTATTAATGTCACATATATTGCATCAGAACTGAAGTCTAATGGGTAGGAAAAGGCCTACAGAAACAGCTATAAAAGTCTTTACTGAGAAGTAGGATGAGACAGCCAGGTTTTATGTAAGAATTGTCAATTGTACAGATTAGCTAAATGAGAATTTGAAAGGTCTTCCTGCATACAGAATAACAAATTATCAGCAAGGTTCCAGTGGGCTCTGCTTTTTGTTGTTGTTGCAAACGGTAGCTGAGACATTTAAGCAGTGATCTAATTTCAGGTGCACAACTGTGGGCTCAGTTGTGGAGGAAAAGCTGTATCTCAAAAGCAAAACTGCAAGGTCAGAACTGTTTCTTTCAGTCCTGAAATGTTGGAATGCAAATGGCAGAATGTGCTTAGCAACTTCCATTCCTCACTGAGTGACCTACATGAAACCATTTCATGAGTTTTTGAGATAGCCTCTGGGTAAAGTTCCTTCTCACTGTTCCCTTTCCCCTTTATCTGCTCTGCTGTAGCATCTCTGCATGAGTGTTTCAAACTGACATGCAGCCTACAAGTCCCTGGGAGGTTCAAAAAGTCAAGGATAAAACGCGTGGAGGACTTGCTCTTTTAAATAATTTTCACAGAAACTGGAAAGTTCACAGTCTAAATAACATTTAATCCATGGATTGCCCAGTTTTGTTACAGGGAAGCAAGCAAGAAATGGAAAATGAAAATAATTCTCCCTACCAACTACCATTTGTTAACAAAGAACTACCTATCACTTTCTTTTAAAAGGATGTTTTAGTGATGACTGAAGTTTTCTGCCTGTTATGAAAAAACAGAGGTGAGCTGAAAAATGGCACGACCCTAGTGCTTCCTTTGTTACACTGAATAGAGGAAGTGGTCTTTCAAAAACCAGCTGGGATAGATAGGCACATATTCTGCTGGAATAAGGTGATCTTCAACTAGCGATTTCTACTTATGTCACCTCATTGAAGGAAAAAGGAACACCAGGTGGCCTGGGACTCACCGGCTTGTAGCCATATTTGTTCAAGAGCTGTCCACAGCTGCATTGGTCCTTGCTTCATCGCACTGCTCTGCATAGTGATTTCAGACATGGCCTGTTCCAGTCTTGATGCAGCAAGGGAAGAAGCTCGCTGTGATCCTGTGGGCCAAACAAATAAGAACACTAATGAATGCATTTTATACTTCTTTTACTCATTAAGGCAGCAGGTCTGATTCTCCTCTCACTGTATCAGTTTTATGTAATAAGAACTCCACTAAATTCTGGTGTGACCAACTGGAGAATCATGTTTCATAAAAGGTTAATTTACTGAAAAAAAAACCCTACTAAATTACCCAAGGGCTGCAGCTCAAATAAGCGAATTAAGAGACAGTAATTTTATAAAGGTCTGCTTAGCATTCATCAAGGAAGCAACTGTATTTTGCTCATTTGCAAAGCAGAACTCTACCACCAAACATTTCCCATGTACACTTACTAGTGACTCATTTTATAAGCACACTGTCACCATACAATCACGCAACATGGCCCACTAACGTAACATCTTAGTACAGCATTACAAAGTAGCTTGGCACCATCCACGTGGCACATACATTTCAAGTGACATCAATATTGATTGTTCTACTGGTTTAGAGGCAGCGTGGTTTTTCATTTAACCTTGGAGAGCAGAGAGCTCAGTGCTTTGACTATATTAACCTTTAGTGTGCGCTGTAACATTTATGCAAGAATGAAATATTTGACGCCTACATCTCTGGGACAACACATCCGATCAAAAGCTGCTCCAAGGAAGAACACATGAGCAGAGGCCATGTTCTCCTGTACAGCAAGTCAGATTGTACTGGTGAGCTGACCTCTCAGAGAGGTACCGAGAGGATAGTACCAAAATAAGAAACTACAAAATGAGATTTCAGAGTCAGCTTTGTAAAGCTTTGAGAAATAAGTATTTAATATACATAAGTTTAATATGACTGTAAAGTTGATGAGCTCTTTCTCTGGAGAGCTGCTGTGAGTGAAGCCCTTGCACTTTATTAGCATTACTCTTCAATCTATCCTTACATGCTGACCTTGTAGATCCCAGAGCAAAAATGACACTTTCTCCCACTGCAGCCACCCTGAGGGAGCAGCAGTGCACAGAAACAGCTACTTGGAGAAGCTGGGACTGCTCTGGGCAAGGGAAGGGACAGAAGGAAAATACCTGTCATGGGGCATATGCATGAAGTGGTCTCTCTGAGAGGTACAGCATGCTTTTCCAGCTGGAGCGTGCTGAAGAGAGGGCTGCCAAACCACACCTCCTCACCAGCAGACCATCACCCGGAGCCAGGACACCAGCAGGCACGAGCAGCATGGTCAACTGGCCCAGGTTCCCTGGCCAGCACTCCTCTGAACACTGAGCAGAGACCTAGCCTTCTGCCAGGCACAAGAGGAGGCACATTTCCACCCTATGCACCTTTGCAAAGACACCTGGGTGGTGTGGGGCAGGATGGCTTTTACCTAAGCCTGGGCAGTTTAGGCCACAAGTGCTACCCGAAGCTAGGAACTGGTATAGGAAATGTTTGCCCCATTATCTCACTGCTAACTGATGCCATTCATTTGAAGCAAAAGAACTTGCAAACAGCCCTGCAGCTCAAGCACCTCCCACGGCTCCCTGGGAACATGCAAATGTGCTCTTCCTAGATGCATTTCTTACATTCCTACATATTTTCAAAGACATTCCTGATCTAATGTTCCAGAAGATGACAGTGCAGTAATGTAGCGATTATGGCTTTAATAGTACTCTGCTTTGTACAGAGAATTTATTATATTTAACAGTTTATTTAACAGGTCTATCTTCAGCCTGTTTCACAGCACAGGATTCCTCCCCCTGTCCTGCCCACTCCTCCCTCCTCTGCCCCAATCCCTCTCCACCTGGGAGAAATTTCACTGAATCTCCCAGGAACAAAGGTTGTTTACCACAGGGAAAGCTACCAGGCACTCAAATCCCCAGTCATCCCAACACTGAGAGCTTCTTTGCTGTGCAGGGGCAACAAGAACATGGCCACAGGAACAGCTAGTGCTGTTATTAGAAAGACTTCTTGTCTTCTAGATAGGCAAAACCGGGAAAAATTATGTAGGCTTTGGGGATTTTGCAGTCAG
Source organism: Urocolius indicus (assembly GCA_013401255.1). Classification (NCBI taxonomy): domain Eukaryota; kingdom Metazoa; phylum Chordata; class Aves; order Coliiformes; family Coliidae; genus Urocolius; species Urocolius indicus. The sequence goes on from WBNH01007035.1 coordinate 473,110, forward strand.
CCTAACCAGATTCTTATATTAGGACTCCTAATTGTGTTAGCATGCTCTGCAAGCAACTTGCAGAATTACATTTCTCTGTCAAGATTGCCCTCTTTCAAGGAGGCTTCTGGAGCTGTGTTTCTTGCAAGCACCCATATGCAATGCTGCTCTCATTGCATTAGTGAGGCAGAAAGGCTGCCTCATAGAGCTCAGAGAAATTCTCTTCTCCTTACAAATTAATGCAAGGAGATTATGTCACTGTAACGCACCTTTGTGCATTTTGGAGAGGTTCACACACTGCAGTAAGGCTGAACAGCCTTACTTAGGATCTACTAAAGCATCTACTAAAGCATACTAAAGGCTGTACATGAATATCACCATGAGCTAGTTGCTCATGGTGCACAAAGGAGCACAAGTTAGCCATTCCTCTTCTCCTTCTCTTCATTAACTGGGTAGTTCCCAAGAGGGCAAAATCTGTGATTTGAAACTGATCTTGTCCAGTGCTGTGGGCTTCAACCTGCACAGCCATAAAAAGGTAACTGAGTCACTTAGCAATTTACAGTGGGGCTCTTTGCATTTAACAGCCTTTGGCACTCCAGTCCTTTGATGTCTATTTTCTTTTTCATTTCAGCTTACACAAGCAAAACATACTAGGCAGAGACCACCCAATCTTCCCATCCCTGGCCAACCTCAGACACAAATATGCTCCTTTTTCTAGACACACAGAGGCCAGATGAAAAGGCCCTCTCCTTTCCAGCCTATATCTCCACATTTGATACTGCTATTCTTACCCATTTCTACTAGACCATTCACAGGAACATTCCTTAAAGCTAATCTGCCCAAATAAACTTTGTAAGAGAAGGTCTTTCCCGGTCAGGCCCTTCTGGACTGAAAGGGACTCAGCCATAGCTCTGAAGCTCAATATAGTGACCCTCGGGGTGGGCTCTAGGTTACTGGAGCCAGGAGAAAGGGTACCTACATCACAGGCAGTCTCCGGAGAGAGGAGGTAGGCTTGTAACAGCACTGGTATCACTCTGAACTCAGGGTGGTGGGAGGAGCCAGAAAAAAATTTGAGCAACACTAAAAAAATGTCTCTGAATGTCTCATCATAAAATCTCTCTTCCTAAAGAAATGTAGATTTTCATGTGCTAAAAAAACCCCATGAAACCTGTCTCACAGAACTTTAATGTCATGCCTCAAAATACATGCAAATATTGGCATAAGAAGATATCACATCAATTCGTTATTGTAGTGTAGGCTCTTTCTCTTTTTTAACAGCTCCACTAGACAGAATACACACTCCACATTTTACAATAAAGCTCTCCACACATTTTGGAAAGAAATCAAAAGTAACAAAATTGATTTTTTGGCATGATGAGCCCTGCATATAAGCCATGCAATATATACCTAAATAATTTTAAAGCACTGTTCCAGGGTTGCTATAAGACAAAAAAGGAGCAAGTTTAATATTTTGCATCTATGAAAAAAAAAAGCTATCAAAATAGAAACGTACCCAGTAGATTTACTAGGCTTATAAGAAACACAGAATTCCCTAGCCTAAATCACTTCAGGCAAGAGCATTATAAGATAAGACTAAATCAAAAAAAGAATTGAAACTGCAAGGCAGCTGACTGGTATCAGTGAATTTAGTTAGGAACACTGCTTCAGTTAGGAGAAGATGAAGAAAATGAAGAGGAATTAATCTTTCTGGCAGGAAAGCTAAAATTCTGGCACAGGAAATAATCTCATTGTGGTCTCTGCGAGAAGGCGGTGTCAAAGCCGGCTGCAGTAATCCCCCCATCGGTGACAAGCCCTGAGATCACAGAGCGCCTGTGTGTCGCAGTGATACTGCCGCACGCTCCCAGGGAGTGGGTCTGGGATGGAAAACGGAGCCTGTTCCAGAGGGAGGCAAAAAAATTAGACTGTCTCCCTCCTTTAAAGCAGCTAGCCACAGCCACAGCAGCTCTGGGGAGGCACAGGGGTGAAAGGGGTAAAGCTGTACTCTCCCATCTCTCCTCCTACTGTCTTCAAAAAGGCTCCAAACTGGGATGACGAACCCGGCTGCTTCCTTTCTGCAGATGGAGAACAGCAGCACCTAGAGCCTGCAGAGCTGTGAGCCACAGACCCTTACTGATATCAGGCAGGGCCAGTCCTGCACCAAGGTTGATGGTGTGATTCCGGTGTAAGCCCCATCCTTACATCCATTGAGAGTGCAACTGTGTTAGCATGGAAACTGGGATTCTTGAAGCAGAGGAGGAATACGTTTAATTTCTAAAACCAAACAGCAGTCAGTGCAAATCCCTTTATGTGTGTGAAAAGCTGGTTAAAAGCTTGTACTTTACGTTGATTTGCTCATTCTGTCAGGGAGCACCATGGCATACAGCATTTTCTGCTGAACTACAGCTGCTCTGTTGAACGCTGTCTACTAGAACTGGGCTAAGAGCTGACCGGAACAGGTATGCAATCCAGGTGCTTTTTGAGGCATAGACACCAAATGTGCCTGAGCCTGGCTGTGGCTCTGGAGGAAATGCTGCAGGTCTGCAGCAAAGGAGTGAGTTGGAGGCAAGAGTCAGGTCCAAGTACACTAGTCTCTGCTGGTGACAATTTGGGCTCAAAAAATCTAAAAGCAGGTGTAACACAAATCTGGCCACACTCCTTTCTCCAGGAAATTACAAAGCAAGGCAGGAGGCCTCCAGAAGAGAATGGGGTAAACACCCGGAATGCCTTTTTACATACCGTTAAGCACTAACTTGAGCTGAAGGGACAGGGATCAGTCCAGGCTCAGCCCCATAGTCTAGGCACCATCAGCCACTCTTTCAGCCACAGAGTGGGAATTTGACAGATTTGCCACCAAAGTACTGTGGCAAAAAGTATTTTTAGATTTTTATTGCTTTCTTAGTAATGGCTGGTGGCTGATGGAGTCTGCAAACTACCTACAGGATTTTCTAAAGCCTTTTCATACATTCACTGAAAGCCCATTTTATTGCCCTGCACCAGGAACAACAAGATATATTTCACAAATCTTTACAATTATCCTCAGGTGATGACTATCCCAAATTATTTTGTATCAAGTCAAATCCACTCAGTTTTCTAGATAATTTTTAATATGCCAAACAATACGTACTCGTTTAGTTCATCATCTATCGGTCCTGAATTTGGTCTGCTCTCTTTAATTAAGCCGAAGACTATAGAACACTGCCGTGTGAATAATAAGGAAAAGGACCCGTACAAAATACAGAGCCTCATCTCAGCAAAGGGTAATGAAAGAGAAATGGAATAAACAGATTAGAAGTTACATAAATATGCATGTATAGACTCGGTAAGATTACAATGTCAGAAATATAGAACCTAAGGGCTTAACACTACAAACAAAAGAGCAGAAATGTTGAATGATGTTTCGGTGTCTGAATGTTTGTATGCTCAAGACCTCTCTTCACAATGCTTTTTAAGCATCGCTGAGTGTAAATGGGGGTTAAATACTCATAATTTAATACAAGTCATGAACTTAACAAATAAGAACTTGTCCTCTACCTCAGCCATATATTCTGAGTGTGTGTCTTCAGTTTTACCAATTCCAAATGTTTATGATCACGACTCAGTTAAACCCTTATTCCCTAGCCCGAAAAGCACGAGGTTTGCTTTTAGTTTTCTTAAGAACAAGCTTTTCTATTCTTCCTGTCCCATTTCTGAGTCTCTGAGGTTCTTTTTTTCCAAGCATTTCTTCAACATCTACAAGGGTAGAAAGTTGCTTCCATAAAAAACCCTTCAAGTTAACAAGCAAAGTTCTCACATAATCATCTGATTTTGATAGTTAAGGTTTTAAAGGAAGCACCAAATATCACGAGACTTATGATAAAATCACAAGTCAGCAGCACTCTCTGAAAGCTTCCTTTCCCCTTCCTGCCAAGATTAGCTTTGATGTCTCAGTTATTTCCATCTGACTGTATCTGTTACTGTGAATGTGTGTTTGTCATATAATAAAGCATTACAAGGTTTACATAAAAATCCCAAAGCAAATCACCCTCTAATAGAGTGATTAGTGACACTCTCCTTCAGTTTCCCAAAATCACAATAATAGCTGGCTTGATCAGGACATCTAAAAAGGATTTAAGTGGGGGAATGGGGAAGAAGGAGGGAAAAAAAAGGACTGAATTATATGGTTCTTGAAGAAAGTACTCTGAACTCTCCCCTAATGCCTTGCATGCTTGTCTCAGAGAGCTTTGTAAAAGAAAGAGGAAACTCATATCTCTGTTTTATACATGGTGAAACCAAGGTGCAGACAAAACATACTGACAGGTTCTGCAGCAGAGATGGCCCTCGAGACAGATCTAGATTTCTAGACCACCAGCCCAGCGACACACACGTGCAGCTCCACCACCCGTGCTGATGAAAACATTCCTCTCTCACAAAAGCATGCATTTAGGCTAGGAGAGTACAAGTCTCATTTCCTCACCAGAATCAGTATCATGAGCATCTGGGAGCGTCAGATGTAACCCGTTATGCTTTTTGATAACTGGTGTTTCGGTCGCACTGCTTCCTTTGTCAGAGCCACTGTAAAGAAACAAAACTGTGTTACCTGGAAGAGACAACATTCTCCTTGAAGCAGGCAATAGTCTCATCTAGTTGTCACTGGAACTGAAAACTCGGGCTTTCCAGTTGCAGACAATTAGCTTCTTATATTTAATGCCCCCACTCTGCTGATGGTCAGGAAGCTCAAAGACATACTGTTCAGCAAGGGCCCAAGGACACATGCTGCTATCAGTTTATTTGGTTCCTGGGAGTCTTTGCCAAACCATGGAAATGATGAACACACTGGCAGCAGGACGCCAGACCAAAGGAGGCCAACCAGTAGCCCCATGCCCATGAAGAACCACCATCCCTTTGGCTTGTCCACAGAAGGATTTGTTTGCTGGTCTGTTGAGATGGTCCTTTTGAAACAGACTGATTACCACTTTACTCGGGTGCTAATTTTTTCATTTCAAAGGGATTCTTTTCTCCTCTTCCATCTTTATTCTTTTCAAACAGAGGAGGAAGATAAAAGCTACCACAGAGCACTGCTTTATAAAAGGAATCTCTGGTCTGCAATTCTTCTAGACTTCTGTTCTCACAGGGGACATCTTCCTAAGGGAAACTCCAAAAAAACCACCATTATCATGTATCTAATGAAAAATCACTTAACTCAGATGTCCTGAGCCTTCCTGTCATCGCATAGTTTGCCATCCCCATAGGATCAGATGGTGATGATATCCCCTCTCACCATCCATTAAGGGACAAAACATAAAAAGGAAAAGTGACTGCCCTGGCTACTTTTTCTGGCACACTTCCAAGCCTGCAGCTCAGCCTTTGGACAATATTCCTCCTAGGAAACAAGCTATCACAGTCATGATTGCTATAGATGTCTGTCTTCCAGTCTGATCAGACCTTTGGTAGGGATTGCATAGGACTTCCTTGAATTCACATTAATCTAGCAGAAGAATTAGCTTGAGATTGCTATTTGGTTTCAAACATGAACAGAAAACAATAGCAAAAGATAAATTAAGTCTTGTCCTTCCCAGCTAACAAACTAGGACTGAAAGCCACTTACTGTCATTCCTCATAGCAGTACTCATATTTATGTAATAGCTAATTAACCTTTTATTTGCACTTTGGGATCAAACATTACAGTTTCTGTTAAGAGATCCTGAATTCTTGGACATTTGACTGCTTGCACAGACCTCTGGCCTTGACTGGGCATCCCTTCTTCCACACTGGTTTCCACACTTGTACCCCATGTGAGACTATCACATGGTGACAGACACAAAGGAAAATGAAGTTATTTGTCCTGCGCTTCAGCTTTGCCTACCCAGGATTAACCCAAGCATCAGTGTCCTAGCTGAGAGCTGCTGGTGGAACCATGGTAACATTTCTGCCTTGCTGGTGCATGTGTACACAGGAAGATGGCAGCTGTCTGAAAATGTTACTTTTGGGAGGTGAGCGCTGCTTTGGTGCAGCAGCCTTCACTCCAACAGCACTGTTCAGGCACATGGCTGCACCCTGGTTTACATGCCATACTCTTACACAAAGGACAGGTGAAGAGATTGGCAGATGGTGTAAATTTGGCCACAGTGAAAACTGACCACAGGAGAGCAGCATGCAGAGAAGGCTTGATGAAATGGCCTCAGTTAACAAAAGCCACCTCAGTACAGTCAACAGCATGGCCTTTAACTGGGAAAACAAGCTGAAATCCCAGTCTGCAAACTAAGTGGACTGCATTGTGCAAAACAGCCACTCCCAACATCGTTGTTATCCTGGAGAAGGGCTGAAAATGATCTACTCCTTCAAAGCTGCAGTACAAGGCCAACAGCCAAGAAAGCTTTTCCATGCATCACAGAAGGGAGAGCAGCCAGATGATTTGCTCTCCACATACGGCACTGGAAAGGCTGACAGTGGGACACACTGCCACTCCACTGCTCATGTTTTAATTTAAAAGATAGTTCAGACAGTAGATAAAATGGTGACAAAAATGCTGAAGGAAACAATTTTTGTGAGAGATTGTGAGAGAATGCAGAAGAGCCATTTTACCAGAGAGAAGACAAGAGGGGCTTGAGCATGACAAATGAGTAGCTGCCTGGGGAGAAAATACTGGTCTCTGAAAGACTCTTTAGTCTATTGGAGTCCTAGTAAGATGCAAAGCCAAGAAACTTATGCCAGACAAATGCAACCAAATGTAACTTCATTGCAATTTAATTGTGTAAGTGATTAGCTGCTGATCGAACCAGTAAAGAGTACTGGGTGCAACAGCTCTCAACTTCATGTTATTTACATAAATACAGGCATCTCTCTTCTGAGAGGCCCTAAGAAACGTCTGTGTCCAAGTCTCACCGATAAGAGTTCCTCTGCAAGCCCAATCAAGGATATTTTACATATTTGTGAGCTGATACTGCTGCAATTTGCTCAATACAGGGGGCTTCCTGGGTCACCAAATCCAGTCTACAACTGCAGGTACCAAGTTCATTCTTGTTACCTTTAAGGCAATACTTGCCAGCAGAAAATGCTTTATGACATTTTTGTGACAAAATCAAAAAGTCTCACTGTGAATACACATTAGAGTTCCTAAAGGCAAAGCAATTTGTTTTGTTTAGGCTTCTGTGGCTAAAGCTTATCAAAAGCCTCTAAAGCCACCACATCTTGTTTTTTTAAGTGTAACAGCCAAAGCACAGCTTGGGATCCAAATGCAGTCCAAATGGCTGAACTATTTATTTGTCTGGTTTCCAATATACTCTCTTCAGTCTCAAGCTTGCAGCACCTCCTTGCAAGAGTAAGTCTTATTCGGTTGTAACTGTTCAATGTGGATTTGATCAGCTTCACGAGGACTACTCATGGGTATAAGGATCACTCATATGAGAGATACCTGATTGAATCCTTTAGTTAAAGAGACTAAGGTATAAAGAAACAAATGATTCCAGTCTGGAAGAGATCATTTCTCTGCTGCTTCCCTTGATTTTTGTTTTTGGTCTGCTGCTTATTAGGTAAACCATCAAGGAATTCTAATAATCCCTCAGGGACAACTTGTATATAGATATGTATCATTTTGTACATACACTTCTGGTGTTCATAAAGCTTACAAAAATGCATACAGAAAATGAGGAGCAAGATAAGCTTCATCTGCCTGCTGTTGTGACTGTTGCCATCAAGCATGCTGTCCTTCCCATCAAACACAAGCTCTATGGATGTTACAGGCAAGAGGTAAGTACAGTCTTGGGATAACATTCTCAAGACAGTTGCACTCTGGCATTATGACTCAGACAGTGTCTAAAAGGTGTGAAGGAAGGCAGAAAACCTAATCTGGTTTCATACTTTCTAAATTTTTCCTTTCATACTTTCTAACTTTTTCCTTTCAGCGGGGAAGCAGACGAGAGGGAAGGAACAGTGAACCTAGCACTGTTTTAATGCAGATCTACTAGGACAAGGAAAGGGAGAAAGGTGCTACATCCTTCACTCCTTTCCTTGCCCAGTTAGCACCAGGCTGTGCAACTGGCACACAACCACAGCACATGATAGCCTTGGCCTTGTGCCTTTCCTTGGCTTACTCAGTTCAGGACTGTGTCACCTCCACACATTCCTGGGTGGTGCCAACTTCTGCAGACTGTGAACAGTAGCTGATGGATGCTCAGCACAATTGGGGAGAAAAAAAATACCTGCTCTCCATTTTGGACACTCAAGTATGGATGGAGATATTTATAGACATTCAGATCAGAAACTCTTGGTTCAAACTGCTTCTTCAATCCTAAAATTTTGAGGTTTTGGTGCGTTGTTGCTTTGCTGTTTTTTTTTTTTAATCGTAGAATCATGACTATTGAAATGTTGCTTTACTTTCAAACAGAGCTAGAAGTCCTACTTATGTGTCTGAAACAGTACTGTTTATCACCCTTCTTGGAAAACAACATTAAGTATCTAGACAATTAAAAAAGATAACTGCACCTCCACTATGAAATCCAAACTTGTTCGAAAGTCGAGAAAGCCTACCTGTGCTGTAAAACGTTATATACCATCTGCCACATCTGCAACATATGTCTGCATGTCACCAGAGCCTCTTCAGGTCCTTTATGTATCCATTCCAGTTTTACTTTGGTGAACAGTAAGCTGCAAGATGAGAAAGAATGACTTCTGTTTTATTGGCACGTCGTAAATGTGGAGAATCAGTATCACTCTAGTGAGATCCTGGCAGCCAGCATTTTTACTTGCTTTGTATGTGGAACAATAAAAGAAAACACAGTAGCAGAAAACATTTCATTTGGCTCAACTTTGATTCCCCACAAGGAGACAGAGAGGATTAACTATATTCCTCCGCTGCAGTTGAATTTGCCTCACAAAGCTGGCAGGACAGTGTTATAAGCAATGCATTGCAAAGCTAACAAGGTGAAACATACAGTGAATCTCATTTTATTTCAGATGGCATTAAACATAGAATAAAAAAGAATTGCCATAATGCATATGCCAGACTGTTTTCTTAGTTTGGCATCTTCTTAATAGCGCTGACTTATGTAATAAATTTCAGATAAACTCCCAACACACTTAATATACATAGACAATTACGTAATGCCTCAGAGGAAGGAAATGCTTTTTCTTAACCCCAGCTGGAGACCACCTCATGCCCCTAGGCAAGACAGTTGATAGCCCTTGTACGCTCTTGTTCTAGGTAGTGTAACTGCTGCTACTATTCTTATACCTAGAGAATACATGCTTGCACAGACCACTGGAATTCAGCAGAAGGAGGTCAAGCAGAGGTTAGAACACAGATTCAACAATAGCAACTAACCACTTGCTGCTAGCATAGCTTTTAACACCATCCTTCACAGCACTCCTTTTTTTTTTTTAATTGTCAAGATGATTTATTTCTTATTTATTAATATAAATTTACTTCTCTGCTTTAAATATTTTCATAAAGCCCAAGATAGCTACATTGAACTGATTCAAAATGTGTATAATGATTAATCCACTGGATGCATATCGATGTCCACACATGAAAACAAAACTTGGTTTAATACATTAGAATACAGAATCAGTCATGTAGGAGGAAGGAATATGTATCATGCTAGAAAGATGGGAGGTTATACCCTGGAGTACAATGGTATTATAAAAGATAGCTTAATGAAACTGAAGTTCCTGAACAACAAATGCAGTGAAGAAGTCAAGGAACCCTTAGTTAGCATCCAATCAAGTAGGAGCTGGAAGATGTGGTTACTCCTGATCACAGCATCAGTGAGACACTTATTACAACCTTGTTTCTAGTTCTTGCTCTTTAACTCCAAAAGAAGACTAAAAATGGGATGAAGTTCAGAAAAAATTATGCAAGTGAGTCAAGGACTAGGAAAACATATTTCATCAGAGGCTTAAGCAGCTCAGTTTACTTACTTTAACCAAGCAAAGAAACTATTTTGCTCCAGCCTGCAAGCACCTACATGGAGAATTATCTAAGTGTGAGTCTGATCTAAAAGAAAAGGTATCAGAAAATCTCAGTATTTGTTGGAAACTGAAACTAGTTAAATGGAGACTTCTAAAGAATTACAGCTGCAAAACTACCCAAAAAAATATTCTTTGCAGTAATTGCCTTGTGTGTACAGTAAAATCTGTAGTCTTTAAAGCCTTCTCAGCAAGACAAGATAACATCTGGAAAACAATGGTAATACATAAGAAGCAGCTACCTGTTTGATGCATAGGCTCAAGAGCAGGCTTCTTTGGACTGTGCTGTGCAGAGGGGTGATATTGCATCATTACCTTCCTTCTGGCAATTACCCTAATAGTATTTAATACCATACAAAAAACTTTAAAAAGAAAGACCTTCTAAAGCACTGTATGACCCTCCTTGCAGCAGAAGAGTGGTAGTCAAGGAACCTGAGGCCTAGGTAACAGTCGTATTACATCCGTGAATAACTCCATGCTTTTGAAGGCTGTAAGATACCACTCAATCAAAAAGAAGAATATACGAACGAAGAATCTGTTAACAGTCAAACTACTATAAAAGAGAGTTATATTGAGGGTTTCTTCAGGAGGGATATAGATGGCTTAGTAATCAGCAGACAATTAAAATAACGATATAGTATATTGAAACATTCCAGTTAAACATTAAGAAGACAAACATCAAGTTTTTATGTTGTGCTTACTCTTTAAGCTTACACTAAGTATATGTCAGCTTCTTTGGATGAAGATGCAACGTTCTGTCTCAGGAGAGACAATTACTAGTGAAACACTGGAACAAAGCAAATCTCTACCAAAAGCATGATGAAGTCTGAGCACAATATTATCACCAGTTGTAAGGAATGGCACACAAAGGTTTAAAAAAAATAAAGCATGCAATTTTAGCAACTATTTATGCAGCGCAACACTACGAGATCTCAGCACACACTGTTCGCTGTTGTGGTAATTAACTTTTGGAATAGCGCTGTTCACGTTATCATGTAAGAGTATAATGAACCAAACTGAAAGGGAAATGGGAAGGATGGCAAAAGGAATCATACTGACAGCAGTAATAAATAATCGAATTAAACACATTAAGTAAAACGTGGACATACAATCAGGACGTTAGGCTGTAGGTGCTACATGCTGTTTGTATTTTTCAGCTTCTAACAATTTTTATAACAGCAAAACCAGTTAAATAAAAATATAGAGAAAACACTGAAGTAGTATCACTTAACTTGAGCTTATAATTTTATTACTGAGATAACACTCTTGCTACAAATAAATCTCATGAGTATTGTGTCAGTGCCTACATACAGCTCTCCAGGGCATAAATAAAAACTGCATATGCACAAATCTCACCTTATTACATTTTCTTAACATCATTCTACTGTACTTTTGTATGATGCTTGTAGTATTAAGCAGAGCAGACTCTTAAAGAGATTGAACTTATAAAAACAGCCCCAAGATTATCAATACAGACATTGGTAATTCTGTTAGGCTCTGAAAATGAAAACTGATTTGGCTAAAGTAAACATATAAATTATAGAAAAATNCATTCTTGTAACATGTATCCTTTCAGGCACAACAGTGGAAAATAGCCAGTGCTTACTCTTGGATACCAGACCCTAAGCTCTCTCCCAGAAGAGGTTTTCTTTTGTAGTGTATGTGGACAGGATGCAAATAGGATGCACAGGCTGCTATTCCCTGATGTAATGCCAGGCCACTGCCACAAGCAAACATACATATCCTATCACAGTAACTTTAACTCTGGCAAATTAAAATATGTATACAGTTACCTTTGCTGAGATATGAAGCTCTGAAAATTCAGAATTATTTTTCCCAAGTATCAAAATTTCAGTAGTCTAAATGACATAAAGATAACTAAAATATGCCACTCATTGACAAAAGTCTAGGGACTAGAACACTGGAAGGCCTACAAAAATTTTCAGCAGCAAGCAAACTACTTTGGTTAATTTCAGGAGGAATTAATCATCTGTCTTCATAAAGATTAATTTCAGCTGCTGATACCCAGCCACGTATCAAGGCCTGGCCAAACACACCTACCTAGCCCTCCTGAGAGTCTTCTAGGCCTAAATGGCTAAATGCTTAGCCTTTAAGTTCTTTAATATTACCCATGCAGAAAACAGGCAGTTCTTTCCCATCATTAACAATCTAATTACTGAGGTTTACTAGTTAATACTAATTATCAGAAGGTTTCACTTGTGCATATGGCGTACTAGAAATGCTTACGAGCACACCTGTGGAAGAAGTTTTAAGTTACTCTGTTTAGTAATAACCTATTGACTACTTTATGGATGCTCTAGGACTATATAAAGATTTACTAATCAGTTAATTATTTGGACTTTTAAAAGCTGCTTTAAAGTGGAGGGTTTAGTATCTAGTGTAGCCCTTTACACATTTATACAACATCACAATGGGATCTCTGTGCTCTGTTATCTGACAAGCAAAAAATAACACTAGCACTAACTATAAGAAATAAAAACACATTCCATGTATTTCAAGGTTGAGAGACCAAATTAGGAACAATGTGGTATGTAGTCATTTATCAATGTGTTTTGCCGTTCACAGTCTGCTTATAATTCCTCCGGTTTTTTAGAACTTGTCAGCAGCTGCTCAGAGATCTACACGTCTTTGAACTTTTCTAGATTGGGCCTATCATTCCCCAAAGTCTTTCATTATTTACCCAGATTTGCTTACCTACACACACACAGCTGCTGTGTTATTTTGAATTTCTAACACAAAAAGAAGCAAAACACAACACCAAAACCAGCAGCAATATGTACCAATTCACAAAGACAACTGTGTACATTACAATGAAGATACTGAACTTCTGTAACTAATATCTGTACTTTGTTTCTTTCTTTCATTAAATGACAGGATGCATGTGCCTATTTGTTTGTGTGTGTTTACAGACATTTGCCTGGAGAGAAAAGAGAATCCTAGCCACAGCTTAGAGGACAGCAAATGCACTTTATCCAATGACTGACTGATGGGGTGTTGGAGCAGTGTGCAAGTTCCACTGGGCAGCAGAGATCAGCTCATCTTCCTACCTCTTTGAAGCCCAGATAAATACTCCACACTAGCTCCAATGAAAAGCAGGGGAATGCCACAACCTGGATGGGCAGATGACCCAAGGATGTTCTCTGAAGACCTAAGAGGCACAGATTCAAACCCACATCACTTCCTTTGATCACTGAACTCTTGAATTAGTTCCTCTCCCTTTAAGGTAACAGACGCAAAAGGAGGATATAGGTGGATACAGAACAAAGATCGATCTAATAGTGCTGGAAAGACGATGGAGGAGAGAAGAAGAATGATCAAGGTTTTGGAATGCTTTTGATATAGTAAGAAGATATGAAGATAGTAAATAGCCTTGTCAGTCTGGAAAAAAAGCTGAGAGAAGAGATGACAGATTTATAAAATCATGAATAGCATGAAGGAGATCAGGAAATCAAAGCAGTCTGTGTTGTTTCAATGAAAGAAGGAATATCCAATAAAGCCATCGAGCAGTGATTTAAAATGAACAAATGAAGTGCTTTTTCATACAAAGTGCAAAACCCATTGCTACAGGATGGTCTGGAGCAGACACATAAGTAGGTTCAAAAAGAGATTTGATAAATTCATGGATGACAGGCTCATCAGGGGCATTAAACACAACCTAATGCAATCTCTGGCTCCAAAAGCCTCTGAAGCACTCAGTTGGCAGAAGCAGGAATGACATAGGAGGGGTAGGATCATCCTACTGCCACATTTCTACATGATTTTCCCTGTGCATTTACCAGATGCCCTGCTGAAGCCAGACAAGCCCTTAGTTTGATCAACAGTAGCCACTCTTTACATTTTGTTACAGCAGAAAATATGATTGCAGCCCATGTTCTTTTTATAACCCAGACTGTCTAGCCTTGTTTTATCTGCCAGTATGACAGAACAGTGTATCTGGAACTGTAGTATCTTCACTGCAAATTAACTGTTCTGTTTATCAGTTGCTGAGCTTAGCTTCAGTGGTGAGTCACCTATACAAGTCAATTAGTTAATGTATACTCTTTTGCCATAACCATTATGGTTTCATTAACCCTCCTAGTGCACCTGCTAAAGCACTAGTCAGGTTATTAACAAGAAAAAAAGCTGGCAAAATTGGAAAGCTGCTTTTAATCTCCTGCATTTTTGTTGATAAAATCAACATCAAAGTTGCTGTCTTCTCAAATAACTCAGTGCTTCTTGAAGTCTCCTGACATTTAAGGGCACATTCTCTAGTTAAATTAATGCCAGCAACGCTGACTGCAACCTCCTTTTATAACTTCATGCTGTGCCATGTTATCTATCACTTTCCCTACAAAAATAAATTGATCATATACTTTTACAGACAGACAGTCTTTTTTTTTTTTTTTTTTTTTTTAAAATGGCTCCCTGCCTATTTACCTCCCAATATGAACAAAAAATAAAAATAAGAAGCCTGGTCGCATGTCCAAAGAACTATTGACTTCATCTTCCCAGCCCGGGAAAACTAGTAGACTCAGAGCTGCCATCTCCTTTAGAAAAGGGTCTTGCTCTGTGCTCCGGTCTTGCATGACAACAGCAATTCAGCTAATGTTGCTCCATGAACTATGACTGCAACAGCACAGCTTGAGAACAGCTCCTAGAGAGCTAGACTCCAAGCTATTTAAAAGTTTACATGACAAAGACGATTTGCTAGGCTTAGCCTCATGACACAAGACGCCTAAAAAGCTCTTGCTTATTGAGCAGGAGGGAAACAGAAGAGGAGGTGATAAGAAAAGCTATGGTTACAGCCCAACCTGTCAGTGACTGCACAGTAAAACCAAAAGAGTGGCCGCTGGTACAGCTCAGGCTCTGGGTGTTTTTTCTTGGACTGTCTCCTCCTGCTGCAGCTTGAACTGCAGAACAACCTCCTGTCAGTCGAGTGAAGGTGCTGCCAATGGACTACATATCTCTGCATCGACTCAAAGGTCACTTCCCATTACAGTCTGCAGCCAGTCCAGGAACCTCATGCACCTATTCCAGCATTCAGGTCCATCAGACTCCTTTGTGATACAGGGGGCAAACATGAGCCAATGTTGATGTGGGCCAAGTGCAAACTGCCACTCACCATGGAAGAAGGTCTTGTAATGAACTTGCTTTATCTGCTAAACCCAGGTAGATTGTCATCTGAAGGGCAAACGAATTAAAAAAAAAAAAGTAACTGAAAGATTTGCACACTGATTTTCTGGGGTGGGGGGAAGCACTGAGGTCTTCACCTTTCTTCAGAATCAAGCCATATCAAGTAATATCTAAGAAAAGGAGGCAGAAAAACCCCAGGATGGTCAGAAACACCTCCTTTCCTTTCAGTTATTAATTTTAAATCCCAGACTTGTGGTATTCTGTGTTTTATTAAAAATGTAGGATTCAAGCAAATTGTCAGCAGAGCTCAGAAATCATTCTCTCATCCTAAGTTATGTAGGATACTTTGGGTAAGAAGACTTCTATTTTCTTCTCACCCTGATGAGGAACTGACTACAAAATGATTTTGTGCCATCACAAATCATACGTATTTCAGCCCATATCTTGCCTGGTTACAGACAAAAGTAATTTTCACAATTACAAGTTTTACAGCAGAACCTGGGGGAAAAAAACTTCCCAGTTTTGCTATGCTGAGTGTTTACACCAACTTTTTATACACAGTTTCCCTCTGTAAGGACAGTGTATTACTTGCAACACTTCAGAAGATGTTTAAATTATGATTTAACTTGAAAGTGTCCCCCTCACACACACACATTCGCTCCAGCTACATGGTACTATCCATACACTGCACGAGCACATTTGAAAAGCAGTGCCAGGTCTCAAGCATCCAAGGCTATGAGCTTGTCTACCTCCTATTTAATTTCAATCCTTAAAATCAGTAGGAGTTCAACACATAGCAGCTTCCTCACCAGATCTGAGCCCTGGCACTTAAATTCAGGTGACTATGTGGTGCTGTATCTCATCTGTGGGCTGAAACAGACACCTACGTGGCAATGTGCAAACACCTTTGCAATCTCAGAGGGGTACTGGAAACTGTGTGGCAACAATGTGCCCAATAGCCTGTGGTTTGGACTGAGGACATGAGAGGGCCATGCTTCGTTTCTTTCTCTTGTGTGGCTTTTTGGGCAGTTTTGGTCAAGTCACTCCAGCTCCCTGTGCTTTCTGTTCTTCTAACTGAAGAGCAGATAATGGGAATGACCTTTGAAAGCATTCAGAGAACTACATTGTTAATCGTCACCTTCCCCATATCCTTTACATTTAATCTCTTAATACTGGTGCTCTCAACTTCAGAGCTATTTGTAGACAGTAAGGAAAGAAGGTTGAGTTCCTCTGTAACTGACATAATTTAAAAATATTTTTTCATCTGTTGGGCCTGATCCTTCAGAATTTCATCTTATGTGCCCCCAGGTAAATCCAGCCAGACATGATTAAATAGGAATTAATTTGGAAAGGTAGAGCTGAGAACTATCATGCTGTCACAACCACTGGAGTAACTCCTGATTTCCAGAAAAAGGACTCCAGCCTTAGAGTCTCTAATTGTCAGTCCTGTCAGACAAGAAAAGAGCATTAACAGGACTGAGCTAAAGTACTTAATATGCTGCCAGTACTTCTGTCCCCAGAGTCCGAAGAACTAGATGCTTCACTTACACTTCTAAACTGTTGTACCTTTCAGAAAAGTTTCTGGGACATGCAGTTTAGGCAGCTTTTAGAGGAAAGGATACCAGAACTCTGGCTAATAAAGTAAACATTCCACATCAACCTCTAAGTCACTTCAAATTGCAAGCAAGAACACATCTTCTGTCTCGAAAGGCATGTCAGAATCCTAATTCACATATTTAAAACAGTGAAATACCTCCTCGTTAACATAGTGTCAAGGTAATAAAAAGTGACAGCATACTCCTGTTATGGCTGCATAAATCACACAACAAAAACACAGTAAAGCAGAACCCCCCTACAGGATTAATAAAATATTTCTACCCAACTTGACACATTTATGAAATCTTGTGTGTTACTGATACTTGGCGCCAACAGTCTGAATCGGTGTCCCCCACTGTATTAGTAAATAAGAACCACACAAAATTTGCCTTTGCTATGAAAACAATAGGCATAGTGTCAAATACACTTTTCTTTTTCAAAATGCATTACGCAATGTTGTTAAACAGACCTCACTCTATCATTTTCTTTTGGGACAATATAACTTATACCACTTTGGCTCTATTCCAGCAAAGCACTTATAAAAGGTCTTCATCTTCACGCATATGAATAGCCCAGTTGAAGTCAACAAGAAGTCAATCATTCTTCTTCCTAAAACTAAATGTGTGCTTAAGAACTTAGGTAGATCCAGCTCTTTATGAGGAGAAGGATGATGAGAGTCTCTCCTAACTGCTTAACTTTGTAGAGCAGAAGGGATAAACGAAACAGAAGAAGGGCCCGAGTCTGTCAGTATTTAGTGCTGTCTGCCAATCTCAGCAGAGGTGAGAAAGAAGGAAATCAATCTGCCAAACACCATTGAATTTGACTACAGGATACTGATTCTGGGGCCCATGTAGTCATGTTTCAATCTACGTGCTGGCTAAGACAACCCACCAGGTTCTGACAGGTTCAGAGTCAGTGCTTTCTATAAGATGAGCTTGTTCAGTGAGACATGAACAAGTTTCTATGCCAGATTGAAAAAAGATGGGGAAAGACATGCTTAAAATCTGAAAGAAATGACAGAAGTGAAGACAGACAAAAGCTCTTTCGTTTCAGAAAAAAACCATACATATAATCTAGAACAAACCTATGTTGTGATAAGTAGACTGAAAACTGCTGGCTTCATCAAAGAAAATCCCAGAGAAAGGAATGGATATTTTGCTACCAGCAGGAATTGTATTTGTCTAAGTCTGTAAAGCAAAACTATGATGTAATTGCAGTTTATAGTAGTACCAGCTGAACACAGCACAGTAACAGCAGTAGGAAGACACATGAGCAAAGCAAGCAATCAGCATCCAGACCCAGGTCTGTATTTCAGCAGGTAAATGTGCTGAGAACTGTGCTACTCAATCCTTTACTGCCCCAATTAAGTTAGAATCTGTGTTTACCGTTTGGTGCAGCTCAGCGCACTGACTCAGAAAAACTTGACAGACACTCATGGTGATGCTGGGTTGCTTTTTCACCACAGAGTTTTTGGAAATGCACTAAATTTCCTTCATAGTTCCTTTTCACCCTGTACAAAGCTAATTGCAGGGTCAGGATTTGTAGCCTTTAATCCCTGTCAGGTCTAAGACCATGCAGACTGGCTTTGGGAATGACGGCACTTTTTGTCATGTTGTTAGCCTCCCACACAGTATGGGTTCCCCACAGATGTCAGGCCAGACAGCTGAACTGATATGGTGATAGCTATCCTTAACCATTAAAAATTCAAACCTGTCATACAACCAAGAGCAAACAGCTCCGTATGTTTCCAGTCATGGTGAAAGAGGTCACCACTGTTGAAATACACACTGGAAGCACAGTCCAACTCACTGTATTTTTTAATAAATCCAGCTTACGTAGAGACTCTCTCCGAGTTATGGTGTGTGTGCACTCTCTTAGGCAATTCAGTTTAACCTAAATATTCTTTGTTTTCTTGGCACAAATATAATTGAACATAAATAAATTATTTAGATTTTATTCCTAAAAATTTCCCAAGTATCAACTCAAGTATCCTGCCTGCTTACAGATCTCTGTTCCACAGCTTGCATCCTTGACAACTACTTCAGCACAAGGTTCTCCTCGCAGAGAGCTAGGAAAAGCTCTGCTCAGTTCAGCTGAAGACTAATATAGTTCAGGATCTTGCAGGCAGCATTTTTAATGTGAGGCTTAATTTCTTAGCCTTGCTGGAAACTGTAACTTCGTTTTTGCACGTATGACTCCAGCAGGTGCACACTACACTGTACAAATAAGCTGAGTCACTGCTCATGAGTAACAAAGAAAAATCACCAGTCTTTCAATCTGTCAGAAATACCTAACAAATTTAAATGAGAACTGCCAACAAAAACTAAAAGCCTCAAGAGAAAGGTGAGAAATATATGCACATTTAAAGTAAAAAAAAAAAAAGGAATCCACTGCAGATTGAGCCTAAAATCAGATTAATGGATTATTTTTTGCAATATCTATTACACCTCAATGTGACAGATCTTCCAGATGTGCTCAGAAAAGATGACACAACATTACAGATCTCATGTGTGATTAAATAAAATCCTTGGGGAAAATGTATCGAGCCATTACATTTTAAATGCTCAAAAACAACAGTATTAGGCCTTCTTGCAATAATGGCATGAAAACACACCTCAGTGTAAAACTGCAAATACAATTTGAATGTTGGACAGAATACAACAGGCTTGGTTATGCAGCACAGTACAAGCGACAGGATTAGTGGTTTTGGATTTACTTTTGAGTTCTTCACCCACGGAGTCTTGCAAGGCTTTTTTTTTTTTTCTGAGAAACAGTCCAGCACTTAGCAATCATTGACCTTCACGTATTTTTAACAGCACAGTGCTTTATAAAACAGAACCTTGTTCCAAAATTTAGAGCCAGTAGCTGCAATGAAACAGGTAAAAGGAACTAAACACTCAGGGCCAGTCAGTCAGCTGAAGGGAGTCACCTCTGCTCAACTTAAATGAATGGATTTTTGTCTTTTTAAGCTGGCACTCAAGCTTCCAGTCAGGAAAGCTCAGGCAGGCTGTCTTCAACTCCTTAAAAATGAGCATGCATCAGATAAACACAGAAATGAAGTGCAGGGTCAGTGCAGTTTGATCAGCTTGTACTAGCTGACTTCCTACTTTATCCCTTTAAATAAACCATTCACTTGCAGAGTTCCAGCCTGCAAATTTAATTAAAAAAGAGAAACAGCAAAAAAGAAATCAGTTGCTTGAAACACTCCCAGTGACTCACAAAAAACACACCAACCAAAACCCAACGGTTCAGCTCTTCCGTAAGGATCCTGCAATTGAAAAAAAAGAGATGAACAGAAGCAACAATGAATCGTAAGCCCCAGCCTTTCAAAGGGACAAGCTTTTTAGTTTCTCTTCTCCTTTGTGGAGAGAAACCCCGTGCAGAAATGCCTGGCTTCTGCGAGGCTGCCATGCCCACTAGTGAGGCAGTCCTGCAGCAGAGCTGTAAGGTGCCTGAGGTCAAACTCTGCATCTCAATGTCTCAGCCAAAAAGGGGCTGAAAGAGGCTGGACTCAACTCCTTCACACCCGCTCCTGCTGACAGAACACAATGAAATCCCTCTCTTTATTCTATTTCACATATCCTGATAATTCAATACAGAGCTCTCTGTGAAGTAAGACAGCAGAGCACACTAGGAGGGATCTCAAGTGTATATTTATAATTTCTGCCTTCTGATAAGTTAGCAGAATGTACCAGTTTTTTCTTGAAATAAGTCTGAAGGGGAGGAACAGATGTCAACTTGAAAGCATAACAGTATTATAACTGTCCTGTGTCTTGCCACTAGGCTTCAAAACCGCTTTACCTCAACTTTCCCTCTTAAACGGCCATGATGTAAACCAGCTGTAATTCAGAGTGCACAATCTAATTTCTATTTCCTTTCTAAACCAATGTGTCCAAAATACAGGTATACTGTTCCTCTCCATTTCCACCACATTAAAGGCACTGTATTTACATTATTATGTCCACACCCTTCTTGAAGTACCTTACTGAAAGGATATCCAAAGCCACTGTGCAGAACTCCTTACCCCAAGGCAGCTGGAAGCACTCAGGCTCTCTGCTGACCTGACTGGTAGTTTTGCCTCCAGAAGGCTTAAAAGAGCCTGTCATTAAGTATGTGATATAACCTACCATAATTAATTCCCTCGGGGAATGACATCCAGAGGAAGCAAGATTTAATACACAGCATGCACCTGAAATTTGACATTTTGAATCAGATTCCTGACACCAAGACATACCCATGGAAGATCTGACATTTTTATTTTCTTTGATGGTAGATACATGGCATAATCTGCATCCTGTCATAAAGAGAATGGCTTAAAATCTGTTCAAACATACAGATAAAAATCAGGGCTCTTTGTTCTTGATCAGATTTGATTTAATTCATTAGAAATACAGAAGGTGTTTAACAGCATCATGTGCCATTTAATACAAGATGAAGTAATAGCTTCCTTCATCCTTAGTGGAAAAGATTCAGAGCTGTAATCCTTTTTCAAATAATTACCCTGTTCATCAGGCTTCAGCACAAGATGACTCCAAACAGAAGAGAAATGGAGAAACTAACTAGGAAAGCCTCAGTATATACACATACCAGGCTGAATGAGAGGCATATGCACATACCAGGTGATGAGAGCCCTTTGCAGACATTTGTCAAGTCACAGGCCTGAATTACAGTAAAATTAGAACTGCGAGGGAAGGGCAAGAGCATGTGAAAGTATTAAGTCCATCTACTATATAAAAGAGTCTTTGGAGGGAGGAGGTAAAAAAAAAAAAAGTAGGGAGGGCAGGTAGAGATGTTGGCTGGGTGAAGTAGCTTCTCAAAGCTACAGCAATGAATTTAATGCTTTCACACACATAACCTGTGGTTTTGACTCAGCCATGAGCTGCTCTATGCATCTACCCAGGGAACGGAGCTTGTAAAGAAGGGAGAGCTAGTGGTTGCCACAAAAAGCTGGCACAGCTTACCACTACCCTGCCTCAGGAGGTATGTACAAATATTTCATTTGTGCAGCTCTAGGACAGAGCATCTCTATCTGCTACTCAGTGCTCAAGGAAATCCGGCATCAGCTTGCACTAATGATTCTCTCCAACTGAAATGGCAACATGAAATTCAACATGCTGACTAAATAGTACTGCAAATTACATCCTTGAAGTCAATTCCTGCACAGAGTATTTAGGACAGCAGTCAATAAACCTCTTAAGCATCTTTTTCCTGGAGGCCCTAGAAAAGTTAGTAAAAGCACAGACATGTGAGCTACAGTGCACTTTTAGCATGAATGAGACAGAAAATGAATTAATTTGGAGAAATATCAGCTCTGCTGGAAGCTGACAGATTCCTTAATGCATCAGATTTGTGATTGCTTATGACATGACTGATTTTTTTTTTTGCCCTGTTTTCCTTTCACTTTGTTCCTTATTTATAATGAGGTTCTACAGTAGCTACATTTGGCAGATTTGATATAGATACAGCCCTTTCCATTACCTTTTCCCTTTCTCCTCCCACTCTATGACCAGATCACAGCTCTGTCAGGTCTCTCCAGGTATGAATTAATTTTTCAGTTAATACCTGTTCAGTCAGCCTTAATGCAGAATTTTTAGCATGATTCCAGTTACCCAAACAGTTTAATTTCTCCATTGAACACCATAAATAATAATGTAGTGTGCCTGATTCCCCCAAATCAGGTGAAGTCTGCTTGAGCAAACCCTGCACATCCATGTATTCCAGCCTGCCATCTCTTCTAAGCAGTTTCGATTCAAATGGCTACATACCCTGATATTCATTCATATCCAGGATTACAACCATCTGAAGCCTAAGTACACTATCACTTTTTCAAAGCCACTACTGCATCACAACAGTAGCACATACATTCCCTAATCCATAAAAGCTATTATCTAGACACCAATTATGTTGTAGAACTCATCATCTACTTGTTTTGCTCCATAATATAGTTCTGTAGGTGATAATCCAGCAAAGATCACCCTGGGAAATGGATTAAACTACAAAACCGTGGCACCTCTCCATGTGTGTTCCCTCTCGTCAAACCAGATAATTGCATGGATAGAGTAGCCTGTGGTGGCTTGGTATAGCTCTGTACCACTGTGAACTGCTCCATCCTGACTCAATACCATGCCTGACTGCAGGCAGCAGCAGAGGGGAGAGGCTCTGTTCAGATGTAACAGCCTTCTCTGCATGAACTGTCTAATTGTGAAACTCCCAGTGTAACCAAGAAGACACAGTCAGGGCACTGGACTCCCTCTCCTCTCCCATCAGCTGTGCCTCAGGACACATCTGTGTGACAAATTTTTCTTTGGCTGCCATACATAAAAGTTAAATGGCAACTTACCTTGTCCAATGAGTCATTCCACAGTTTATTATTGCTACTCAGGAAGCAGGCCTAAATTACAGGAGTGAAAGAAATACTGTGACTGCTCTGAGCTGCGTCTCCACTTGGAGCCTCAGACAATTTTTCTTAAGTTTTAGAGCCATCAAGTAAGCCCCAAAGCACCTATAACTACTTTTTATGAGCAAAGTAGACTGGTAGAAGAAGGGGGGGACAACCTTAGGAGCGATTATAGCTGTGTTTCAGGCCTCTTCCTCCATGGAACTGAGCTACACTGTCTGCTGTACAGCAATCTGTTTTGAACACTGCTACCATCCTGCAGGGACCTGTGACCTACAGTTTTTTTTTAATTTTGCTCTAGAGAATCCAAGGGATGAACCTGTCCAATTCACAAGATTGTGGACCATGAGTCACAAGGGATACAGCATAGAAACTGCTGTACTCTTACAGCTACTACACAACACTACAGAATTAAATGCTCTTGAGAAAACAAAAGAAGCAGACATGATGAAGAATGATGCTTGAAACTTACTGCCTACATTAACTCATCCTATTATTAAAACAGAAAGACAAAAGTTGAGTTTTTCATTAATAATCCTAACCAGAACTGTACAGCAAAGATGGAAAACTCAGCCAGTTCTACAAACTTTAGAACATTTCTATTATGGCATTAAGTGCTGTAACTGTCTTAGAGAGAGTAAAAAACCCAATATCTTTCCAACCATCAAATGAAGAAGATGGATGCAGTTTTATTTGGTCAGCTTTCCTTAACACACTGAACTAAATTCCTTTTATTTGGGTCTTTTAAGATTAGATTTGTCCCCTTAAGATTAATCTTTTTTAATACCTGTCCCATCCCTTGTTAGGATCATTAAAATTCATTTAAAATGAAATGTAAAAGCCAAGACTTTTTAATTATTTGAAGACATTAAGGAGTCTAAATCACATTATTACATGAACACAGGTGTTAGCTCATATGATGTAGTAAAACTCCAGCTCTGGTCTCTACATTCTGCTGCTCTACAGGTTCCTCACAGTTTCAACTGGCAGATTACTCTTTCTAACTTCACTGCCTAATCTGACACATGATATTGTTATTCACTGTTACAGAGCTGTTCTGCTCTGTTCTGCAATCATAGCTGCAATTTCACTGGTGTACAAAGTCATTACAAAATGTTTGATGTGTGACAGGGCTGATGGGAACTCCAAACAGAGTAGCATTGCATGGAATCTGAGGCTGAAATGGTTTACTATGGTTCTATACCATGTAGGAAACACGTTTTTGACAAAGAACAGTTTGTTGCTTCCCGTCTGCTGGTGAACACGCAGCATCTTACTATGCAGAAGAGGTGAGTTACTAGATTTTCTGATTTGTGAGAACAGCTCCATAAAACTCTGTAAAAGTTTCAGAAAGAATTTCTTCTTCCCCTTATGTCTAAAGAACAGATTTTTTTTTTTTGCTGTCTCTCACCCTGTTTTCACTTTTATTTTCCACACCTCTGTTTCCTTGCTTGGTGCTCCAATACTCGGCCACCAAACGGCTCAGACTAAGAACCTGTCACTTGAAAGAGCTAATATATAGAAAGGGAAAATCCACTACAGTGCAGTAATACAGCGTAGAAAGTTACTGAACTTTAGAAAAAACAATTATTCACAGACAACAGAAGACAGGGTTCAGGGATCTCTTTAAAAACTAGTTCTTTTTTGCTTTATGAAGCTGGGATAAGGAAACTCACACATAGGCTGTTCAAACACAGTCACAGCTTTAGGGAGACAGAGCCAGGGCCCAGTACTGCGCTTTCAGCTTGCTTCAGCAAATGTCACACTTCCTTTAAAAATGTATTCCTGCTTCTCATAAAACACCATTTTGGCAACAGAAAAACTCTCCACAGAAGTTTTATGAGACCTTTTTATTAATAGAATAATAATTCTTTCTGCTGTGATTTAAGCAAGTTGTCACTTTTACGTTAGGATTGCTGTGAAAATCTAAGAGAGGTGTGATCCCCTTTGGTTTCCAAAGGTGGCCGATGCCCATGCTGAGACCTCAGCCTTTTACTGTACCTCCAGCGTGCGCAGGTTTGGTTAGGCTGTGCTGGTTACCACTTCCAGCATCCCTCATTACCTTCCTTACTCACTCTGCTGTTGCTTGTTACACATGCAAATGAGCACAGGAGACAGAGAAACAAGAAGTGTGTATTTATACACTTCATTTAAATGCCACAAACTGTCCCTTCCCAGGCAGTATGCAACTTCCTACAGATTAGCATCTCCTGCCCCTGTCCCCCACTGCAATCTGTCTCTGTTTCCCCCATCAGCCCTTCTTCCAGAGCCACCACACTCATGGCAGTGTTGCTGCCATGTCTTGTGCGTCATACCCACTGCCTGTGTGCTGGCTGTCCTGCTGACACCTGCCAGCCCCAGCACTGCATTGCACCGCACTGCTCAGCTCTGCCTGCCCCCTCTGGTCTCCACTCAGCCACCTGCTTTTAGGAATCTTGCAGAAATTTAATTATCTCCAGGACTTCCAACATACTGTCAAAAATTGTTTCAAATCAGACAATATTTTCCAAAGCGCTAGAAGTATAAAAAGACCAACTGCAGAATCCCCATTTCTTTAGGAAAACAAGTTAAAAAAGCAAGAATATAATTAGAACATTTCCATTTGAAGGCAAAAGGAGCAAGCCCCAACAAGCTAACCCCACACCAAAAGCAAACAAATGAAAACTCCTAAATAACTCAGAAAATACAGTAGTAGCTATCAAAACAGCATTGCACACAAAACTGATAAATAAGCATATTTCAAGGTCTGGATCAGAGACTGATGTCCTGCTCATTGGAAATAGTCCTTCACTAGCTAGAAACTTTGTTTTGTTACTATAGTTACTCTCACTGCAAGTGGCCCTGACTAAGGCATGAGGTATTTGTTATATAAAACCTCGACGCAACTGCAGCCTTAAACTTCAGAAAGCACCAGCTCTGTGCTCAGTCCCACTTGCAAAGTCTATTCCAAGCTTAAACTCAAAATGCTTTTGCACCGATCAGGGTGTACTCTTGAGCAACAGTTTAATGGCACTATTTAAGTGCTGAGAACGCAATCAACATTGTTCGTTATACATGCTAAAACTATGAAGGAATTTAGATGGTCTGAGCAGCGACTTTCCTCCCCAGACAATTACACTTTTAGCAGTGACTGTCATGTACAAGACAAACTAGCAGTCGAGTTTAATAAAGTTTGCTGAGAGGCTCTTGAATTTGATGGAAAAAAAATTGCTTGTAGCCTGTTAGAAGAGCACCAAGTGGAAAACACATTTCCTGCAGCACCATGATTTTTTTGTTTCATCACAATTTTATTAGCTTTGTTTGATTAACAACAGTAAGAAAAAAAATAAATATCCTCTCTTCCTTGGCCTTTAATGTATTTCTGATTTCACAGAACTTTTTTCTTGTTCTTCCAGGGGATATTTTCAGCCAAACTGCTATTATGCATGATCTTGGAAAAGTGACTTACGAGATCCCCAGTGAAAACAGGGATGACAGGACCTTAGCTTTTTAGGATAGTCATCTGATGCTGATACTCCAGTTCTATGTGTCAGTCCAACTCAGACCATCTGCACTGTTCTCAGATTTAGTTTTTTCCCCTACTTGGGTATAGCAAAACTACATGTCTTTTCTTCTCTTCAGCCTGAAATATAGACACTAAGCTTTTTCTTCAAAGGTCAACCGTCCAAACAGAACCTGCTCACAAGCAGCAATAAGCACTTACGAGAAGTGACAAGGTCAGAAAATATATCCATTTGTACACTTGCTTTTCTGCAGTAAGTAAGCAGCATTCAGGTTGGGGCCAAGGCAGTAACTAGGGATGCTTCTGCTACAGTGCTGATACAGGGCTATTTAGTTAACTTAGGAAATGGCTGATGTAGCCATTTACGCTACTCAGTGTAAGCTTTAAGCAATTTGAACACTACAGAAGACTGGAAGGGTATCTTTCTCCTTCCCTTCCTCTCCTCCCTCGGTGCTGACACTCCGTACTATTCTTAGTGTGCAGAAACCAGTGGTGTTAATTTCAGAGTTCACACATCAGAGGAAGCATTTAGAATTTATTAATTCATTTGTGAGAACCTGTATATGGCTTTGTCCTTAATGACACAGCAACACATTTATTTTTTTTACCCGTGACATTATTTGTAACCAGTCTTACAGCTTATTACAGCCTCCTAAGTGCTGAACAGCAACCGTGCCCTACGCTGTAAGAAACATGATTTCCTTAAGGTGCTGTTTGGACACAGAATTGCTTCATTGGTTCCTCCCTGTAATAACATTGCTCACAGCGACACCTAAAACCATGATTTCTGTCTCTCCCATGTCTTGCAACTAATCCCAGACTAATGACCTAGTCTATGCAGGCACATAATAAGTACCTGCTGGAATATGTAATTTGTGAGTGCTGCTTCTAGTTTTTCATGGCATTGCAACTTTCGACTGTCTTAGAGAAAAATAGCAATTATTTTTCAGCTATGGTATTGCTTACATCCAAAATTCCTAGATTCTGGGTGCATATTGCTGTACTTGATAAAATTAGACATCAGCTCAGCCATGTGCAGGGGCTAATTAGATGAGAAGCAGATATTACCATATCTCAAACATAGCTTTTGCATCAGGAGTTTGCAGGAGATCTACGTGGAGAAGTGAGCAAAGTCTAAAATGAATACCTGATGCATCTCTGATGAAAAAAATCCCCACAACCATATTGCAAGGATTAGGTATGTTCTGAGACAGTAAGGCATCTGAAGAAATTATTTCATTCTTTTAAGACCAGTTTGACCTCTAGAACAACAAAAGTCTGTACTAGAATTCTCTACATGCTTTACAGTGTTACTATCACAGCTAATGAGCTGAACTAATACTCCTGCAGCAGCTTACATAGATAGCGGGCTTCACAGTACCATCATAAGGCTTAAATAACAAGCTAGCACTGCACAAGATTAACCTGTCCCTTTCTAACTCCTCCCCAAATTTAACTGAAAGGGTCTCAAGCCAAGTTTGCATTGTTTTCTATATGTATCAGTCAATCCTTTTTAAAACAATTGTTTGATTCACATGCATTTTGACTCTGTAAATTTATATTTGTTTACAATTGTAAGAAATGTAATGGGGCTTTGCTCCAAAGCAGTCTTGCAAATGTGGGACAAAATACGGCTACTGAAACTAAGAAATACACACCATCTGGGGCAGCACAGAGAGAAGTAACTCCAAAGACCACAGGCTTTCAGATGCAAGTTTTCCTGCCTTGCAAACCCACAAATAGTTTATACCACTCACACACGGACACCATTAACCTATAGGATCTCCCTTCTTCCTTGCAGACATTTTGCATGGGAATATGCCCCTGCTACGCAAATCCTTGGCATTTGCAGGTGGCCACAGAAGCAGCAGAAAATTGCAGGTTACCACTGAGAAAGAAGCAACATAATCCCAGAATTGCCAGTGGAGCAGGTTTCAGCCCCAACTGTATTTCAAAATCATCTTGTGTTAAGGCTCCAAAAAGTGCACGGATATGGAATTTTCTTTTTTAAAGTGGACTCGAAAAATAAAACTTTTTTCCAGTTGGCATACCCAAATTGGCAACATGAAGCCTCCTCATTAAGATGTGACATAGTTTATACCCCTGGCAAAAAAGGAGATTCCAAGCATTTTCGTTTGCTTTAACACTAGAGCAATAAACTAGAAAATGTACTATTCAGTTTAGTTCCAGAAGAATGTTTTTGATAGAAAGATAATTTAGTATATGTATCCAGACTCCTTCATGCAATTGCATATGAAAAAGCATTATTTCACACAGGCACTTTGGATGCAAAACTTCTCCAGATAATAAACTCCCAATACTACTGTGCACAACTCTGAGCAGGTCTTTCTAGAGACTTTCCAGCACTATAGTGGAGGCTCAGAAAGGCAGAGAAAATCCCTATGCTCTCCCCTCCATGAGCATTCCTACCGGAGGTGTTGAAACAGCAAGCATTAAAGCAACTTCAGGTAGATTAAAAATCCCACAGAGGCAAGATCACCGCAGCACAGCTGGCAGTGGCTTGAAGCACCCTAAATGAACACTGGCCACATGTTACTCACCAGTAGCTTCCTGAGGTGTCCATTATAGGCAGCTTTGTTTTAAACCAAGTTTGTGGGACATCTAAGCCTTGGGGACTGCGCTGTGCATCTAGTTTGTGCCAGCTTGTGCAGACAGGAAAATCTTTGACCCTTTTAGTTTCAGACTATCTGCTACCCAGTGGTAGCTATCACTGATGCTCTACCCACCTTGCTGGCCATCACTGCAGCTCAATACGTTCAGGCTAGTCGATGTCCAGCTGAACATCTGCTGCCCACAGGGTGCACAAGGCTCAAGACTGCAAGCTGGGCAGTCCACCCACTCAGTCCATGTCTCCATGGAGATTACCAGCAGCAGCCGAGAAGCTGGGCTGCAGCCGGCCCAGCCTTGTCCTTGTGAGCACGATCTAGCAGAGTGAATATACCCTTGGCAACTGGTTCTCCCCTGTGCGTGTCTGCTGCTTCTGGCTCCCGGTGCGGACAGCCTAGCAGTAAGCATCCATTGGCTCTGCATCCTTCTTTGGCAAGGAGTACCACCTCTCCTGGTGGGCCACAGCCGCTGGCAATGGCACTGGCACACACACATAAGGTGGGCAAATATTCACACATTCGCCTCCTCAAGTGTCATTTTTGCAACACTATGTCACTGAGGCCTCTCCAAGCACTTCTGCTGCAATGGTCTGGGGAGGGATGGAGAAGACTCTAAAGATAATACTTATGCCTGTATTGTATCCCTTTGTTTTGTTATGTCATTCCTGCTCTGCTGTATTGCACACTTAGACATTACTGAATGCATTAAGCCAAGTGAAGGATTTTTTTCCCCCTTTCCCTCCAACACAGCAAATAGCTAATTTGTAGAGAACGAGACAAAATGACTGGCTGCAGAAACTTGTGGGGCAGGAGGCATGGCTTCCTCTTTCACTCGGTAGAACAGCTCCTTGCAGCTCCAGTGCCCATGGGACATCTCTCCTGTTCATTACATGGACTGCAGTGGCATACTACATTCTCAGCTGGGTTCAGAGCCCCTATGTGCTCTGAACCAACCAACAAGGGAAGGACATTGACCTTGTCCTGAGGAAATGCAAGCAAAACAACAGACAGAACAATCTCGAGTCACCACAAGAGTTCAGACAGTAGATGCAAATGGCCACATTCCAGGAGAAAACAAAAAACAAACAGAAATGTCCAGGAGTCTTTTCATTATGAATTTTAGTGCAACTGCCCACTGGCATAATCTTCATTTGAGGTGCTCATTATCAGCCTCCTGCCACTTCTCCAGCTGATAGTGACACATGGAGCTGAGGTCACTGCATTAATTTCCTAAACTGCTAGATCTCCAGCAGTTCATGTTTCCAGGCACAGCGCTCAGAAACACAATTCTACTTCATACTTACATAGTTATGGGTCAAATTTTCTGTTGCTAGATGTAGGAAAAGCTCTGCTAATTACTGCAATACTCGATTAAACCATCTAAGCCATGTTCACCCTTCCTCCTAAAACACAGTCTCATGACAAACTTACTGCTGAACTGTATACATAATGAACAGCTTCAAGCCAAGGTAAAAATGAAAGAGTAAAATGATTCATACTATCTCTTTTGTGTTGTAAAAATGTTAGCACATTGAGAAATATGCCCGGACATTTTTAAAGACATGTTGGTAACCCAGAACTTCTATGTTACAGATTCTCTCGATTATGACATTACCATTCACCATTCTCTTTACTATCAGAGACTAAAATAGTAAGTAACATGAACACTGACTAACACCAAATACTATAACTGTGTATACTTATATAGTTGGTTCCACAGAAATGAATGACAGTGGCAAGAGAAGTAGACTTACCATCTAAGTTGCAACTATTACCGGTGTTTGAGAGGGTAGAACAAGGGCCTTCCCTGTTTTCAGAAGGTAAAAACCAAAATAGTGGCTGAAAATTTACCATACTTGGTTTCTCTTCCCTAGTGAG
This sequence comes from Urocolius indicus, assembly GCA_013401255.1. Taxonomy (NCBI): domain Eukaryota; kingdom Metazoa; phylum Chordata; class Aves; order Coliiformes; family Coliidae; genus Urocolius; species Urocolius indicus. The sequence continues at coordinate 504,164 of WBNH01007035.1, forward strand.
CTCTTCAGGAAGTTTGAATATATTCCCTTCCTCCTTCTTTTTGAACAAGAAAATAAAAATCAAAACATTTTGTGCTCTTCTCATTAGATAAATAAATACTCCTGAGACTTTAGAAGTACTCAAGTCTGAAATTTCTAGTTGGAGATGAAAAGAAGCCAATCCTTTCATTGAATGATCAGAGCATTATACTCATCTGAGAGACTGCATGGCTTGACTGCAATACAAACTTCCTGGAAAGTCATTTACTGCACAGAAAAAATTTGTTAGGCATAACATCCATGCCTCTCTATCTCAGGACCTGTGTTTTCCAGCAGTAATTACCAACAGAAATTCTCTAATAAATTTGCTTTTCTTCATTCTGAAAAAACAATTCCCAATGAAAAAATGAGCCCCTTGTTCATCCTTGAATTTGAGGGTTTTCAAAGGTCTCAGAAAACCTAGGAATGTCTTTTAAGAAAAAAACCCTCAAAACTACAAAAACATTATCCTCTGTTTTTCTGGTGATCACCTTCTGAGAGCCTCAGGAAAAAAATTCAGATTGTCAGATCTGTATGTTTGACAGCAGACTTTCCACAGCCTTCACCTTCACTAGATGCACAGAGATGAAAACAGAGATGAAAACCAGCCAAACAGTGGGTTTTCTTTCCAACTTTACCGATATAATGAAAGAGCCTTGAAGGAGTTCAGCAGACATATACAATGTGCTGAAGTGAGTCTATGAACCAACAACCATCCATTTCTCTATCCAGGTGAGAAAGTACTGGTGATAAGTCAATTGCACGTGGCAAATGAAGTAGAGGAATATAAATTTGACATTTTGCTGCTTCAAAAAGCAGGTGTGCCCAACACAGTTTACTCTATTAAGGCCCGACCCAACAGAGACACACAAATTTTAAAGATCAACAAGTAACTTAGCTAGTTATTACTACCACAAAGTGGTTTGCAGGTTTAATTTTCCTTTGGTTTAACAGTAGTCATTAAGTCTTAAATGCCACATCAAAAACTAGCTAGCAGCCCCAACAAACACACAGCAGGAAAACCTACAGGAAAACCCGCAAAGTCTGAGCTTGAAGCCCCAAAGACAAAGAGGAACTCCCTGATTTTACAGAAATAACTTGCTCTGAAGTAGAGAACCTGCGGGTGGGAACTGTCTCGTCTCAGATCAGCCATGCTATTCCTGTGTTGTGGAATTTAGTCTTAAATTTCCAAAGTGAAGCCTATGCACTTGCAAAACTTGTGTTACCTCTCCAATGCCAAAACCAGCATCTAGGAGCACTGCTGTTCACTATAAAGGTGTTATATGAATGGAGGCAGTAGCCATTTTACTGTGGTGGTAGAAAAAAATAAGTTATTATGAAATAAAATTGATTTTTCATCCAGAGAAAAGACTTGAACCATTGTCAGGTTGGAAAACTGCATAGCTGTTCCATCTTTTCATGCCATACTAAGAAAATAAGTCTCTCAGCTCAGTTTAACTCCTTCTATTCACATCTTGAACCCTGTGCTATAGGGAATGGAATCTCTCAAAGTACCACTGAATCCATCCATATAATTTAAAGATTGATACGCACACCAACACACCATATAATTTAAAGATTGATACGCACACCAACACAAATCCATTCCTGGCACAGACAGACATGAGGAGCTAAGGTGATATTTCTTCCTGCTGCATTAAGATGATGGAGAGAAAGCTATCATGCTCATCTGTTGAATTTTTGCCTTAGACCAGACTATATTCTCTACAAAGTGGTGCATATAGCTGTTTGAACCTGCCAAACTGGGGATCCTGTCTTGGATATTGCAACTCAACAATTAATTCCATTTCTTCATCATACAAGGCAAAAAAAGAAAGTGAAACAAAAAAGCTAAAAGTCTGGATATAAATCCAAATCAAGGAAAAAGCCCTCATTTTAATTTTTCTTTAGCTTTAAGAATTGATGTTACCTTAATAAGAATAGGGAGACTAGCTTAAAAGCTTTTCATTCACCAATTTGGCATACAGATACTCGTAATCATTACCAATTGCACAGAGTACAGTCCTGATTATTGCAATAGATCATCACATTATTTTTAGGTTAATTTTATAAAGACAACAAGGGATCATAATATGCCAGCAATAGCAATCGCTCATGGCTACTATAGCAAAACACCCAGCTGAACCCTTCTGACTCCACCTAATAGACCTCTTTTAAGTGACTCACAGAGCCTAATATATGGTTTATACTCTTGCAGCACAGTATTAGTCACATCGCCCCGGTACATACTTCCTTTTTTAAAACTTTGTATTATTTTCTGGGACATTAAAACAGAGATAAAAACATTTGTAGGTCACTCACTAGCCAGGGTGTGAACACACCACTGTGAGAAGTTAACTCAAAGTCTCACCCTTCGGTTTTGAATATCCTATTTATAAAAAGTTGTCTTGCATGATCAAATGCTACAGCCAAAACATTACCTTATCCCTACTTCATATCCTCAGATCTTGCACCATTGAAGAATTCAAACCACACATTATCCTAAAAAGCTGTTTTATCACCATGTCTGCTCACAAGATGTAACAGGCTTCCTTGAATCTCACCTAATGATGAACTGGAATCACATGAACAGGCTGATCTAATTCTCTAAAGCCACACTCCTAAAGCTAAGTGAGGTTACCACCACTTTCATGAGAAAAGTGGTAAAACCATTCAAGAGTTGTATTACCTGGGGATGAGGTGGGAGGTACAACTATCTTGACACAAAAACTGTAGTTCAGACTAGGCATAACATAAGGGTTTGCAAATCATCCAATTGAGACACAACTGACTCATTCCCCATGAAGATGACAGGCAAGAAGACAGTTCTACTTATGGCTGTCAACAACACTGCAGTATTCCATTAGTGTCTGTAAAGATACTGCCCAAAGAAGGCATGAGTTGTTTATTTTTAACATACAAGAAATAGCCTGGCAAGTAATGGAAGAATAATTCAAACTGGAAATGCCAGTTTAATCACCGGCATTTTGAGATCCTCATTTTACATTGGGGTGTTTTTGGTAAATGACATTGCTTATACCACAGGATAGCTCTCCCCATAGTAAGTCTGCATCAGACTATGACAAATAAATATTACCAGATGATTACTTCACAAGTCCTTATTGAAATTAGTGTAGTAGCGATGAAGTCAAGGACATTTGTTATCAGTAGAGCACCTGTAATCTAGAAGACTTTTCATTTTGAGGGCTGGCTGTAGCAAAAAAAAAAAACCTTTCTGCCAAAACACCATCAAGACAACAAACACAATTCCCCACGCAAAATTTACTTCTTTTTTTACTGATGGTCTCCAAGACAAACATTTAATATTTCTTGGTCTTCTGAGCTTTTTTTGTACTACGTTTACATCTGCATTTGACAGCCACACTGCTCCAAAACACCAGCCCATCTGCCTCTGTTTTCTGTTATTTCTCTTTAGAACTAGTTTTGAGACTCTAAAAGCAACAAAATTGTGCAGTTTAGGAAGAAAAGGACTATTAGCAGCTATTCATTTAAGAGAGTTATGACTCCTGTGCAACATGCAGCAATGCTATGGATACAAAGACATGACCCTTTAACAAAACATTCACCGTCACATTGGGCAGCATCTAGTTGCTGCATGTTACGGTAGAAAATGTATTATTCTGACTTAACAGGGACTTGTTCAGGAGACAAAAAAAAAAAAAGATGGTGAACAACTGAATAGGTCTTGATAAGAAATCTAGGTGCAATTATAAAGCAATAGAGTATTCATAAGATTGATCTCCTATTTCCAACTTCAGGCTAGGTACAGATCTTATTTCATTTTTTCTTTCCAATGCTGGGAGCTAACCAGTTAGAGCTAAAAGATGACCAGAGAACAAAACTTTCTGGAAGAGTGGGCAAATCAGGAGGACAAAGTCAGTTTTACACAACCAAAACAAGAAAGAGGAAATAGTACCAGATGAAGATAAAGGACTATGTCAGACAGGTTCTGTGGTGGGTTCTGCAGGGTGCCAGACCTATGGAACTTCTGCATGGAACATTGTTTTTAAACACAGGTTTTAACACAGGTTTTAAACACAGGTTTTAAAAAGGGAGATACTTTTTTATCTAAATAAACAACGCGTTATTTTAAGAAGATCACCTGGAGGACAAGAGGAGTGCTCACTAATTTCCTCCAGGTTAAAGATTTACCTAAAAAGACAGGCCTTTGAGTTGGAAAAAGACTGAAGGAATCCATCTTAAGAAGTGCTTATGATCTGCATCATTGATCTGGAGGGGAGGTATCTGAGGCTATCAGGAATATTGTCTCTCAAATGTATTTGAGATAGTGCTTTGAAATATATACCATACCCAACCGTTAGTACTGCATTCATTAACTTCTAAATCCACACACGTACCAACATCGAGAGGTGATACTTCCTATGTAAAGACTGCTATTATTGATATCTTTTACAGTCATGGGAAGGTAGTGTATTTCTTCTGGTTCACTCCACCTTCCAATACATCCAGCACAGCTAGCTCCCGTTCTTCCTCTATCTAATTTTCATCTATCATTGCTTGACTACATCCAAGTACTCAAATTCACTGGCCATAACATAATGCATTTGTTACTATGTGTAACTTTTCAAGCAGAAGTGATCTCCCCAAGTTCATTTTTCTGAACAATTTGTGCTCTTGGATACCCAGCTGTCCTTCAATACTCTTCTCAAACAGCTCTATCCAAAACATTGCAGTTGATCTCCAACAGTACCCTGTGCATCATACGAACACTGAAATGTGAAGTAAATGTTTAAGTTTAAACACCTCAACATGGGGCATTTTCTAGGCACATTTGGGTCAATATTACAGTGTTCACACCAAAAAATGTTGCGTGTTAGTTGAGCAACGTGGTGTATTTTTTTTTCAGTTGTTTCAGTTGCTAACCAACTACACAACATCCTGAACAATTACCTATTTAAAATACATAATGAAAGAATTTACTATGGAAGCAAAAAAGCAGAAACAAACTCATCTTGATTACATACAGTCAGAGACCAAGAAAACAGTATGAGATATCTGTAGTTTAGCTAAGACCTTAATTTTCTATGTATTATTCTTTCTTTAAGATACACATCCAGGTAATGCTTATGGGTGTTTTTTTTTTTTTGCCACCTACAGAGCCCTAAGGTCCTTTAATGCAGCTTTCATCTTTTCTTGATACATGTCATCAAACTGTGCTTCCAAAGAGAGTTGTCATCAGGAAGGGAGCCCCCAGGCATCACATTACACAGTTGTCTGGTTCATATCAACGTGAACTGGGAAAAATAATCAACCACTTTTAACTATAGCTTTAAAATCTTGCCGTTGAACTTGCTTATACTATTTACATGAAGTATCCTGTACTCATTCCATGCAGCAGTGAATTTTACTACAATTTTTCTATAAGGCAGTAACAACTAGAGATACACCACAGCATCAGGTCTTTCTCTTCAAAAAGGTTTCACAAAGCAGTAAAGACCTTCTAGCATAAACTGTACTTTAGACCTCTAGAAAGTCTGGAACAGTTTCAGATTTGATACCAAATATAGATGACATCAAGCTGGATGGGAGCACAGATCTGCATGAGGGCAGGAAGACTCTTCAGAGGGACTTGGACAGGCTGGAGAGATGGGCCAAGGCCAATTGCATGAGGTTAAACAAAGCCAAGTGCTAGGTCCTGCACTTGGGCCACTGAAACCCTGTGCAACACTACAGGCTTTGGGCAGTGGCTGGAAAGCTGTCCTGTGGAAAAGAAGCTGGGGGTGTTAATTGACAGCTGGCTGAACATGAGCCAACATTGTGCCTAGGTGGCCAAGAAGGCCAATGGCATCCTGGCTTGTATCAGAAACTGTGTGCCAGTAGGACCAGAGAAGTGACTGTCCCCCTATACTTGGCCCTAATGAGGTCACACCTTGAACACTGTCTAGTTTTGTGTCCCTCGCTACAAGAAGGACATTGAGGTGCTGGAGCATGTCCAGAGACAGGCAACAAAGCTGGTGAAGGGTCTGGAGAACAAGTCTGATGAGGAGCTGGGGATGTTTAGCCTGGAGGAGGCTGAGAGGANGAGGGTTATTAAGCATTGGAATGGGCTGCCCAGGGAGCTGGTGGAGTCACCATCCCTAGAGATACTTAAAAGCTGTACAGACGAGGTGCTGAGGGTCATGGGTTAGGTTAGTGATGGACACAGCAGTGTGAGGTTAGTGGCTGGACTCGATCTTGAAGGTGTTTTCCAACTATTATGATTCTATGATTCTGTGTACTCTGTTACTCTCCTTGCTTTCTCCTCATTGAAATACTGTTTTCCTTCTTCTTCAGAAATGCTTTTTTTTAAAAAGAAAAAATTATGGTTTGCAACTCTGATAACCTTTCTCCATTCCTTCACTCATGAGTTATTTGCTGGCTGGTTTAAAGGAAGACCCACACCAGGACAGGCTAGTCATAGCAGCAGAGGCAAGAAGCCAGCACCTACTCCTGCATTTGTGTGTACCTTTTTGTGTATGGTAATGAGTCTCATTGCCAACTGTGTTATGTGCCACAGTACACACAGGGAACAAAGAAGTCTTCTTCCAAGATCACATACTCCAGCAAGTCTCTGTCAAGCTGTAAGCATGAAACTGTTGCTTTCACTACCAATATTAATTGTTCCTAGGCACACAGAATGGTTAGAAGGGACCTCCAGAGACCATTCAGTCCAAACCCCTGCTAAAGCAAGTTCATCTCAATCAGGTCACACAGAAATGTGCCCAGGTGGGTTCTGAAAACTTTCAGAGCAGGAGACTCCACACCCTCCCTGAGCAGCCTGTACCAGGGCTCCCTCATTCTCACAGGAAAGAACCTCTTCTGCTAATCCTTGCTAGGTCTTTCCACACATGACAATCAGCAGTGATAGAAGCATAGAAGATAGTATTCTTTCCTGGTTTGGGAAAATCAGATTAACAGACTGTGCAAAGGAACCCACCCAGCCACCCTCCACCTTACTTTGCACACCATGTTCTCTTTGTTTTGTAGCAAAGGAATTTTTTTTTTCTCCTAAAACACAAATTATCAGTAAGAGCTGGAGGAAAGATCCAGGAGTCGGTTGATCTGGCATGGGAAAATACTTTGTGCCTCACAACCATTTTCATCTTCCTCTTCCATCGTTGTCTTACCTATCTTTGATCATTTGTAGTTCTCAATGAGCATCTGGACCATTGTCTATACCATGTGACTGTTCACTGTACAACATCAGTTTGCTTAGTACTTTCAAATTCCAAAACACAAGCTGGCAGCCTCCAGAGTATTTCCGGGTTCAATCATACCCATGTTCACAAACTGAGGAGATGCTGACATCATTGTAATAGCTTTTCCATTACTAACTTTCACTTTGTTCTCAAAGATGTACACTGAAAGTCTTAGCTCTTCACATACACAAGTAACTAACCTCAAAAACACAGACACAAGAGATATTTTAAATGTCAATATGTAGCTTATGATGAAAATCATACACTAATATAGCAACGTAGTTGATCCTAAAGCATTAGCATAATTGATCTTAAAGCATAAAAGATCCTAAAGCATTCAAGCTTACATTTACATGGCCTCTATCTCACTTGTGACCTTCCTTTGCTCTGGTTGAGACAACATCCCACCCAGCTGCTGGACTACACCTGTGGAGGCCACTCCCTCTCTCCACTGAGAAAGCAATCTGTTTGAAGACAATGTTGCATGGGTTTAAAACACCAGTGAAATACAGGTAATTCGGAATGGAAGCTGATCTTCCCCCAATGCAACAGTATTTTCTGCAGCTTGGCTGAGAACTCAGCTAGTATGTGATCATCAGAAAGTATTACAGTAGCTTTAAATTTTGCACAGAATGGAAAAATTCATTGTTTTGAAAGGCCACGACAGCAAATCACAAGGAATTCAATTTTATCTCCCATGGATGGATGAAGGACTGAGTCAAACACAGAACACTGGAAGCCTTTGGCTCCAAGAAGTCTGTGCTGATTCAAACCTGCTCTTAGGCAGCCAAATCATCCTTTCACCTCTATTGTATTACAGCTTGTGATTTTCAATTGATCCTCTTCCCTAGCTGTGCTATTGCAGCAAATTGTGTCATACCTGAGCATCCAAAGAGTTGTCAATATCTGAAGATTTTTTTTGCTTTTAACCAGAAGTTTACCAAACATTAAATATTTGTGATACAGATAGACATCATCTTAAATGTCTCACACTCATTCCTCCACCTGTAAGGTCACACATGAAAAAGCACTGGAGACATATGGGAGAAAACACCATCAACACAATAGAAAAAGACAAACACTGGACAAGCAACAAACACAAGGATTAGTTTTCAAAACAGAAAGACCATGAGGGCAGATAATCAAAAGAATACCCTGACTCTCACATGTTTTAGCTTCACAATACACTCAGGAAGAGAGTGATACATCAGTGGCATACCTGATTTAACAGGCTCCCTGTGCATAACTGAGAACAGAGCCAGTGAGAAGATCACTCCTGATGGGAGGTATTGCATCATGCAGTAACTCTTACCTAAAGCTTTCTGGGTACTCAACAACAGCCATGTTGATAACATCCAGTGCATGCTGATAGTGCTTCTGAGCTGAAAAGAGGAGAGCCAGTAGATGAAGTGAATTCATGTCATCTTTGCACAGTTGCAGCGCTTCTTGAAGATGTTCTATAGCATCAGAAATCTGGGAGGAGATGTGGTAGTAATAAAGAGAGAGAATATTTCTCATCCAGTCTTACATTGCATTCTAAAGTCAAATACAGTCATTAGAGATTCTGAAGAAATCCTACTTAGGCACCTGTGAGAAAGACTTCTACTATCGAAACAGTTTGCCAAAATGAACACACTACAGTGCTTGAAAAAACCCACATATTCTAGAGAAAGGAGTCTGCAGCATTACTAAACCACTGCTTATAAACAGGAGCAGCAGATTTAATTCAAGCAGACCCCTCTTACTTTGGCATGGTGCTTCTATGCTGTAAAAAGATCCACTACGCAGGCCCAACTTTCAACTTCATTTTCTAGTATGAGTGGCTGGCTCTTCACCTCGGGGTGAGCGTTACACAAGGCCTTTCATGACTTGGATTAAAACATAAAAATTAAGCTTAAATGTTCAAGGGTAAAAGGGTCAAAATTCAGAATGCTGTCTGAATGAAATATTTTTGCACGAGGAGAGGAGGACTGACACAGCAGCAGTCTGCCATTAGAATTAAATCTCACCTGGCACAAAACAACATCTATAATGAATGCAACTATATCACATGTATTTTGTGATCCAATACCCTATTTTAGGCTATCTCTTCAAAAGGGAACCTCCTTAGCAGATTTTCTTCTTTGACTACCTATGTTTTATATGGATGATTTTCTTTAGACTCTCTAGTATCTCTAGATCTGTGCTTGGTCCTGGAAGTCTGTAAAAAACAAGACAGAAAAATGTTTACATTTATTTTCTTCGTGTATACTTTCCCTCTCCTTCTCTTAAGGGACAGAGAACGTAGTTTCTTCTTCCTGTGACAAGAACTTCCCACCCAGCAAAGCCCTGCAGACATTCTCCTGCCTTGGCACACCATCAGTGTCAAATTCCCATTGCCTCCACAGATCAGGGAGGAAAACAGGTAAGACATAACTACAGAAAGCAACATTTACGCTGTCTGCAGTTACAACAGAGGTCGCCGATTATCTGGATCCCAGGTACACTTCTGGGACCGTGGCACATACTCTGCTCATGAGATAACTTCATCCTAATGTCCAAGTGACATTTCACTCTTACTGTGCATATGCAAGCCAAAGTACTTAACTACTCTATTACTGGTGACTCCATGCAAGTCTAGAGATCGGTATGACTGCTCCACAGACATAATCCCATCCTGGCATCTGGCCCACAGCTTCAAAACTGCTGAATGTCCTGGCTTGCATTCAGGTTGGGATATATGACTGAGGTCTCAGCTTTAATGAATTACTGCTTGTCACTGGAGCTACTTTAACCTCATGTGTTATTATTGCCTATTGCAAAGGTAAACACATTGGTTCAAACCACCAAAACTCCCTCAGCAGCCTACTAGGACACATTTTCTTACAATTCAAAAACACTAGAAGTGACCAGAAAATTTAGAACCAGGACAACAAGCGTGAGACTGTGGTGGACCCAGATCTGCCCATCCATGAAATTCTACAGCAGGTGTACCAGAGGTATACAAATTTGACTTGCTGAAACAGAGCTGCTATCACAACTCTTCTTGTACTCAAGACCTCTTATTTTTCATATTCCTTTGTCTCAGACCCACACAAAGAGTCAAAGAAAGTTTTGGAAAAAGTAAGTTCATTGGAAGAAAACCTGTAAACCAAACAATTGCTGGGGCCTTTGAGCAACCTGTTCCAGCTGACCCTGCTTTAAGCAGGAATTGAACTGGGTGATTTCCAGAGGTCCCTTCTAAACTCAACTATTCCATGATTCCATTCAAAGATCTGGGAAGGTGATCCTAATTTGCAGTCTCAATCAAAGAATATTATTTGTAACTAGTGTCTTTACTGAGGGACTTGGAAATTGCAAGGATACTTGATTTTACTTGCATGTGAACACCCCAACTAAATCATCAGATACTTAGCTTTACATGTGCAATTGTCTGATGATCCAACTACAAGTTCATACCCTTAACAGAAGCCGGTTATCAAAGAAGCTGACTCTGCTGCAACATACATGAAATAAAGCAGCACAAGTCAGTTGTAGTCACTCCTGCAAACCTCTGCCTGATGAACCGGCAGTCCCATACTGTTGAAATGTAATCTAAAATAATTTTCCCCTGTTCTGTGACACAGCGCTTGCAATGGTTCCATCTCATTTTGGTGCTTCCCTCTAGTACCATCAAGAGTCACAGACAACAACTGTTTCGTGAAGTTAATCATGCTTTCCTGACACCTGATTGTTTAACTTGAGCTCAAAAACATTCCTCAGTGCTGTAATACCATTACTGGCCTACACGGTACTGCTGCATAATTACAGTGGTCAAAACACAGGTAATAAAAAACAACCTTTAATAATATGAAGAGGTTCTAGTCCTTTACAGGAATCACTATACAAAATGGACCAGATGCCATGAAATATAAAAAAACATTACTAGAACAATAAAGAAAGATATTTGACAGCAGTCAATACAAATTGCTTTTGAAAAGCAGAGATCAATCTATTGACAGACGTCACAGCTTATTTATTTAGGTAACTATGTAATACTAGAAAGATGGAAGCTGGCAGTCCAGATGGCACCCTGAAACTTCAGGACTGTATCAGAGGTAGGCTGCCAGTTTAAATTCCATACAAGTGCTGCACTTTAAAGTCATCTTATCTCAGTCTAAGTGAGGTCTGCAATTAGAAGATTTTACCCTTCTCTGATTCATATTTCTGTTAATAAATATACCACACATGTTCCGCATGGCACACAGGTATATTCAGATCACACTGATTAGGAAGCAAAGATACTGCAGTAAGCCAGAAATAGCATCTTGCAGCAATACCATGCTGCATGCCACAATATGGATTTCTTAGGCTGCCTCTTATATAATAGGATTTATTTCAATAATGCTATATATGTTTCCTTAAGAACAATGCTGGGATGTTACAACTATAGGTATGAAAAAGAAAAAAGTGTGAATACTAACAGTAATTCCAGCAGTAGAATGGACTTGCATATTTAGAATGCTAAATGAAACAGGATCTCATAAGAGGACTTTTCAGGCCTTAGACTCTCACATCAGTTGTGAGTTACAGCTGAACCACTAAAACTATCTTCTCCATCTCTTTTTATAACGTGAGGATTATAGAAAGGAGAAAACTTTATTGACTAGCAAGAGCTTCCATTGGAAACAGACTTGTGACACTCCAGTACTTCAGGAAGGCAGGAGCAGACGTATCTATGAGTTTTCTTAATTCTTGCTAGAAGTTGGCTTTGATCACCAGAAAAATCTAGGCCAGGACCTAGCCAGAAAAGCATTATGTTGCTGTTCATCAGAGGAGGCACTAGTTGGTCTGGGAGAAACACAGACCAGAACTACTCTAGCACTCAATGAAAGAAGCACCTCTCAATATCTACAAAAACAGAGCTCCCCTCCTGGGGCAAAGAAAAACAGCAGCCAGAATAAAATCTGTAGGGAAAATATATTAAATATTGTCTCTGGGGTCTTAATTGATGTTTGTCTTATTTTGACATTCAGACACTCTGGAAGGCAGTAGGTGCTTTTTGGATATTACCACTTGAAACTTCAGGTCTGTTGGCAGATGAAATGGATAAACGACACCTCTAATTCTCAGCTGCTGCTATATTTTCCTTTCCTATTTTTCTCATTCAAAGAAAGGTAAAAACAAATCAAGTATTAAAATGGTACGAAACCCCCATATGTTGTTTTTCTTTATCTGATACTTATTTACGTGGCACTCAAGGTCAAAAACAACAGCACATCCCAAAATGAGAAGGGAACCAGCACTTAAAATTAACAAGAGCGCTGACTCTCTAGAGTCATTTCCATAGAAACCAGCCTGCTAAAAAACAAGGCAAGGCATTAAAATCAGTGAGCTTTAAAATGTTCCTTCTACCTTGTTTTTGCTGATCCAAATGCTGTTACCACAGAAACAGGAGCAACCAAACCAGACACTAGGAGCTGGGAGCTACAAGTCTCAGCTGTCAACCGGCTCAGCTGGCTGCCAGCCAGGCACTGCAGGGGGAGATGACCACCACAGCCAACACTGACTTTGGCCTTGTGGCACTCCAGATTTGGAGGAAAACCTGATTGATAACCACACCTTAAAGAAAAGGGTATTCTACTCTGTATTTTGCTGAAAAGTCCACCCTAAATGCTGTATGCTGATCTAGACCCTTCAGGAGTCACTGGAGTCCTCCCAGTGACTCTGGTGGTCTTTAAGACAGAGCCACATGCACAAACACAAGCACATCATCAATATCTCTCATTTTGGTCAGTGGTGGCTTCCAACTGCTAGCTCTGCAAAAACCCTTTACAGCCATTTCTCTTCTTGTCACATTATTACTGCATGTCAGAAGGAAGCGTATGCTTTTCCATTTCCCCTTTCCCTTGCCCAGTGCTGACAGAGACAAGTACTATTGGAAATATTTTACAGAGTCTTCCAAGGAAGATGAATTGCTCCAACTTTGCTTGGCACTCTTACTGGTCAGCTGCCTCTCTTCCTTTGTTCCATGAAAACATGCTCTTATCTCTGCAAGCTGATACCTAGATTTTTCAGTGTTGGGTAAGGTTACTTCATTTAGTGACCTCGACTATGGAAACAAAAAGGCCTAGTTATTGAGAGTAACATTCAGGCATTATATTATAACCTGCCATGTAGGAACAGTCCAATTTGTTGGTACTGTAGGATTGCCTGAGGAAAACCCTAACTGTGGTGTTCAATAGTTAATGCAATCTCTCAAATAAAGGTATCATTTATCTTTCAGCTAATCAGCAAGAGGCTATATTAGATACTTTAAATAATTAAGGATATTAAAAATGCATTACCAAATGTTTATCATTAAGTAAACTGCCAAAAGAAGAGTAGGATATTTTACAGCAGTCTAAAAATAAAGATGTCTCAGGTATCTCCTCTCTCTCCAAGCACGCGTTAAAGATTTATATCTCAGTAGATGGAGAAGAGCAGCAGCAACACCGCAGGGGTCAGGCTGACACTACACAACACACTTAGATCACGCATCTGTGGTAGCAGAGGTGACTGGCAGAACAGCAAGGATGAAAATGCACAGGTGAGGTGGACAAAAGAGAAAGTGAACATGAGGACAAGAGGCTGAATGGAAAGAACAGGAGGGAAGGGAAATGATGAAATGAGACATACGAAACATTTCTGTAAAGACAGGCTACAAAGGAAGAAAAAGAAAGGGTACCGAGTTAAAATGCAGTGGACCAGTAACAGTGAAAACAATAAAGAACCAATGAGCACAAAAGTCTTGATTTTATTTTTAAGTATAGCAGCTGAAAAGCTGTAATGCTCTTTATTCCTGGTAAGAAGCAGAAGAGGGAGCAGATCAAACAACTTCCCCAAGAGGCAAAAGCTGTGAGACAAGGAAAGGTATATTTTAATAAAAGACCCTGAGCAAACTGCATCATAAAGCAGCCAGTAGGCAGATTTAAAAAAAAAAAAAAGTTAAATAAGCCATTTTAATTACCCTTTTTTATTGCAGGCTTCCTCACAACACACTGCTCTCATTATGAAAGGGTTACAAAAGTGACATTATCTTGGAACAATTAGTTTAACCTAAAGAACACACAGCTTTCCTAATTAGCTCAGGAAAGTAAGAAGGATCTAACTGTTTGACTTTGTAGTGTAGACTGAGAACTGCAGCAAGCAGAAATCTTGCCAAAGAAGGAAACTATCATGATGAAATTTCAAACCTAGCTAGAGAAGCATTTAAAAAGTAGAGGCTGCTCCAGTAAAGACTGGCTTTTTAAGAGAAGGGACACACAAATAAAATACATCCCAATTACAAAGAGAAGGGACTGAAAGGCAGTGCAGTGTATTTTCTGATCAGCTTAATTTTTATGAGTTAACACCTGCAGCAGAATTCAAATGCCAACTAATCCCACTCGCTGCAGAGCTCCAGCACTCGTCAAAGCCTACCACTGAACGTGCCCAAGTATGGAATAAAGCCATCCTCAGCACAGGCAGCATGTGCTCTGGCGTGACACAGAGCGGGGAAAGCGGCCTGCAGCAGGACGTGGCAGCGTGCCCACAAACAGGACAAGTACATCTCACCTGCTCAACACACACCCACAAAGCTGCTCCAAGAGAGAGCAGCACTGCTCAGAAGTTACAGCTGAATGCATGCCCTAAGGAATATCATTCCATGGACTATGGAATTATTATTTTAAAAATAATAATGAAAAAGTATCTTACGTGAACATATTCTGATAGTTATTGATTTACACTGTAGGAAGGGACCATGCTTAGCAAGTCTGGATCTTGTTTAATTGCACTGTCCTTCTTCCACCCTCTCATGATTTTGTGGCTGCTGATTACTGCACATACCTGTCTGACAAGAGCCAGCTGCAGCGATAGGTAGAGGATGATTTGATGATCTTCTGGGGCCAAGTCACGTGCTCTTCAAGGGTGATCGCACAACAACAACAAAAAAAATGACAGTTAGATTGTACTTTGCAGAACTCCTTCGTCGTGAGTCACACACAAGCACAGAACAAAACCCAGTCCTCTCCCACAGAAAACTAATTTTGTAATAGGGAAGCACACTGAAACTAGACAAAAAGCGGATCAATGTTGGTCTGGCTAAACCAGGCTCACAGAAACAGGTATGGGAAACAAAACTGCCAGGATGTTAAGCAACTTATATGCTCCTTTGTTAAATGCCACTTAATGTTTTGGAACTTGGATAACTTATAAAAAGAAAGTAGCTCTTAACTCACAACAAACCCATTAAAGCATTATTTTAAGTAATACAGATGAGAAAGTTGTTCAACTTTTTCCTATATTGGTATTTTTCAAACAATAAGAGAGGATTAGTTAGTGCTGGAAACTAGTAATTGTTTCCACTGTTATTGTGACTACGAGGATGTAGAGGAGTAAAGATGAGGAGTCCATGACGTGAGCTGGTGCTCAAACATACGAAAGATCCTCCACCCTGCACCTTCTATAGTCTAATCATTGACAGTAGATTCCTAATTTGGAAAGGGAAGACGCTGCAAGAGGTATGAAGATTTGATGGCAGGAGTTGAGCCTCGACCAAAACCAAAGGTCCTTACTTCTCAAGCATGGGCCTCTTAGAAACTACCTTCTAGTCCACAGCAGGCAACAGTGTGTGCTGCAGCGATCCCTTGGCTAGTGAAGGCTGCAGTGTCTCCAGAACCAGACATAGAGACCCTTCACACAGACATGTGCAAGGCAAAGAACAGGGATGGTCAACAAGGGCACAACCGTCCTTCTCACGCTATCCTCAGCACAAAGCTGCAGTTTGAGCTTGCTAGCCTGTGGAGAAGCATTTATTCAAGGCAATGTGAAGACAGTGTTTTAGTGACCTAACCTCAGAGCAACACGAAGCACTGGCTCATTCCACACTGGCAGTCCAGCCTGGGGAACCAATGGATTCTGTCCTCACTGACCCAAAGAGCTCACTCCTAGCTCTTCAGCACCAGGAAGTAATTACCCATGGGAGAGATGGGGAAGAGGAAGGTTGCCCATAGCCAACTGACTTTCCTGACCTCTTTCTGGGCTGTGTTCCAGAACACCAGGAAAGCCTGCACCTGCATTGCCCTGCCCAAAGCAAACACAATTAATGTCTTTATGAAGGAGAAATGATAGGCTGACAAGGCTCATGGTTAAAAACCCTGCCAAAACTATTAATTTGCTAATTATAAACAAACAAATAAACAAACAAGCCCCAAACAATTACTTCAGGAAACAAACCACACGCTATTTTAATGACAGCCATCTCTCAAATGCCATCTTGGCCTGTGAACAAGAATCTACTGGAGCTGACTTTTATAACTAATGGCTCTAGAACAAATTAATTTTATATAGAATGAATGCATCCTGTAACTCTGCAAGTCAAGGTAGCACTCCGGGATTCTGAAGCAATGTTGAAGACATCAAGATGCATTTAGTACAGACAAGTCACAATTTTTCCCCCCCGCTTTAAAAAAATAGCAACCAAAACTGCAAAACAAAACTCCAACAACAAAAAACCCCCAAACAAAAAACCCAAACCAAACAACAAGACTCCACAAGACAGAATCCAGCTTTGCCCTAAGCTATTGCACAGCCCCTGTGAAACCTTCAGTAGCTTCTCCAACAATAAGTAACAGGGGAAAAGATCACATGGGTGTATATAAAAAGATATTAACAGTGCTTTCGGAAAGAAACAAAAGGTTCTTACTCTACTGCTCTGTTTCCTTAAAGAGTATGAGAAAAATACTTGATCCAATCTTCCAGCTGAAAAGGTCACTTACAAAGACAGCAACAGGCCAAACCATGGCCTGAGAGATCATATAAGTGTTTCAAAAACAGGTGAAAAATGAGGAAGAGAGAAAAAAAGGAATAAACTGAACTCAGGCATGTAGGAAGGCACTAATAACCATCTCAACACTTCCATTGGCTGAAGTTTGCGTAACTCACGTCTGGCTAAAAGCTTGTCTGCTTCCTAGCTAGAGTTAATATATTATGAAAACAAGCCATAGCCAGTAGAAAAGGTCAAATAATAAAAATCAATGCTGTTTAAAAGCACTGCAGCACCACAACAGCATCAACATTGAGCAGTAGTGAAAGTACTAAATTGGAGTGCAGGAACTATAGTGTGTGACCTAAAGTATACTCTGGATCTCATACCTCATCTCTCTACCTACCACAACAGAAGTGACAATTTTTTTTTTTAACCCAGGCAGTTTTATTTGAGGGAACTGTAGTTGCAGAGGAATTTCATTCATGGATACTTTCAGGGCAGAACCATTGGGTCAGACTCCACCACAAAATACAGTGGTGAAGAACAGGTGAGTGGTGAGGTGACTGCTTCACAGCTCTCATTTCATACAACAGCTCATGTAAACACTCACTCAGCCTACATCCTAGTGGAGAAGAGACTTTCCCACCATGACGGAAAAAGGTGTTAACACCTGCTTCACGCAGGAATGGAGACAAAACTACCTTTCCACATTGGGTTGCTGGCATCATGTGTGGAAGCTGCATCTCTCAGCACTGTAGATCTCAATGCAGCTAATTGGGGCTGAGATTATTTCTGTTTAGTGGCAGAACAGGTACTCTTACCTTGGATACTCAATCACATTATCACTGCAATTAGCCATCAAAGGAATGGCTAACTGACAGACTATAGCTGTAAGCTACTGAATTGTTTTTAATCTTTCAAGCAAGAAAGCCTTATACAGAAGAAAAAAAGCATTAAAACCAACAATTATTCTGAATTCATCCAAAGAAATACACAATGCAAGTTATCTGCAAATTCCTACTCACCTCTCCAAAGTCTGAAGTGCTTTCTTGTTAAATTCGTCCTGAGTGCCCTTCAGAGTAGCTGCAAGACAAGATACAATGCCGTGTAAGAGCCAAATTCAACATTTCAGATTAAATAAATAAATAGTTACATATGCACAGAGTATTTTAATCTGGGAGCATTAACACTGTGGAATTCTGCATGTGTTCACGACTGAAAAAAAAAAAAGCCATTTTGTTTTTAAAGAACAGCACAAAACCAGGATCTTAACCTGAATTTTCCACTTCATTTTGATTAAAGACTCCTCCAGCTCCCTTGTCTGAAATGCCAAAGCATTTTTTATTTGCATATGCCACTGACGGGGTCTGGAAGGAGACAGAAACAAACACTAAATAGATACTAAGAGCATAGATATAACAGACTCTCTGCCAGGTTGGTGTATGTGCTAAAAGCAGTAACTAGCAGCATATTCTGACTCAGATACCGACCATCTCCACCACCATCTTTCCGTAGGAGGGTGTTGCAGGTTGAACAGGGAACACCAGGAGCCAAATTTACAGCTCTGACGAAACCCTTGACAACACACCACCTCCCTGGAGACCACAACCGCCTTTTAGGTTACATTAGCCACTAGTGCTCCTCTTGGTGCCTCTAATTGACTAAAGGATCGTATGATCACCTCTTAATGTGTGAATTAATTCCTAGCCAAAACCATAAAAGGAGGAGAAGAATCAAGCTTTTGTATGCCAGGGAGGTTATCATAAGCTATCATCATCAAGAGCAAGGGGAAAAAAGGAAGAGCTCAGAGAAGCATGGCTTTCTCAGATCTAAAACATCTAGAGAGCTGGCAATAATTTTCAGCACACTGGTTGTCTTCTGATTTGTGGCTTTCAGACTTTGCATAGCATTGTTTCTTGTTCTATCCTGAATTTGAGAGCTACTGATAAACAGCATGAAGAGGTGATGACTAGTTAATCCATCATCCATCAGTATATGAGCGGTAAATACTTAAGCAATGAAACCATATAAAATTCAAGTAGTCTTAAAAGTTATTAAGAGGAAAGAGTTGTGCTCTTCTGCAAGACGTACAAAGGTAGTAAGTATTCAAGCCCAGTGACAAACACTGGAAAAAAGTAACAGAGGAGAAAAAGTTAGGAAGAAAAATCAAAAGAATCAATATTAATGTAAACATAAAACTGAGGAGAGAGAGGAAAAGACTTGATCATAGTTATAAGCATTCATCCAGAAAAATGTTTCAGATTCTGTTTCTCTTGGAAACTACAAGATTCTTTATTTAAGCTACACAGCACTTCTGGAGATGCCACACAATGAGGAAGACTGAAAGGAATTTTACCATTTGCCTCCCCAAAATAAACACCAAATGGAAAAGCCTGGAGAACTTTTAGGTTCCACCTGGTAAGACATTTGACTGTTCATCTTGTAGTCAGAAAAAGCACAAAATATGTTATGGAAATGCAGTGATTACAACTACTCAGCTTTGTCTCAGCTGTACTGGGAAGCAAGCATGTGAGTCCCACCTCCCACAATACGGACTGCATCTTCATCTACAACTAAGTTGG
The DNA here is from genome assembly GCA_013401255.1 of Urocolius indicus. Lineage (NCBI taxonomy): Eukaryota > Metazoa > Chordata > Aves > Coliiformes > Coliidae > Urocolius > Urocolius indicus. The sequence continues at coordinate 523,731 of WBNH01007035.1, forward strand.
AAATCTGCTTGTCCATCTCTAGATTTGTGTCTGACTTGGATAAACATGTTGAAATTTGTGTTTGACGATACTGGGGACTGGTGCTGTCAGTATACTGATTATTTAAAAAATCCACAAGGACTGACAGAAACTTTCCAATCCAGTCCCTTATACCAAAATTTGGACATAGTGCACTCATCTGTGAAAGAGACCAACAAATATTTCCTAAGATGTGGAGCGGTGATGTTAGATAAGATGGGCACTTGCCTTCACAACCTGGTCTTTCATCTTTAGCCTTTATTAAATTTGTCTCCCTTTCCCCTGTCTTCCAATGGAGTCCTCATCAGACCTAAGGGAGGCAAAGTTGCCAATATAGCTTATGTGAAAACTGGAACTACAAGAGGAAGAGAAGGGTTTGCTGTTGATGTTGGCTCACTGTGAACAGATCTGCAGAAAATTTACAAATGAGACATTTGTGCTTTTAAGAGTGGGGCAAAAGTGGCAATGACATCCTTTCAGGACACATCTTTCAGCTACTTTAATGAGACATTTCAAGAAACACGTAATTAGACACAAAGAACGAAGATATGTGTACTGCTACTCAGTGTATGTTTCAGGAAGTCTTATTTCATCCATGAATAAATCTAACAATTGTAAAGTAACTTTTTATCAAATGTTCCCACAAGTTCTTTGAATTGCCATTCAGCAGGCTCCTCTCTTTTGACTCTGCTTTTTAGCAAGTGCTTTCTGCAAGTCATGAAGAAAAGGCTTTAATACAACTTCTCAGAGCCTTTGTCACACAAGAGGAGAAGTATTTACTAAAATGATATATTAAATAAGAAAGCTTAACCTTGGATGAAAGGCATCTTGTTGTAACGCTATAAGCTAAGGCAATTGGTCAAATGGCTCTGAAACACTTAGCTACCATTGAAAATGCTGACTTACTGAAAATCAGCTCAAGTGGAACGTTATGGAAATCATATATACACAGACGTTTGACTGTGTGTCTGCATATGCCACTGTGAACTGGTATAAACACAATGATAAACAAGATTGACAGTATGAGGCAGGACTGAGTTGCTATCTTCCTTTCAGCATGTTCTACTCTTGCTTCCTGACTGTGATAATGCTAATGGAAAATGTCTCATTAGTGAAAATTTGACATTTGCTAGTAAAATGCTGTTCCATATTCATGATCATCATAAGTATGCTTTTGAAAGACCTAATCCTTTTTATTAACATATAACCTGAAAGATGGAAATATACTCTTCAGATTTCCCTCAAATAACTGAGTGACTGGCCCTATTGACTTAAAGGCTAGAGATACAGGACGGCAGATATTATACTGTTTCACAACACAAATCAGATGCTAATCTGAAAAAAAAACCCTAAAAATACAAGGCAGTGATTGTGAAGACTGTTTCTTTTTCATTAAAGAGGACACTTATTACAGTATCTGCACTAATCTCTTGAAAATTCAGAAGAGACTTTTCTTCCAGAAGAGAGTTGCCAACTTGCATTTTGCTGCATCACAGCAGTTTTAGAGCCAGAGTACAGCACATGCCTCTCAAACTCCATTCTTTAGAAACCATCTTCTTTCCATACTGAGGACAACAAATTGATTGTAATGGGTTAACAGAAAACTTTATAACTCTGAAAATAGTCTTTGGGATCTTGTATAGTTTTAAGGATAGTTTAAACAAAATCTAGGCAAAAATGCCCTAAGAAGCTAGGCTGTTAAGCAGAACTCAATGTTTAATGAACTTAAAAAAAGTATATATGAGAAAGTTCAGGCTAAGAAGGACCTTTCTCAACATGAACTTTCTACAGGAAACTACTCTGAGGCAGAGAAATGAGAGTTGCACTGAAAAGTGCAACAGTGTCTGTTATGCTCAATGTTGGAAGCCAGTTCTCAGAACAGCTGATGAAAAAACGTATCAACTTGCCCTACTGAGGAGTATAAGTCATGTACATATGCCCTGTAGAACTCTGGTGTAACCTGCAAGGCCACCATACCTCCATCATACCATACAGTCATTTAGGCTCATATGCTGGAATAAGTTGGTTTGTTTCTATGGGTCCCATCTGACAGAAATGCCATTGCTTGCATGTGGGTAGGACTGCCAAATTGATTAAGAAACACACTAGCTCAGCCATTATTCAAAGAAATTTTTTTAAAAGGCCTTGTAGCTATGTTAGAAGATGTAAAAGAAATAAAGACTGTGAGCCTGATGCAGATCAGAGCTAGAACTATCCCAGACACTAGGACTTCAAGCCCTTCTTGGCTACCAAGTACCAAATCTGCAGGAGCCTGTTGTCCAGTCATTCAAAATCCAGCCAAGCAAAATGAAATTAAAATACTTCCTACATTCAGTGGCCTGTATCTAGTCAACATCCATGTGTACCAGTGAGGTAGTTTTTTTGTTTTGTTTACACAAAGACAAACTTTACATCTATTTTCCTATTTTTGTCACCCACTTGTAAATCATAAAGACATACAATCCAAGAACTAGAGTCAGAAATGCCTGACTTCAGTTCCTGCTGCGATACTGATTCCCCACAGAGAGTCGACTTCTCTGTGACGTCATTTCTATCTTCTTTAATTCTAAACAGAGTAAAAAATGTGAAAGACATGCATTACAAATATTCCAGTAAATCACTCGAAGCATTGTTAGCTACAGTCAGATTACCACGTTGTAAGTAATGATTTGCATGTCTTCCTTTACCTAAAAAACTTCACTTTTGTTACCAGAGAAGACAGTTATCTGAGCAAGTGAACAGTCTCTCTTTGTCTTGCAATCTGATTGTTTTTCATGTCCAATCAGCATTAAAAGCAGAGTTTCTAATAAATTTCCATTGCTTGCACTGAAGATGTTGAACAGATGCTGTCTATACAATATACTTGACAAACAGGGTAACTTACCATCAGTAGCTTGAAGACTGTATGTCAGGCCCAGTGCCAAGTAACCCTTTGCTAGAGACTCTCCAGCATCCTCACCCAGGTCTATCACCATTTTAGCAAAGTATTCTCCTTCTTCCAGCTGCAAAAGAGGTAGGTTGAGACTTACAGGCATTTCCTCTATACCTGCTTCAATAAGATTATCCCTTAAACTTACCTGTAAGTGATCTGAAGATTTAAAACATTACAAGAGTCAAATAAGAAAGCACTTCATCATTAGTTCAACTGCTTATTACAGTTCTGCTACCACAAGAAGGAGGCAGGGAATTCAGGACATAAGTTTTGATCTGAAATACCACACTACCTTAGCAACTCCATGCTGTACAAGTCACATTTTGCATCTTTTGCAAAGACACAGACTGCAATGGGAAGAGAGAGCAGTCACAGCCCCTAAGAATCAGCCTCCTAAAAGGTGAAATGTGTAAGTTGATCTACTACATTAAAGACTGCTTCCCAAAACCTTGCTTTCAAGCTGACCACATAGATCTAAGTCAAATGGAAATACAAAGCATTAATACCTTTAAAATTTGAGAATGATTAATTTTAAGATAATTTTAATATTTCATTACAGGATAGAGAATTCCTCATTTCTAACCTTACACTCTCATTAACATCACTCACCCATCACAAGTAGAAAAGCCTAAGACCTGTAAACTGTACATATCTGGAAAGGTGTAGGTTGGAGAAGTACAGGCAGAAGTTTTAAATAATGCTTGAAAGACACAGAGCCTACAGGAAGACCTTACTCCTGTACAAGATAGGCTGCTAATCCTGTCAATCATAATCAGAGTCATCCCTAATCAAGAACCAGTCACCATTACGTTACTGGAAATATTATCTTTTGGGAAACTTACATTCCATGACAACTGACTTTTTGGGATTTTTTTTTTTAATTTTGAGGAAATACATTTTTGTTTGAAATGCAACTGTTTTATGACACAAGTACTGCAGCTAAAACTGAAACACCTCTTTGTCACACTTCATAGCTCGTTAACATCTAGGAGTCACCTGTAATGAACAGGAATCTGAACAGAAACTTCCTATCTGCAGTGATCTGTTGATATGCCACCTCTGAATAGAATCTACTTAACTTGATATACTATCCTGTCAATGGGCCTCCAAGTTAGATCACTTGAAGACATTCAGGTGACAACATTAACAGCTACATAAACAAAGGGGCTGCTATTTATTAGATGATATCAAACATAAGAAAAATGTAAATGTAAGCATGAAGAAAGGCTGAAAAGTGTAACCAAAGAAGCAATCTCCACTGCTTGGGTTTTTTCCTCACTTGTATAGCTCCTCGAGGCCATACAATTCAAACTCGATGTAGGCCAATAGTTACCAGATCTGTGAAACCTCAAATCAGTCAGTCCAATAATCAATATATTTCATTAAATATATATAAATAAATTATTATATAAACATAATAACCAATATGTTTTATGAAACACTTCCCTGAAAGCACTATGAAAGAATTATGGTCTTCCTCACTGCCCAGTCAACTATGAACCTGGAAACTACGGACTGAAATGGGAATAACCCCTTGGGCCATACTTGAGGCTATCAACTACATTGCAAGGACTGTCTTTTAACAGCAGTTTTCTACTGAAAACACTGTAAATAGTCCTGCTGACTCCAATGACAGTCAAACTAGATCCTTTAAGCTCTGATCACATCATGAAGATTTGAGATTTGTTCCAGGAGATCTCTTAATCCTGTCAGTAGCCCTGCTAACTATCCTGCCCCATACTGAAGTGTGTTCTGAACCAGAGCCTAGGAAGGACTTGCTACACATTACAAAAAAACCCAAAAAAAAAAAAAAAACAACACCCCAAACCAACAAACCAAAACAATAAATGCACTAACAAAAACATCTTTCCCATGAAACAGTAACCGAATTCTTCGGCTCTCAGGAACTTTTATGTAAGACAAAAATCTCTGCAGCTAGAAAATTAATTATGCACCTCTTTTGCCACCATAAACAGCTATATTCCCACTCTTTCCTCATTGTTTCTCCTCCCTACACACACTTGCATCCAAGAAGCCTCCATTAGATGAAGAAAAGAACTATACAAGGAATTCTAATGACTAAGGAACAAGGGTAGGGGTGGGTAGAATGTATGAAAAAAAGAGATTAAATGAAAGGTTTGGAGTTGAAATGGAGACATTTAGAACTAGAGAGATTTTACTCCATTGTTTCTCTGAATGGTCACCTGATGGTGCTTCCACGCTCTGACTGATGGCCTACGCTGCATAAATCAGCAGCACACCATTCAGCTTTCTTACCTGTGAGAATCAGATTAATCTATTGTATAAATAATTAAAATCACAAGTTTTTAGAATGGCTGAAAACATATTTTTAGCACAGACATTCTTGTAAACATTTATTCATACTAAACACCAATGGTACTTTGACCAGCCACAAAAATCCCCATTAATGCAAACTTGGGTCAGCTGAAGGCTACTTTGAAAATAAGTGGCCTTGCAAACTCCAGCACACTGGTTTTGTTTATGAGAACATTTACTTTTTCTTCTTGCAGCACTTGGACTCTTCCTCTGCCAGCCCTGCTGTGGCTGCCATCTGCCCCCTCTTCTACCATTCTCCTACTCTTCAGTCATTCTGGGCAAGTGTGAGATGACAAACCTTTCACTCATGTCACCCACTGTGAGGTTTCAACTCTCCAGTGCAGTAGTTTTGCTGATTGCCTCATTAACTACGAATCTGGAAACAGCTTAAACAGGAATCCCCCTTGGTGCGTACTTGAGGCTACCAACTAATTGCAAGGACTACTGGATTGCAGTCTGGATGAAAACTCTCCATACACCTGATTGAGCCTGGACTGTGATCTGCCAGTAAAGCTATGTCCATGGGGGTCCTTTAGTATATGTTTCAACTCTGTGCTGTGGCAATGGGAAAGGGAGGGGGAAGGCCTCCAAATGAGACATCAACCCCTCTACAGTTCCACCAGATACCACCATTCCCAGCTGCAGCTCCTTCATGCTATCACATGACCTGCAGGAGCTACTACCCCTTTCTTCTCTCTTCATGTGGTGGCAGGTTTGTGAAGTCTCACGCTTATCAGGACAATCAAGATGACCATTACTACAGCTACTGCACAGTCGGTGGCCAGCCTCAATACTTACATCGTTCACTCACTGCAGAGAATCACTCAATCTTAGGGTGATATAACACTGCATTGGAAAGGCAAGGAATACAGATCAAAACTTGTTTCAGCTTACAGGTCCTTGCTGCTAGTAAGCTGTAAGATGCCACATGTCCTCCCGCACAGGGGACACGGCACAGCATTACTTTGTGATTACGAAATGCATAGTGTACTGCTGTTACCTGGCTGCCAGCAGCACTTACAGCAGCTCCCAATACCATAGGAAAGGGCTTTCTTTGGGAATCAAGAGCATCAGTAACAGCTTGAATTCTGTTTCCTTAGAATCACTACTTGTTATGGTCTCAGAAACAAGCAAGAAACAAAGCCACACAGATTTGGTCCTTACTGTTCATACATTCTTCTGCATACTTTGCCTTGAATAACTGGTGGAGAGGAAGGCAAGTTGCAGGGAGATGTTCCAACACTTGCACGGAAGAAAGCTCAGACAGCAGGTGTGGGGAAAAAACCCAACCTAAAAGGATCTTACTCCTAAAAGTATCTTCTGTATTTTGAACTCAAGCCGTCTAAAATGTCAGGAGGCACCTGAAAATGCTAGCTAAGCAACCTCTCCACCACACCAGAAACAAGCACACACCTGGCACCTGAAGAGAGATGGGCTGACAACTTGTGAGTTGACTGTTAAGATTGTAATACTGTGAGGTTGGGGTTTTTTCCTTCTCCCCTTCCACCCCTCCATCATCTTTGATGGAAATGCAACAGTTGTTAGCTGCGTAACCCTGAGGGATGTTTTCCCTGAAACAGAGAGAGGCTGTTCCAGCCACCCTTGTTATTTGACCGCAGGTTTTGGTGTGTACTCGAGCCAAGCCCAGAGGCATACTGACAAGAGAGCGGGGAACAGCAGGTGCTGTCCCCTGGCCTATTGCCACCCAGCTGGTTTCCAACTGCCACCCAGTTTGTTTTTAGAAAAGCTCAAGCCCTACCTCACTGAATCTACACCCTCCAGAACTGCAAGTTCTCACCAGAATGCATTTAGAATAATTGAGGTCAAGCAAATTGATAGTGTACAGCAGCATGGAAACAGCTACTTACGGCACTGAAAAGAAGAAAGGAGTTCACAAGGGAGGAAGGAGGAAACACATCAAGTGAAACTGGACTTAGAACAGCAGACAAGAATCAGTGAAGCAGGGGAGTCTGGACACCAGTGAGACTGATACCCAAGCACATATGAGCCCCCAATCCTACAGAAGAGTTATCTACTGAAAATTGTGCATGATATTAACTAGTTAGATTCACCTCTTCTTACCATTTTCAATATACTGGGTTGTAGATATAGAGACTAATTCAAAGAGAAGGCAAGATTAAATATTGGGAAAAGACAATTAGAGAGGAAAAATGCAGGAAGAGGACTCAAGTGGCCAATAAGATGTAGTATAATGGAAGGGTTTTGTCCAACAGCTGTTCACAGCATACAAAGCCAATCATGTTGCATATGTCAGAAAAAAAATTCCTGGGCTTTCTATTGCTGGTCTAGTCAGCATTTTCTCCATTTGTCACCAGTGCGAAGCCCACCAACTAAGTCTGTATGTAAACTCAGCCTCTAGCACTTAGGAACACTTGGGTCTTTACTGCAACTTTCTTCCACTGCAACAAGTGTGGTTTGTTCATAAGGGAGATGTATATAAGACAAAATTCTTGGTCATTTTTGATATTTAAAAACTTTTGGGATTACCTCAATAACAGTAGCTGCGATGTAAGCAACAATGTCTCTCAAAAGATGTTTCAAAAATCTCTAGGAGCTCCTCATCCTTCACTCCTTTCTCAGTAGTCTCTCACCCTAACAATGTCAGTTCTTTAGAGTGTCCACTCAATAATAAGAATAGCCCCAATAATGGAACTAGATTTAGGCTTTCAATAGAATTCATACTACATTTCAGACCTAAGCATCTCCGCACAAGTCCAGAGCTCTTGGGCGACTGGGTACAAGCACATGCACAGCATTTATTATCTTTAGTGACAGGGTCAACAACAGTCAGAAGGAGAGAGAAGCACTCTCGGATTAAGTAGTCTATGAAAGTAATGAATGATAAGCTGTTACCTCAGAAGTATGCAGCTCTAAATCTACATCCTGCCAACCTTCCCTTCCCGCCACACACCATGATATATTGACCTCATGGTATGTCTTACTCACTTTTTATGACTCCATGCGTGGTCTGGCCTAGCCTGACCCCACTCTCTTCTCCTGTTCCCTGACCGATGGCACGATCTCTGTCTTGCCAACAAAACACTGGAGGAGGGCACATCACTGTGCCCACTAGGACTGATGAGTTAAGAGAACTGAAGGAAATATCTTGGAGGCACAGCACCATCTCTTGCTGCAGCTTTTGCCATGGGGTGAAGTCCTCCAGGTACTCATATTATCTGGTAATACTGGCATCATTTGGTGCTATACAAGCTTAGCACAACAACATTATTTCCGTACTATCAACTGCACAATGAAAATATATCTCATATGCCTTCCTTCTTGGTCATACCAGAGTTCTAGAAGATTCAAGCTTATCCTAGTACTACAGTCTGTTTGTCTCTGTACTTGCAAAGTTTTCAACGTGCCCTGTTGAAATCAGTCGATTAAAAAGGCACAAGAAAGCATCATAGTAACCCTTAAAGCCTTTAAATAATGCTCCTAAAATGGAGAAATTCAGTATTTAACACTTGCCTGTGGACAGAACTTCTGGTTTTGGCATTTTCATAACATATTTTCACAACTCTGACATAACAGGGTCCTGGACAACCTAGATTAGTAGTGAAATTAACAGTTCTGTACGCTATTAAAATATTAAGAACGACAGCTCATGCTGCAACCCAAAGCCACTGCCAAAATAGGCAAGTGAGCATTCATCTGAGGCTGTGTCAGGGAAGGCCAAGTGCAAGCGGAAATTGCAGCAAGCCTTTTAGTAAGTGGAACTCTGAATCTGTAGCGGACCAAGGTAGGATAACCTCAGAAGGGACATATTCCACTGCCAGCTACATCGACTTTCCTATGAAAATTTAAAACAATACTCTGAACTTCAATAGTCAGAAACTTCATAGTGAATTCTGGAAAGCTAAAAGACAGTTGGCTAAACACAGGTTGGGTTTTGTTTTCACTTGCTAGAATCATTTGCATGTGAGTTCAGCAAGCTGTTGTACTGAAACTCCAGCAAGCTGGAAAGCTAGGGTGCCTGGGGCCTCAAAAGGAATGCTGAGCCAACTACAATGACATTTAAAATACCTGTGCAATGGACTAAATACAATGTAAATGCTCCAATTTTGCTGAAAGCTTTTGTATCTTATGAGCCTTCTTAAGCACAGGTCCAACCGCATGCTAACCAGACAAGTGCAGTCTATGTAGGTACACTAGTTTTGGAGCTTTTCTGGTCCTCCAAGACAACTGGAATAAGCTTTAGAATTAATAAAGTATTGCTTTACTGTTTGCTCTGCATGTTTTCCTTCTTAGTGTGTGAAAACCTGTCATTCTGAAAAAGGTAACCAAAACATTGTTTCCCCTCACTCAGTTGTTTACTGCAGGCCTAATCCTGAAAGCTAGAGGTTGATAGGGCAAATCATCTGCTGATGTAAACCAGCATGGTGCCAGTAATAGGCCAGTGGAGTAGTGCCAGTTTACATCAGCTAATAATCTGGTCATACTGTCACAACAGAAGCTGGAGGCGTTTAGTTCTTTTCCACATCAGGCTCTGTTATATATCGATTTGCACGGCACACTATGATTATATGCAAGTTTTAACTTTGCTGTTTATCTGCATTGAGAGATTATTTCACAGATGTGATTTGAGCATCCTCTGTGTTGTAAATCACTAAGGTACATTTCACCTAATTTTTTGTTTTCCCTGGCTCTTAAAGTTTGCTGAGACGTCACATAAAGCCAGTAAAACAAGGTAACTGACCACCAGATTAATCAGGAAAGAAATTGTTCCATGCTCCTCATGATATTCAGTAATTATCCAGCTATACAAATGTTTTGTGGTTTGTTTTTTGTTTTATTGCTAGTAACCAAAATAAGACTAAAGTACTGCTTGTCCATGGACCACAATCAAACTGAGTACCATATTACACCCAAAAGCACATGGTAGACAGATGCAGAACATATACATTTGCTGTTTCATTTGGATAAATGGTGATCTAATTTCACCCTTTTCCTGCATATCTAGTACACAGATATAGTTCCTAATTGAGAAATTAATAATGTTCTGAAAATTAAGACATATATGAGTATTTGTAACTGTTAATATGTGTCCATTAGACTGTTCCTGTGCCATGTCTATCCTCCTTTCTATTTATACTGGCATTGATCAGCTTGCTCATTTCCAGTTTAAATGATTCGATTCTGATTTGATTGCCATGTAATTTAAATGCAAATAATTACTGTAAGGATGACATTTAGAAAAACAGTTCTGCTAAGTAGGAAGGTCTTTATTAGGCACAGGAGTTTGACAGTAATATCAGAAGCATCTCTTTGACTATGAGATGTGAGAACCTATCATTTCAGTTCCTTTAAAAGATGCTTTGATTTCCCTTTGATTCCATTTAATTAAAACTCTTCTACACCATCAAGTGTGGTATGAGGATAGAGCACGGGCCCACTGTGTGAAAGGAAGAGGGGAGAGGAATATTTTTAATTTTGTTTTAGTTCATAAGGATGTGTTCCAGATAACTGTAGTAAAATTACTGTGAAATTACTTGTGAAATCATGTTTCTCTTTCATATCACATCCCAGTTCTAAGCCAGAGTCTGGCTGAGTAACACCGAAAAGCATTTCACACAATGAAAAAGCAGTAGACACAAGAAAAAAAGCCCCAAACCCTCTTACTTTGCAATAATCACAACCAGTTTTTTCTCCTCTCTTTTTCCTATTTCTTCATAAGCTCTGCCATGTATGAAAAGTCCGAAGATACTAAAGTGCCTGAGGACAGAGTTGGAACTGTATTAAGGTCTCATGGTCTTTTCTATGTGTCTCTATAACAAGGTATTTTTCATATGCTAGCTGTGCTAGCTGAACTCAAGAGATGTTTGGGGAGAAGCACCAATGAGAAGGAGAAATCCTGACTTTGCTCATTTCTTGGCATAGCAGCATCTTCAATTTGGTCTTACAATTTCATATTCGACAAATCATTCATCACAGACAGCTGACTTTAATGGCACCATTTGAAATGTAGTCCTCAACAGCAAGAGCTGCATAAACACCAGGGTAGTACACGCGAGAAAATAGATTTCATGCCATTTTTTCTCTCACAGTACAGAAACCTTGTCTTTTCACCTCAACACACATCAATGACCCAGCATTTGGTGGAATGCCTCCATTAAAACTTCTTATGTTTAACAACAAACATCTCAGGGACCCTGGTTTTAGCATGGAGTCTCACAAGATGCATTCACTGTACTCCAATTTTGTCCAAAAGCTAGTTATGGCAGAGGCCACATGTTTAGCAAGTATTAAGAGACCATAGCCTCTACTATTTCTGTTTAGAAGTGGTCAAAGTCAGTCAAAGCATGTCTAAATGGACTACTATGCTATTTGCCTTGTTGTCTTCTCTCAGGATCCTGAACTATATAGTCACTAGGGCAGTCAAGGCTGCCTCCAAACTTCACATTCCCAAACAGTTCTTCCTTGTTTATGAGTATTGGGTCCAAAAGAGCATCTCTCCTCATTGACTTGACAGCTCCAGTACCTTCCCCCTTGTTGGATTTCTGTTCACAGAGCAGGAAGCCAGAAGAGTAAAAGGTTTATGTGCAATATGGAGATCTCAAATTTGTCTCCTAAACTAAAGTTCAGGTTCCTAGGCAAAAACTAGTCTGATTTCAGATAAAGATTTTCTTCACGCTTAACATGTTTGTTCTGCTGAGTTTTAATGGGTTTTTTTTGCTTCCTGGCAATCATTGGCATGGCAGAATTGCCAGAGGAAGCTGCCAGAGCTTTGCAGTTCCCCTCTAGGGCTTCAAAGTGAATGCAGGAATTTGGCCCATGAAGTTCCTCCAGCTTCATAAAAAGTAAAAATTATCAAGATACTTGCTGATGTATGAGACAAATAACAAGCTAATCTTCCTTGGAAAACTTTGTGAGAGATACTAACAACAGTGATAATGAGCTAGGGATACAAGAGAGTTAAATGGCTCTACGTAGAGAACAGAGGTAGGCTGGGTAGTTCAGTAAGGATTCCCTCAAGGCCTTCAGACCTGAAAGATTTTTCCTAGAACAAGATAATTCCCAGGTTTTGCTGACTCACAACTAAATTTAACCATTATAGTTTGAACAGTACAGTTCATTCAAAAACATACATAACTAGATCTCACTGACAGTGATACAACTCAGTTAAGTTTAGCTCAATACCAACTTTCACCAGATAGGGATGTAGAGGACAGGAAGGCAGAGGGCAGGGAGACACAAGAACAGCAACTTGTTACCAAAATCTGGGCAGATTCTTCTGGTATTTTCTTTCATGCTTTCTCACATCTTTGTTTTACTTACACTACCAATAATAAACCTTCACTGACTGCAGGGACATCTCGTGGTGAGGACAGGTGAAAACAGCAGGCTGCTATTCAATTAATTAAACCAAGCAGCAAAAGACTGACAGATGTTTCTGCTTCTCAGGATAATCAGAGTTTCATAGGCACAGACTTCCACTCCCACTCTTCTTCTGGGGCATACATTAACACATCCAGAACAGAAAACACTGACACAGCAACTTCAAGAACAAGGGACTGAGTCGTCCAGCAGACTTGAACTGTCCTAACAGTCCACTTAATTATTAAGTTTTGCCTCTTGGAGGATACAAGAGTGGCCAATTCAACTTAACACCCAGTCGAAGCAGCAGTCCCTAGAATGGCTGTCGTGGTTTTCCCTCCTCCTTTTTTGTTTAATGTGCCAGCGAAACACGTTTCAGTGACTCAGAGCAAAATTTCTTGCTGGGTTTCGTTTTTGTTTTTTTTTAAAGGCATGCGTGTGTGTGTGATTTTTAACAGGGATTCCTTTTCTCCCAACTGCAACTTCACTGTGGCACTATCACTGCAGTACTTGGTCCATGACTGATAAGAATTGCATGAACTTGCTTACCCAGTGCAGCGACCCAATGCAGACCTTGGCAGCCAGAAGAGGAATGGTGGGATCTGTAGGTCGCAGTTTAGCACACTCTTTGAGCACTGACACAGCATATGCTGACTGGAGGAGGAGGAGGAGAGGGAGAGAGGAGGAGGAAATAAAAAAGGCTGATTAGACAATGCGGTTACAGAATCCAAGCAAGATATTTCAGTGAAATGTACAAAGAAGTGCTATGAAACAGAGAATCACATTTCAGCAACAAGTTAGCAACTTTATTCCCACCTCCACACACAGAGACACACACTTGTGAGTGCACATGCGCACGCAAGCGCACACTCTTCCCACGCTCAGAGGAAACATGCCACAACACCAACCCTGCCTGTGCACCTAACAAGTAAGTTTTCTTCAGCTGTTAACACATTGGTTATTTTAACTCTGCCCTCCTAATGTACAAGAATTCTGGTATAGTTTTCCTTGCACACAATCATCTTCCAATAAGCCAGAAAAGGTCATACAGAGCTTGTCCTCCAGTACATTAACAATTCAGGCTAACCCTACTCAGAGATTTGTGCAGCTAAAGTAATCTGCTCTGCAGATCGTTTTGTGCTTCCTCCAGTTCCAGAACGTACAAGAATACACCTTACATCCTATGAAGAGAGGAATAGACAACTGCAGAGTGATACGCTATTCAGCAGGTGGTCTGAGTGGCACACATTAGAAAGAAAGCCCCTAAGACTCTTGCTGTCTGGCTGGTGTTAGTTTGCCATTAATGAATGAAATTCAAGATCAGCAGTTACGTACCCCTTTTAATTCCATGTGCTCTACAAGCATTATGTTTTACAGCATATATTCAGGGCTGCCACATTTCAGAAGGTTTCAAGTGGAAAGAGGAAAGCTCTAGTCTGAGACACTGGTGAGAAGGTCTGGTGAGGCAAGTGTGCCCTGCCACAGTCTCCCAGCTCACTCCAAGTGGATCAGAGTTTCTGTCACGTTTCCAACTCTTCTCACTGCTGACTTCTAATCCCCTCAAATTCTCTCTCATCCTTGAACTCAAGGGAAAGCTTTCTTCTCAGAATTTCTCTTTACATGCTCCATTCCTCTCAAACTCTTTCACATGGTCCCAAGACACACAGAGGCTCCTCTCGGTTTTCCCTCGCAAAAACACATTAAATAGTCATGGTCTTTCTATATTACAGGAGAGCAACAACAGAAGTTTCCGGTGTCAAACTAGCCGCTATTTCCAACAGGTCCTTGGGCATCTTCTCCTGACCCTGACTCCCAGGGGCTTTCCCCAGCACAACTCTAAGCAGCAGAATCAATCCAGTCCCCCACAGCCCCACACTGCAGCTTGGCACTCCCACCAACTGTAAGCGCTTGCTCTTCCTCACACCACAGCAAAGTGGGCTGTGCCTGCTGCCTCCTTTCTCCACAGGACTGAAGGTCTGCTTCTTGCTATGGGATTCAAAAGCCTGGACAGGAACTTGCTGAGAAGGGAGCCCAGGAAAAAGGAAACACAGATGTACACTAGCTCTGCCCATGCTAAGGCAAAGAGGGGTATTGTAACCAAAGATGCAGGCTCCACAGCAGCAGCGAGCAAACCCTATGGCTTGAAAAGGTTGGGTACCTGCTGTATGGTCTGAAGAGTGGCAACAGCATGCCGTGCTTTCACCAGACTGCTCCCATCTGCCTAGATCATCAGGTATCATCAATGAAAGTAAGGAAGTACTTGCTATTTTACAATTCCAAATGCACAATTTGTCAGAAGCCAGAAGCTTATCTCAGAGCAAAAGTGGGAATCAATAAAATTTGTCCTAGAGCTTAAACTATTACCTCACTCCTCTCAGAACTAAAGAGTTGGGTAATTCAGCCCTGAGGTATAGGAAGAAAAACATCTCTGCACTCTGCTGTCAATAGGTGACTAGCGTCCCTCAGAATTAACCTCCCTGACAACTATTTGTTCAGAACAAGTAGCATCTCAGGTTTTAATGGCATCTTATTCTTCTCCCTCACAGATCATCACCTGCACTGCAGGCAGCTAGTATTCCCAGCAACACTGCAAAATGCAAGCCTAACCTCACAAGATTCCTAGCCTGGCACATCATCTTCCTGGCTGACTATATCCTAGGCCTACAGGTGTTTCCATACAAGAGAAACTGAAAGAGCAGAGCAGAACAACATGCATATTGCCATTTTGTGTATCTGTGTCCAGTCCTGGTCATCTCATTATCCAAAATGAACTGAAAAGGCCAGGCATGTAAAAGAGCATACACTGTCCAGTCACAACACTTCCAGAAAGACACAAACCAAACCCAGTGGCGTTTTCTCAGCTTCCCATCAGCAGCGCGACTGCTGGGAAAGGAGCACTTGGGAGCTGGTGACAGCTGCCCTGAGGGCCAGCACTAGCACAAAACCAGAGCAGTGAGAGGCCTCTCCTAATCTGGGCAACAGCTGTAGGACCTTCCAAGGCTGTACACCAGAACACCAGCAATACAACCCAGCTCCTTGCCAGTTCCTCTTGAACTGTGCTCCCTCCCCATCTGCAGTCTGTCTACTGAGTAAGGCAGGTCCTCAGGACAAGCCAACCCTTTGGCCTCTGACAGTCTGAAACTGCAGAGCAATTCTCATGTTCGGTGGCAACTGCAAAACAGTGAGTACTGAATGCTGCAAAGCAGGAAGTCTCACCTTCTGCCTATACCCCAATCATCTCTCTTGCAGAATCACTTTATCAAATGCACTCAGGAGGTTCTGAACACTGATTTGCAGAGCAGGATCCACAGTTTCCACAGTGCCTCTAAAACATTTGCAAAGTTACACTACTTTACACAAGTGAAGATTTGCAATTAAACATATGGAGCAAAGGTGATTTTAGAAACAGGGTGACATAAAGTCTTTCTCCCTAGCTGCATTTTAAAAATTAAAGAGATCTATCTAATTTCACCTTGAAAACTTTACTCAGCAGAAATTATATATAGATGCTGAAAATGTTAGCCAAGGAATAATGGTAGAAAGAATATCCCACTCCCACAGTGACCTTACTTAGAGGAGACTGGTGTGACATATAATATCAAGGTGTTTTAAAGATATTAATTATAGACATTAAGAGGTAGAGAACAAGTATCATTCAGTCAGTATTGAATATAAATGTCATTGGTTTGTAAAAATATTTGAGATGGAACAGTGTTTGTGTAACACTGAAATAATCTGATAATTAAAACGTATGCATTCTTCCATTTAGTGTGGGTGGACCAGGCAGCCAAACACATTGTTTGTGAGGTTTGCTGCAATAATAGATTTATTGGTGAGGCATGTTTTGAGAAGAGCAGAGCTTAAACTCCAAGCGAGTGCATGCTTCCTACTCAAAATTCTGAACTTCAGAAGACCTCACACAAAAATTTGAGTTAGGGCTTAAGTTCTTTCTGTTTAGCTTGTTAATTGTTGGATTATAAAAACTGCACTGGAACCAGTTCCCAAGGATTGTGGAAAACTACCGATTTGCCTCTAGGCCTCATTTGACCTCTCTCTGGGAAAAAACTTTTAAGTCCTCCCAAACACACACAAACCCATTAAACATATATGGTGTAAAGGAATGGCAAGCTTGCCAACAGGAGTTTTCAGTCTTAGAATCATCAGGTTTAAGGAGATTTATGACTATCTTTCCCTTTTTCATGACCAACAAATGACAGAGCTCAAATCAGGTTACAGGGCGAAATCCCTGCTTTAATGGGAACATTCAGATGGTGAACTCTGTAAGGGACCTGAGAATAATTACCTGAGTGGGACATCTCAACCCTTGACATACCAACAGCTTTGTGGGTTTTGCAGCAGAGACAGGGAAGGACATGTCATTACCGTTCCAAATTTAAATCCAGCATCTATAAGAAGCTAGTTTTCTCTGACAATTTTTTCCTCACCTAATCTACTTGCATACATTATTTTCCTTCTGCAGAGGCCACAAACATGCTCTGTAAGAATTTCTGGAAGGACTAAACAAGGTAGTTTCTGGGAAGTAGTAAGCCATACTGACAAAGGACTGCTTTTGACATAGATTTCTGAAAGAGCTCTATGTCTCACACCCAGTGGGGCTGGGGGTTCTTCACCTGCAGCATGAAATCACAAGGAAGCTGTGGAGGAGGAGAGGGATGGGGAGGACATCTCTCCTTCAGTGATAACAGCAGCCCTGGTTTTGAATCCTATAAGGGAGTAAAAGGTAAAGAAAAACTTCTACCCAAATACAAAATATAACTCCCATTCCCCATGTAATAATTATATAGTGAAGCACACAAGCATACTCCTCAAAGATGATTGTCCTTGAGCTGTACAGAATGAAGAATCAAGAGATCTTGCCATCAGCTACAGTAAACAGATACTGGCCAATTAATGGTTTTACTAACATACTCCAACACAATTTTCATTCCTTCTCCTCCTCTCTCACCATACCAAAGCAACAAAAGGAAGACATCAGAGATTTGTTTCATATTTAGAAGAAACCACAAATGTAAGTAAAAGGAAGAAAAATCTGCAGACAGTAAATCATGCCAGACAGACTTAACACACCAGAAACAGTTGCTCTTCTCTTGCAAAGGTTCCAAAAATCTTTCTACATTTTTGCCTCTGAGCCAGAGGGAAAAATATGGTCCTTGAGGTGGTGGTTTTGGTAGACAGCCTCATTCCCAGTTCACCTGGCAGTTCGGTACACAGATGAATCTTCACAACTAGCACTGCTTTAATTCTAGCGTCATCCTCTCTGGTTTCAAAAACTGCACTATTTCAAGGGGATTGTAGGACTCTTACATCACTATGCAAGATTTAATATTCCCTGTACACTGGGATTCACAGACATCTAGCTATAAATGGCCTTGAACCAACACAGAAAGATGACAGAGCAAGCCAGCAACTGAGAACTCTCGAATCAGTTGTTTTGGTTAGCTTTCCAGATTTCTGTGAATCTCTCAGCTTGAACATTATTCCTCTAAGGCATTTACTTCTCATAACACTGGTACCAATTCTCTCCCTTTTCTTTTACTTTGTGTTTTAGCATATTACAACAATGGAGTTAAGCAGCTTCAAATACTCACTTTTTACAAGTGCCTCTTCAATTCTAAGATCTATAAGCTTAATTTTGCCCTCACTAATGTGAAAAAATACCCACTTAACACTTTCTGTTGGGAAAAGTTAAGCCTGAAGGCAATTATATAGCCCACCTAGGTATTCTGTTCAGCAGTCAGGCATTTTTGGAAATTTCCATTTTTTTGTACTTTCTACAGCACACAGGCACACCAAAGGAAACCAAACTATTGAATATCCCCTACATAGTTGACCTTTGTAACAGGATCTTTAACCAATGAATGTTCAATATTTTAACTTTCATTCCCCAGCAATGCTATTTAAGGAGCCATCTGAGGCTGCTGCCACTCCCAAGGCTCCTGCCTGCAACGCAAAGAGAAATGCTTTTTTTTTTTTTTTTTTAATGCCAGATACCTAGCAACCAGTCTAAGCTTTTGCAAGGAAACCAGCAGAAGGAATAGCCTAAATCATAAAATTTGTCTGCTGTTGCTGCAGAATTATGTGTTAAATGTATTTATAACTTTCCTCCTAACCTTCTGGAAAGCTGTATGTTGGCAGTACAGGCATGGCTGAGTCAAACTTGAAGCTCCTCAAAGCTGTTAGAGACATCTGCTTCTGCTGCACTGTTGAAAGAAGGGGAAGTATTCCTTTTTGGGGGGGCAACACAGATATGAGCAGCTCAGACATTAGCTTGTCATTATTTGGCTATGACCAGTATGTATCAGCAACTTTCAGAAAGCTCCAAAATCGGAGTTCACATTTGTGTAAGACTGGTTTCAAAGCCCTAAAAATGCTGCCAGCAGAAACCTTGGGCAGAGCTGCGATATCTCCAACTGCTGAGCAGCCAGAGGGAACACAGTGACAATGCAAGATTGGCTGAGGGAAGAGGTGGAGCCTGCTCCCCTAGAATAACAGCTGAATGACAGGTGCCAAGAAGGATGTGATTATTTCCCTTTGTGTAACATCAATCACCTTCTAAAACATTATATTACTAAGAAAAACTATTCAGGTAGACAAGCATGACTCTTTCTTCCTCTGCCTTAAATATGAACATGAAAATGGCTTTATGCACTGCATACTCTAACTAATAATAAATACCCACTGGACATGAGAGATCACTTCAAGACTGCCACAAGTTAAATGTCTCAATTAGAGTATCCAGCACTTTTTGACACAGACTAATTTCACAATAATCCTTGAAGAATCTCTCCCTTGCCACCCTTCAGAAAATGGCACATGTCAATAAATACAAACCTTGTCTCCTCTGTAGGTAGGAGAGACACATAGCTGTAGCCTCACATGCTCAAGGCACATATTTTATCAGTTTGTCTTTCCCTCAAGCAGTATGACAGGTAAAAAAAGACACTCATAATGCAGATTAGGAGACTTTCTGAGGTACTGTCAATTCAAGCTAGAGCCCAATCCCACAATGCATTTAGGAGTCTCTACTCCCAGAGAGCTTCAGTGACACTTTGTGACACCCAGGCTGGGTCCCGTGTGAGGGTGTTAGATGTGGGACAGAAATCTGAACAAGGGAACACGTAACTGATCCAACTGGTCCAAGGCCAGGCAAATGCTTGCAAGTGCACAGAGACCCTATTTCACATCCCTTGTGCTTGTAATACATCATCTAGACACTGACAACTTTGCTTCCAACTTCAGATACATCAGTAGAGCTATCCTAGTCTGCAGGAAGGCTGTGTGCTGGTAATCTTCACAGCCTCCAGTGGAAACCATTTAGCTGAAAGGTAGCAGCAGAGGACAAGTCTGCCCCAAACAACTGTCTTTGTCTTCACTGCTGTGAAGGCTACTAAGTCATCTCTACTCTGTAGAGAAGAGTTTTTCCCATTCTACCAAATACAGGCCGCATTTTCAAAACCTCGAGATGAGTAGATGCAACCTACTGCACTCATTTTACTCAGGCAGCAGGACAGTGGCTCATCTCGTTGCCTGAGGCTTCTGCCAGATGGCATCTGGCGATCACAGCACTCGCCTCTCCAACTCCAGCCTGTCTATGCATGGCAGCAGAACCAGGGAGCCCTATGCACACTCAGCCCCTGGCTGTCCCATTACCACATTGCCAAGCTTATCACCAGCAGAAGCAACTTAAAGCATCTGTGAAGAGTTCTGCATTCAGTTTTCCAGCTCCAGTTCAGAAGAACTGGGATGCTGTATTAGATTGCTTTAAACCTTTCTCTTGACTATTCAGAACTGCACTTAGTGCAAGGTGTCCTCTCTCTCACAGTCTTTGCTATTGTCCAGGCTTTGCAACTATTTAATCTAAATGTACCTACAAGTCTTTTGAATTTCATGGTGGATAGTATCTATTTAAATAAACTTGTTCCTTTTTGTTCAGAAAATCTACAGCCTAATATACATACATACATACATACCCAAAAGTGGGTTAAAACAACCCAATCAGACCATCAGATCCTTCTCATTATGCAAGTTGTCAAGAAGCACAGGAAAGTGAAATTGGTGTCACTCCATTATTCCTATCCCTTACGTGGATAGAAGACAGACAGGAAGGTTATGTTACTTTGAGCTTTTTCATTCACTGTTTTATGAAGCCCTAAGGCCTCACTTGCTCTGTGAGAACTTACTGATGTGCCTATTTTTGTTAAGATATATGCTGTAATGTGTAAACCCAAACCTACATACAGTAATGAGTCTAGGTGTCTGCCTTGACATTCAGACTGATCACTTGTGAAAAGTGACAGTTACCATTTGGCAATATTTGGCTGGCAGAAGAAGAAAATAGTTTGAAATTCGACTTAATTGACTTAACCCGAAGAAGATGAATGTATAAAGTAAAAGTAACTCTAATCAAATGCAGTGTAGAATAGAGGGCAAGATAGAATGCTACAGCACTTGTTAAGGTCAGAGTTTGCAAATCCCAAAGATATGTTGGGAGAAAAAAAAAAAAAAAAAGGAGAGTCTGAAGTTTCCAGCATTTACAGGTTGATAAAACTGTCCCTGTCGTACCCAGGATTTATGAGCATGATTTGCTGTACTGCAGAACAAGTAACGCTGCAGGATGTGAGATTTCATTACCAAGAAATGAGATCAGGAACTGGCTGTGACTGAGACAGGTGAAAACAGATCTTTTGCCTGTAAAAGCTCAAGTGTACTCTGCATTCTGCAGTCTAGACAGACCACACTGTTTTCTCATAAGCTCTTTCTGCTACACTGGAGCACTTACTCTCAAGTGATCTCTGTCCTGCTATCAAGCTGCAAAGTAATATAAAAATGTATGCCACATCTCCCATTAGCAAGATGACGCATTGCAGAGGATACAGCAGGAATCCCCAGGGAATACTTTGGGATTAGAAGTGAAATACTGCACAGATGGGATTGTTGGGTAAGGGAATTCCTCTGACCCATATAGGGCTCAGAACATTTAGAGCTTTTACTTCAATAGGCAAGATCAGGCCATTTACCTTGTAAATATTTAACGTACAGGCAAAGAGACATGACACACTTAAAAACCTGTAAAGAAAGGGCAGTTATAGAGATGCAGATACTTGTGCTGCTCTGTTTTTTTTTGTTTTTTTTTCTCTTCAGTACCAAATATTCAGTAAGTTCTAGGAAAGGTGAAAAGGTATGCAAACATATAAGGACATGGACAGAGTTCTCAGGCAAATTGTTGGAAGCTAGAGATCAGGCCACTTTACTCCATAAAGACTGAACCACAGTTACTCTTTGGATACACTCACTCTCTCAACTACTCTCAGTTAAAAACTAGGTTTGATTTCTGGCAGATGACTAGGCCTATGGCACTGAGAAACAGCTTACACAACCTGTAAAGCCAATAAGCCTCCCAGACAAGACCAGTGCTTAAGGGAAGACAATGCGCCCTTCCATCACAGCCTATCTAGTCATTGTTGTCCTCAGTATCAAGAGATCAGGTGTCCAGAGGATTTGCAAAAGGCACAGAGGGCAGCAATGTGCTAACTCCAGCTGAACACCAAGGGAGGCTGACCTGACTTGTAAACCCCCACACCTGACATTGGCCAGTGCAAGGTATTAGCACCATGGCACCAAGCTTATTGTTTAAGTATCCCACCAGTAGCTTTGGGTTTCCCTATACATGTCTGAATCTAGCCATCATTTTCCTACTTGGCATTGGATTTTGAAATGCTTGTAGTGAATTCCTATTAGGAATCTGTGAGCTTCTTTCCCTCAAGCATCTCTCTTTAGCTCCCTGCTGACCTAATATGCTTTGTGATGTCTCCTTTTTCTTAGAACAGATCTAATTGTTTATGAGGTAATGACTGGAGTCTCAGAACAGACTCAGAGTTTGTAAGGTCCCACCAAGTACACCCCTGGTGCCTCACAGTGGGGTCACTACTCACTGATATTCACCCAAGGTGTTCCACGGATCTGCAATGACACAGTCTCCACACAGCCTCCTTAGGCAATTCTTTTTACACTGCCCTCTTCTTTTTTGCCTCTGAATAGGATATATGAACTTGTGCTGCTGCAATTGGAAGCCATCGTGTCTTGTTCTACCCAACACAGACAAGATTAACTACATCGTCTAAGAGCTCGCAAAGACTTGTTTATCTCAATCTTTTTTCTCTCCTTTTAATTAAAACAAAATTCAATTCTTTCACTCTTTCCACAGTCCTGCTTATTATACCTTTAGCTGTCTTTGATGCTCTTTATTAGACTTTCTCTTGTTCTGCCATTTTCTTCAAGTATTCTGCATAACAGTCTTCCAAGATAAAGCTTTGCCTGTGCTTACAGATATAAAGGAAACCCTTTCCCTTCAAACATCTTCCAAGCTGTGCCACCATTTCTGTCACAAGGTGACAACTTCTGTGCAAAAGCATGCCACTGTACATTTACCTCCCATTTCACACCAAAGCCACTACAATAAAACATCAGTAGTAGTTATCATTTGGCAGATGATTGCTAGTTAGTGGCTTCTGCCCAATTCCAAAAGGATTCCCCTGCAGTCCATGGGCAATGAGTATGGGACAATATTAAGTGGTCTACTACTACACAACATTAATTTGCTCAGCTCCTAAAAGTGTAGGTGGGAACCCCCAGAATAAACAGATTCAATTTTGTACCACTCATGTGTCCTGCAGGAAGTCTACTATTTTAAGACTAATAAAGAAAAGCTCCTGCTGTCTCTGCCTACCTGTCTTGGTTGAAGCTCATCTGGAAACCAAGTACTATGCAGCTGCTCACTCAGCACTCCCACACACCCCCATCCTTCTATAGGACAGGGGAGGCCCCAAGAGAGATAGGAGGAGAAAAGATACCCAATGATCAAGTGGATCAAGATAAGGGCAGGGAGGGCTCACTGTCAATTATGGTTCTGGGCAAAACAGACTCAACTAATTGACTCAGGGAAGAAAGTGATAACAGTTTAATATGCTACTAACTAGAAAAAGAGCTGGCAAAAGCTTTGAATAACTTCTTACAGGAGACATCATTACAGCCCCTTCCCCATTATCAGAAACGACTCCACAAAAACCCATTATACTACCTTTCACAACCAGACTTCAGCCATTTCAGTGGTTAAGTGGCAACATTGACAAATACTCCACTAATGTAAAAAAAATGCTAAAACACATGTCCATGCACACATTCATGCATCATTTCTTCTACAGTCTATTGCACCCATCATTTAAAAAAATATTAATGATTGCAAGCAGTCTATGAAAAAGTATTAATATTTCCTTGATGAGATGAAGAAACCACAGCCTACAGACACGTTAATTCAACTATCCAAAGACACAGTAAGTTGACGACAGTTTTAGACATCAGTATCTTTCTTATGCTAAAGCATGTTTACATTGAACCTGCAGAGAATCATCTATATAGTGCTTTTCAATCCACAGTCATGCACAAAATCCATTTTCTCCTTGACAACGGGAATAAAAAACACTACATGGGAAGAACAGAACTCAATACCAAATGCACACACCTGATCACAAAACACAATCAGAGTCTAAAAGGGGAGCACCATCCTTCCACCCAGCTGTCTGATGGCAGCTACACACAAAACACAGGACTGTGCACATTCAAACATGTAAGCTACATATACTCTGCCAGAGGAAAACGTGCCATTTCCAAGACCTTCAGTTTGAATCTTACCTTTCCACAAGCCACCATGGACAGGGCAAGTTGATACCAGAGGTGAAATTCATCAAATGCAAACTTCATGGCTCTCTCCAAGCACTGAGAAATAAATGTTGGGAAAAATATTAGACATTTTTAAAAAATATATGTTTTGTGAAGGCTGCTGCATGGCTTAGGAATCAAACTGGGGGCATAACTTACTGTGGCCCAGAGCCCACATGATTTTTTAATTATAGTTTTTAAACACCTTTTTCCCCTTCTCAGTTAACGAGGGCATACACCATCATTTCAAACGACAGCCACTTTGTTCAAGTGCCTAAACAAATTATTTCACTGTCTCAAACAGTTCTGTGTACATTTCTGGTCCGTGCTGCCACAAGTCTGTAACCACTTCCGCTACTTGTCGACTTGGGTGCCTCTTTTTCACCCTCCCTGCCCAGCTCCTGCCAAGAAGGGCTGTGGTACCTCGGCGAGCATGACATACTGCCCTCTTCTGCCCAGCGTGATGCTGAGGAGGTCGTAGACTGCAGAAGCATCCTGGAGACTGACAGCTCGGTCATCCCGCTGCTCTGGGGCTCGGCTGATCACTGCGTCCCGGTTCGCCTGGGCACATACACACACACACATAAATGAAGCATCAGACCCCAAAAGAGCACGAGAGAACTCAGCCCACCACAAAAAGTTCCATCCATAATCCATAGCATTTTGTTTACAATCATCTTGAGATTTGTTTTAACTCATCTCAGCATAAGGAAGCGGTTTCCATAGAGTTACTTTTTATTAACACAAAGCAAACTCAGGAAGATAGCTACAGGTACAGAAAGGAGCAGCTAGAAATGCCTCATCTGGATTTGTTTCACAGAATTAGAGCACCAGGAAACAGACCTACCAGACTCCATTTCCTCAATAATTAGAAAATCAAGGCCATCCTTAAACTACATTCCCTTATTACTTCAACTGCCTGTGATTGAGATAAGTCCTTCCGAGGCTGATATTTTCTCTTCCATGTCTGCACTTGATTTCTTCCCAAGAGCATGTGGTTTTGTTCTTCTCTTACCTTTTTTTTTTCTTTTTCACTTGAGCAGGTTACTTTAGTAAGAAGATCAATTTAATCAATTGACTGTCATCAATTTAATGCAATTAGAGGTCTGTGCAATGCAGTGTCAAATAATTTAAAACAACAGTATCTTAGCAGTGTGAATGTTGTATAACCTATCAGTGCATTGCTCAGCCTAGATAAAAAAGAAACAACTTTTGATAGAAAATTAGCAGTCTAGCAATTTGCGAGAATGTCCCAAAATACCATATGCCCTAGACTCAGATTTACCTCAAGATCTCAGCCTCTCTGTTTTCTGAGCACAGAGGGAGACTTCAATCCCAGAGAAAACAGAGACATCCCTCTGAGGTCTTCACTCAGACTTCCTAACCTCTCAGAAGGAACCCGTGCTGGATGCCATTCAGTGCTAGCACTGATAGCACTGATACACTGCCCTGGGCTCCTCAGTTGAAAGGAGTGCAACATCAGACATTCAAGTCTAGACACCTGAAGGATCAGAAAAATTAAGGAGACTGCCAGCAGTTTCACCTGAGGCAAAACCAAAATGTTGCCTCCCTGAAACAGGAGGTTATGAGACTTATTTTATAATACTTACTACTGTAATCTTACATCTATTTCTTTGTAATTGCAGTGAAGGGTTTTTTTTTCCTAAAAAGGTTAAACATGGGAATTAAACGTAATAAAAACTTCCAGAATATGCAGCCCTTAAAGCCCACGCATATTTCATAATGATTAAACTGCAGCTGTTTCATCATGATATTATCTCTGTAATGCCCCAGTTCCAAGCACTCTTCATCACAGCCTCCAGCCCAGACAGCAAATACAATTACTGACAACTAACACAATCACAACCAAGAGCTAAATGGCAACTGCAGTTAAAGGCAAACTGTCAGGTCAGACTCAGTCTAGTGTTTGCACAAATAAACTTATACCAACTCTTATGGCCACAAAAGTCATTATCTTTTTCACCTTTCTGCAGAAGATGTAATTTTTGATTAAAAAAACAAAAGTTCAGAACAACAGGTGAGAGAATGAAACCCAAGAGAAAACCCTGAAACTGGAGCACAGAAGGACAGCTTGTCCACCTTTATTAGCATAACTAAACAAAAAACAATAATCAAAATATATGTTTGTTTAAGCTCTGTTTGGACTTAACCCAAGACTGCTACTTTAAAAGGAAAAAAGGAGTTAGTAAAGGTATATACAGAACAATTCTGAGATTGCTACTTCAGAGAGTGAAAGACAAAGCATATACAGAGCAAACCTTATTGCCAAGTGATCCTCCTTTGTATATACAATAGCGTTACCAAATATTTTCTGCACCAGTTACATTATGATAATTTTTTGTAGAAAACAGCTACTGAGATAGCACCCCATGTTCTGTAATCTCATCATCAACCTCCCATAAGTGTCAGCTCTAGCCTGATGCTTTATTGGACATCCATCTAGATACTGGATGGAGGAATAGAAGCAAGAACATGCCCAAATCCTGCAATAAGCAGGAACATGTTACAAGGCTGCAATAATCTAAAATTGCAGTCATACTGAACATACTACACTTTACCCAAGCAGACAGCGGATAAAAACAACATGCACAGAGGCATGACTAATATTCCTTCCAAGAATGTCATAAACCTGCTTATTTTGTTCAAAATTTCAAATCTCAAAGCCACAGAAGATCTCTGCAAGCTATCATTTCTACACCTGCATGCATAAAAGTTGCCACCAAGTAAATTTATCATCACTCCTATCGTAATGTTTTTAATACTGAATCTAATTCTAGTTGCTCAAAAAAAAAAAAAAACCACCAAACCCAAAATCAAGAAGTTCCTGCGTTATCACAGAGACATTAAAAAACAATCAAAACCAGAAAGCATAAACCTCTTAAACTGAGTGAACAGCAACAAGAACATGGAGTGTGCCTAACACAATAACATAAATAATAATCCTAAAGCTCAAAGCTATCATTTACTACTGCAGTGTTACATACCAGAGGGTGCAGAAGGGACTGTGGATCACTTATTTCTTGAAGCCCACTTGGGGAAATTGCCATGTTTGTGTGCCCTGCCTCTCACGGAAGGAAGGGTGCTGTCACCCAGATTACAACTAGACAGTTTTTTGTCTTCACCTTTATGTTTTTGTAAACTTGAGTTTGGCAGCGACAAATCCTGACAGTTGCTGGTAAGTACAGGTACAAAACAGTTGCAGACTTACTGCAACATGGCATACAATGATTCTGTTGGATGGGGAATTTTACTTCCCGAAACATACAGAGGCACACACTGCAGTTTGTATTTGAGAATGCATACATCCTAAGCCATTTACACCAACATTTTTTTTCAATACCCACGTTTCTGTTGCTTCAGATCACTAATTTTCCTGAATACAAATGGAAAAAGGGCTATTTGTAGAACACCCATCTCCAAACAGTACATCAATAACATAAGGAGCAGTCCCCAATTTGTCCTACCACATTACTTCCTCCTCCTCCACTAAAAGCAGTAGTAAAACATAGCTACCAATACACTTTCAACAACACCCCCAGCATGACTCTTCTCTTTAAGCTGTTGCCATTGTCACACAGACATGCCTCACAGCACATAAGCAAGATGGGGAGAGATGGTGAGTCACACCATTAAAAGAAGATAACCTTAGTTCAAGGCTGTTGTGTGGGATGGAGAAGGTCAGTAATGCCACCAATGGACATTTCATCATCAGGAGTTAGTGTAATTTGCATTGTACGGAGCAAAACTCATTTGAGGTACTCCTAAGTAATGGAGCAACCCAGAGGTGCATCATCTTTGTGTATTTGGATATGCATCGGAGATTGCACCTTTGTGTATTTGGAGATGTGTCTACACAATTAGCTGTACATGCAGGCAGCTTGGACATGACACCGACCCTATGCAGAGAGAGAAGACGCGTGCTGTAGTCAGCCCAGACTGGGCAGCACACAGGAAAATGAGCACCTTCAGCTCTCTTTCCACGTGATTGCAGGCCACACGCACTCAAAAGGCTCCAGCACAGGCTGGTACCCCCAAGCTGACCCGGCACTCAGCCACTGTGATGTCTCCATACCATGCTTGAAGTCCAATTCACTGGGCACCAGCACCAGCTGGGGTTCAGCTGGGCTTTTCAGCCCTGGCTCCAAACCACAGCTGTACAACAATATGGGTCTTTCAGACTCATGCTAGCTGTGACAGGGGGGAAAGAGATCTGCCTTTCTAGGCATCTGCAATTTAAGTAATGACCTTGACGAGCAACAGACAGCTTCTGCCTTCCTGTCCACATACACAATACACTTATCTGCAAACTAGATAAGCCACCCATCCACCGAGGACTTGCTTTACCTCAATGACCCTGGTAATTACAGCTTGCTTATGGCATGTTTATTACATGTAGAAAGGAAAAGAGCCACAGCAAATCCAAGCAGCCATTACTCCAGCAGTTATTACGCACGCAGTTACACCGTAGAAAATTAAATTTTACCACAGCACAAAGATGTGCTTCTTAATAAAACATCAAGCAATCACATGAATTACGATAGAGCATATTCCACGTAGCAGCCCCTCTCACTGCAATTAGCTATGAAGTATCCTTTAATTGCTCACTTTGAAACATGGCTTCCCCTGACTTTTTTTTTATAAGAAAAAGAAAGCAATTAAAATCTTTAATGAGTGCCTGCTGCCTGCCCCCTAATTCATGGGCATTCTAATGTCAACTTGTGTCTTTTCATAATAGACATAATTGCCAGATCCACTGCAACCCATCTATAAAGAACGGCAGCATGTTTTACACAGTGTACTGTAATAATGTAATTGGTGTGATTCAATACTAGCATTAAGAGAGAAAAACAAATGCTATGTGTGTAAGATTGACAACAAGCCTTTGAAATCATGCAGTTGATGCCTCTACTGCTAAAAGCTGGGAAATATTTAGCCCACATCCTTTGGGTCTCCGTTCTGGCTGTACTGCTAACAAAATGAATGAATTCTTTGCCACGGCAAGGACCCATTCACATGGAAGAGGCTACAGACTTTTCACCTGAGTTACTGATGATCTCTACACAGCACTCGAAGGTTCCCCTCACTAACATATACAAAGAAAATATTCAAGGTTGACAGAAAAGCTGCTGTAAATTGGGAAACTAGTGAAACAGGGAGGAAATACCATACCCCAATGACTCCAAAAACTCTTCTCACAGAGATACCACAACTTGCTCCACTTCAGACCAGAAGCACAGTCAATGAAAACTTACCGCCTTGGATATTGTGTGACATTTGTCTCATTCTTGGTAAGCAACCGATCACAAGTTACTGGTACTCCTCCCAGATGTTTCAGCAAGACAGCCCATTATTATTGGTTATCAAATATGACCATATAGATATATCTTATCTCCCACCAGGTGTATTTGAACATCTGGAAATGTAGCAGAACTATATTTGGAAACATCACTGAAAGCAAGACAGACATACCTCCCCGACTAAAACAGCCTAACAGCTCTGCAGAAAAGGAAGAGAAAGGGGAAGACAGTAAAGAAGTTGAAGAAGTCTGTCTTGGGTAACAGTCATGTACTTGCTATCAATAATCTGCATTTAGAAAGCCACCATCAAAGAGCCTTTATCCTCCTTGCAAGTTTGGAAGCAATTCCTATTGCAAAGCAGAAGGAAAAAGTTCTCTATTCTGTCTCCAGTAACTCACACTAGAACTACTAATTCAAGAGACCAATAACAGAGTTGATGTATTTCCCACTACAAACATCCTGCAATTTATCTCTGCAGGTCTCAAATATTCAGATTTGCCTTGCAGACCAGTTAGAGATAGTTTAATTTGCTACTGCAAGAGCATCAGTGCGATCTGTCAGGAATCAAGACAGCAGACAATCCTGTCCCCAGCTGTCTCTTTCAGCTGCCATAATCCAAGAATCCTCAAGAAAATACCCATGATGAGCATCCAGTTGTTGTATCATCACTGGGCCTGATGTCATTAAGGGAAAAAAAAAAAAAAAAAAATCAACCTAAGATGGTTCTTCACCAATCCAGTCATCGGACAGCATTATTTTATAAACCTAGTAACTGCACAGCTAACAGGTTAGAACTATTTCTGTGCTTAAAAACACATGGGTTTAATTGTATTCTGTTAAAGGTATGCTCACATCCATGAGTTTAGCTCTCACCAGTAAAAAGAACAGAACAAGTCCCAGTATCTTGCTTCCCTCCTCACCATCTGTTCTGTGCTCTCAGGCTCTCCAAGGTCAAAATGCCTTTAGGGATTCAAACCAGCGATATGATGGAGATGACATTTCTAATCTTTGTTACAAAGGCGCAGAATTTATTAGTTTTGGATAGAGGGAGCTTCATTTCCAGTATGAGCAAAGTCAACACAGAGCCAAAAAAAAAAATCTGTGTTACCTGGTATGTTTGGTGGACTGCATCAGCTAGAATCCCCAGTGGTTACGGCCAGCAGTGCCAGGGCTGAGCAAAGGGAATTTAGACTGTTTGTTGGACCTCAGATTCAAGAAGGGAATGTTTCTAAGTGCAAACAAAAGACTTTTTTCTTTCCTTTTTTTTAAAAAAAAATAAATCAAAAGTAAACATTCAAAGTAATTGAAAGTGTTCCATTCCTGGCTCTGAGAAATTTCTGGCTAACTTTAAGAGGCAGCACAGTCAACTCTGAATACTCCTGAGAATAGTTATTAAAATAAACAAAACTGCAGCTAAGAGTTAGTCCTGCCAAACCTCCCCTGCCTACGCCCTGCAGCACAAAGTAAAATAGTCCCTGATGGCAAAACCAGTGTTGTTCCTACTGGTTGCATGATGCAGAGAAACCACACTGCAGTAAGTCACAACATGCCCTCAGCTCTGCCCACAAATACAGTGCCACTGGTTTTGATGGCTAAACGCAGTAAGAAAGAAAACTATTGGCTTAAAAATAGGCCAGTCTGATTTTCCAACATGTGACAGGAAGACATCATTCTAATACAGCCTGAGCTTGTAAAGGCTGACACCAGCTGGCCTTCTCTTTGGTCTGAAGGAGAGCATTTTCCTCCAACGAACTCAGCCCATCCATACCATAACTCAGGCTACACATAAGGTATGAGAATTTAGGGGAATGTGTGGCCTCCTGGCTAAAGACAGCCCTGACTGTGGTGATCTTCAGGCTGCCTGATTTGTTTCAGTAGATTCCTTCATGAGAACTCTATAGCTAACCACCGTGACTAAGTTATAGCTGGCACAGAGGAGGAACGCTTGCCAAACTCAACAACTGGGATGCTTTGCATTGTATACTGAGACGTCTTCGTTTATGAAAACAGGTTCCCATTTTCAACAGAGCAGAAAGAATACTGAAGGCAACTCAGGAGACTGGCAGGAGGGAACAGGCCCCAAGCTTTTCCTGTAAGTGTTAATATACCCACAGAAGCAGCTTCAAAGCTATGAAAGATGTTACTATTTTATTTGGCCATTTGAAAAACTTCTGCATACCGAAGAAACTCTTAATTAACCCTTTAGAAGATCCTCTCTTTTCATCCCACCAGAACATGTAAAGTAGCTCTCTATCAATGCAAGGTAAAGAGAAAAGCAGAAAAGCTGAGGCAGCATTACAAGCCCAAAGCCAACACCACTAACAGCCAAAAAAGGCTCACTGGAACACAGGATTTGGCTCACAACACCTTAAAGGTGATGATTTTGTCTTTTCGCCTTACAAGAACAGTTCTTCCAACCCTCATAACATCTTCGGGAGAGCTGCACAGATTCTAGTGAAGTAGATTTTAGTTTCACCTTAGGAAGGCAAGGCAAACAGAAAAACAGAGCGAATTTCAGCAGCAAACTGCCTAGTACTGTCTCTCCCTGTATGGCCATGAGGAGGGGAAACAAAAAAAATCAAAACCAGTTGTTCAAGATGTATACTTGTTGTAAAAGCTACTATGTCTCCTTTTTATCAAAGGAGACATCATCTATCACATATTTACTTTGAAGTTCTCTGATGATTTCTGTTCCTCCTCAGTACATCTTTGCTTTGTGTCCCTTCCACGTGCTGACAATTCTGTTCCTTTTCTTCCCAGCTTTGTCCCCCTTGAGCTAAAGTCAATAAAAGGCATGGGGAGCAGCTTTTCAGCTTTAAGGCCTGTGAAAGAGTTACAAAGGCGTGGCTGCTCTTTTTTTGTCACTTCAAAAATCACACAGGAAAATTAACCTTCTGGTGAGTTTTTCTCTGACAGAGCAATCAAAGTGTCAGAGAACCTTGAGAGCTCCCAGCAAGCCAATCTAATTGTATACTTGTTTCTTTTTAAAGAGTTCATAATTGTAAATACTGAAAGAATGCCTATTCCAGCCAAAATCCAGAAAGATCAACTATGTTACTTACTGGCCTACAGAAATGTATCATTATCATTTGCCACTGACATTCTCTCCAGGAAGGAAAATGTTTTATTCAGTTGCTACCATTATATCATTAGGGAGATCTCAACTTGAAATTTGCTTCTTGTTTACTCATTTTCCATGAGCTTCAGCAAGATTTTAAAAAGCAAAAGACTTCAAATAAACAACAAACCTGTGCATGAGAAAAGTCACTGGCCTACAAAAAAAACCTGTCATGGAAAAGATGGCTCATACATTAAATTAAATAGACTCTCCCCTTCTTAGTACTGTAACAGTAATACTAGAGGAAAATATTTATAGATTACAAAGATATGTAGGAAACAGATTGGTCCCTCTGTTCACTTTGGAAGTATATTCCTGTGCTTGTCCTGATACAATATTTTGTTACAATAAATTCATAGCAAGCCTATTCCTAATGCAAGAGGAAGGCTCAGATGTTCCATTTCCCAAAAAACGGAGACAGTTATGGTTCCCGCAGCACTCTCCTACAGGATCTTTGATTATTTAAGTGCTTCATGTGCAGCAGATCAAAATACCTTGCACCTACTTCCAGAAAGTTCCTATATATATGGAAGACAGAACTTAAGCAAACATAAGGTTACTTATTTAACCTTGCAGTCAGCAGAGCAGTCTAGTTCCTATCAATACATTTTTGCACTGCTTAATCCATAACTTAAGTTACACGACCAGTTTGCCATTTTCCACACTACTTGATAAAACAGGGATAACTTCCATACTCTTCAGTAGAACAAGATTGTAGAGTTGAAGATATCACAAGGCCTTTCTGACAGCACACTCATTCCCAGGAAAAACTGAAGCAGACAGTACTGCCACTGTTCCAGAATGGTAACTCTCCTCTTGCATGAATCAGTCCTAACAAGACACACTGATATGAGCTCTTCAGATCTGAACAGAAGCACATGTGGTGTTCTACAAGCCCTCAGTCCTAGAGTTTCTACTTTCAATGACAAAAAAGCCCTTCTTGAAAACACAAAGCAGAGGTACTTAAATTGAGAAAGCACTAACAAGCACAAAGTATAGTAACTCACATGTATGTGATCAACTGAATTTAATAATTTGAGGTGGTTCCAATTCTTCAATTTCTCCTCAAATTTTAAAAGCAATATTAAATTGCAATGCTGTGAAAAGTTTGCAGGAAAGGGAAAAGCCTCAAGTCAGAAGAATCAGACAAAAAAAAAAAATCCACTGAAAGAAGCAAAGAAACAAGTTTCTACAGCATCTCTTTTCAACTTGGCTGAAACCTGTTTAAAAGTTCCTAAGAAGGTCACTGGTGCTCCGAGGTTTTCAAATCTTGCTTTGAGATACAAATGACCAGCCAATATTTACAGTGAAGTATCATTCCCTACACACTTTCTATATGTTCGCCTCTTCTCAGAGGACGAAACTTCAAAGGTTGCCACCCAGTTTTCCACACAGTTGTTTTTCTCCACCTTTCCCCCCTCCTCTTAATAGGATTCTTTAAAGCAACTGATGTTATAAATAGAAGATATCTAATTATTTCACTGTGGTTTATTCTGGATGTTTCTGCATGCAACAAAACTCCCTTTATCATTAGCATCAGAAACTGACAAACATCACTGAGGACTGAGACAGCTAAAATATTATCCCTGCAGACTAAGGAATGTAAAGCAGGATATTGTATCCTGCACATGCCAAACAGCAGGCACCACCATCAAGCCTGGCTTTTCGCAAGGCTTCCTTCCTCTCATTCTTGATCCGTTAAGTCCACCTAGATGTTTTCAATGTAAACATCTGCCTACTGAAATTGCATCTGAATGTCAGAACCTGCACGCAGCTATGGTGAACGCAGTCACTTCCTCTACTTGACAATTCCCAAGACTCTCCAATGACATTGCGTTTAATAAAAGTGGTGTCACTAATAGAGGAATAAAGAGCATTTCCTGTTCAGTAGTCAAATCCTTCCCTCTGTTTATCTAGGGAAGATTCTGTAAACAAAATCGACTAGGAGACTTAACATGGAAATGCTAGATATTCCTTTGTGCTACTAGTATCAGAAATTCATTTTCGGCTTACCATGGATTCACTGATTAAGAGGAGAAGCAGAGCCTCTTCTACGTTGTCCTGAGGGCAGTATGCACTGAAAGACAGAACACATTTTTCTGAGCAAGGTCAAGAGTTACCCTGTCAGCCTCTTTCTCATTTCACAAGAGAAGCAGTAACTTGAAACATTCCATGCATAATTCATTTGCTAGGCAATACCTTTTTTGCAGGTTCACACAATTAAAAGCTCTGCAATATATCCTAGATGATCTATACTGGACCATTTCATAAGCAAAGACAGGAATTTGGTTGGCTTTTCTTCCTTCCTGGGGGTAAAAAGCCCCAAACACTCAAGGTTGAATGGTTTTTTTTTTCCCTGCAGGCCTTTTGATGGGAAGTGAAAAACAAGAACACGATTCAGTGACATAATTAGCAGTACTGAAGAGCGTTCAAAACACTCTCTTTCCTGCTGCCAATAAACTGAAATTGAAAGTAACGCTTACTTCTCTTCTGTGTACAGCTCAGGCCTCCGACAAAGAAGATTGCTAATGTAAGACTGATCTTCCTTGTTCATGAACTCGGGAAGCGGATCAGATAAAGGACTCCAGTAACAGTCTTCACTGAGAGAATGGAGAAGTACTTGGGCTAGCTGTTTGGCTGCAGTCTGGAGATCAGGACAGAAAAAGACATATCAGGGAAGGTTTCCCCAACACAAAATATTCACGTTCCCAAGTTCCACCTTAGGAAGAAGACGTACCAACATGACATTACCATTTTTCAGAAAGCTAAAGTAGCTAAACAGCTGCTAAAAAGCCTACAGCAGTGGCAGTTTCTTCTGTCCTCTGAAAAGGCCAGCCTTCTGCATTTACATAGTCTCTTTGCAATGCTGTAGGCAAAAAGTATCAAAAAGACCTGACAGCAAGGGACACTGATGAATGAAGACAACTGATTGCCACATCGAATGCTGAGACAATCTCACAAATGTTACTGTATTAGAGTAAGATGGCACTCCCTGCGTTCTCAGCCTCAGAATTTTGTATGCAAGTCTCATCCCAGAGGCCACTTTGCATTTGGCTTAGAAGATGAATATTTTGTCTGTAATTCTTCCTGTGGCCTTTTCTAGCTTTCTTCTCTTTTCTAGCTGTTTTTCTCTTTTTGTTTCAGTCATAGAGGGAGGAGAGAAGAGTGGTATGAAATTTATATTGAGATGGCAACATCATATGCACTTTTTTGACCATCAAGTGGCCAAACATCCTTAAATACTTGCTTTTCATTTCATCCGCATAGCTGGCAAGCTGGGCCCAAACAGGACCAAGTTAACTTGACTTTGCAAAAGTATCTTTGGCAATTGTCCTTGTCCCTCACCCAACAAATCTCTCTTCTTTTTGCACTGTAAATAGATGAACACGCATACAAGCAGAGAGACAAGTGGCATCTTCTGTGAACTCTAAGCAGCATGGCACCCTACGCTGTAAGTAAATACTGCACAGAACACAGGCAGGCTGTAGCGTCAGCCTTTCTGTCTTAATACTTGTACTATTTTGGAATTTCTCTGACTACTGTATAAATCTTTAACATGTAATTTAAACTTGGTAGCCTCATAGGACATCTCACAGAGTCCTTTTCTTTTAAATACCGGGATAGGCATGACTGATGATTCAAAGCGTTACTCTGCTTCAGGTATGACACCTATAGGACCAAATGAATCATATGGAGGCTAGAGTTCCTGTTATCAGATTCAGAAAAATAACTTATTTTGAGGTAACATTTTTTATTTTCATCCACCTCACCACACACAAATTCACTGAATTAGTCTAAAATGCAGTAGTGTGTGCTGTTTCTTAATCAGAAATTGAAGTTTCACAAAAGTACCTAGCAAATGGCAAAGTGATCTGAATGTATGACAGGGCCTTTAAGAAACAGTCATATACAACTCCCTGGAAACCCCAAGACCTTCTATGCATTCTGTTTCTAACTAGGTTTTTCTATGCTTTTTATAGCAAGTAACCATGAGCAAAATGGCCCAGGGCCCTGCAACATTACCCAGTATCATTTTATAATCTCAGTGTGTAATTATTTAGTCAGTTTTACCCTAAGGAGCCAACTCCCCTATATTTTTTTCCTACCATTTCATAGGGGAGGAAAAAATAATATGCCACTAACAGAAAGATCTCTACCGGTTCACACCAAAGCAGGAGCACAATTTGCAATAAGCCTTTCAAAAGGCAAGTACCAAATAGTTTTAGTGTCTTTGATTTTAATGTACAGTACAGCAGCTGTGTAAATGAGCTTCACTCTTATTTTGAATAAGACCAAACAAACCAGAACAGGCCAAGACTGTGATTTATGTTATTACTGCCTTTGGCTAAAAAAAGCATCATTATGCTTGAAGAACACTGTGATCCCACAATTAGGGGAGGAAAAAAAAAAGAAGAAAAAAAAAAAACCACGTTTCACTTTCATGCTTGAAAAACTTGTTTAATTAAGCACGTTCTTCCCTTTGCCCTCTTGACAGCTCTTTAAAAATAAGTAAGAAAATCAAAATGGAACTTCCAGTAAAATGTAAAACCCAGGAAAAACTATTGGATTAATACCTTCAGGTTTCCCCTTAGGGATAAATCCCCCAGGGGTGTTGTACAGCTCTCCCTAGTTGCATAGGGACAGGCATATTTGAGTGCCACATTCTGTCACGGTACAGAAACAGCAGATGGTTACACTCATTTCAGCAAAATGATGAAACAGGCAAGCAAGAAAAATCCCCTGAACCCTATCTCGATCTGGAAAAGGATACAACCATTTGAGTGTGACAATTATTTAAGTCACCTCTTCTAATTCCCTGCACAAATTCGCACATGCATTTATATTCTTGATTCAGCATGTAAGGTGATCCCAAAACAATGACATGATTCATTTACAGAAGTTCCAAAGTACATAGTTGTGAGGAACCCAGGCAAAAGAGGAACCCAGGATACCCTTTCTGCTTGCCCTTTCATTTTAGCTCTGCATTTGTACATCAGCTAGACACACAGTCCATCCACTGGAACCTGACATTCTAAATCTGCAAAACGCTATACAAACACATATCCTCTTCCTTTGCCAAACTTTGTTGGAATTACACAAAACACAAAGCCAAATCAAGTATGAAACAAGTTTAGTCATATCAACATCGATGCTTCTGTTATCGGCATCAAGGGCTGCAAAGCTTTCATTCATATTCTCAAGACTGCTATTGTCTGTCATGTTGTTCTTGTGGACTTCTGAGTAACTTCAGGACAAGATCTCTTAAAAGGGGGAGGCAGAGAACAATTAGTTAAAGGTTTAAAAAGCTCAACAGGAAAACAAATAACTTTCTCCATGATTTCTTTACCAGAACCACTCAGGACAACAGGATGTATAATGCCAACATCATCAGAAAAAAAAAAAAAATTAAAAATAACTCCAGTCTTTATTGTCTTGAAGAGAGTTTTACAGGAAGAGCACTGAAGTCTAAAAAAGCACTGCATGTTGCAAGTCCTAGAAGTACTTAATGCTTCTACGTACAAATGCAAAAAGGTGTGCATGCACATCCTGAAAAGTGAGAGA
Source organism: Urocolius indicus (assembly GCA_013401255.1). Lineage (NCBI taxonomy): Eukaryota > Metazoa > Chordata > Aves > Coliiformes > Coliidae > Urocolius > Urocolius indicus. Next base: position 562,090 of record WBNH01007035.1, read on the forward strand.
GAAAACAAGAAATTATCATCCTGTCAAACTAAATACATCCCTATTCCTACCAAGGCTAGAAAACACACTGACAAAGAACCCCAAAAGAAACTCACATGCCCAGGTCTGAAAGCTCAGAAGTTTCAACTGGGCAGGTCTTTGAATTAAGTGCATTGCTCGGTAAATCTTTTCCAAAAGGAAAGAAAAGCAGCTATCAAAGAAGTGTGGACAGATAAATTTTTGTCCCAGTGCACTAGTTAATAGAGAGAATTCCTACCTAGCAGATTACTCCACCTTCCCCTTTTCCACTCCCCTTACCATTTTGAAGGTCTGAGTAGCTCTTGTTTCCACAGTCCGTAGTATGTCTCGCAGACTCCTCATTCCTTTCACAATATTTCTAGAGGAAAGGTAAAAAATCCAACACTGTAAAAACCGAAAAAAAACCCCAGCATGCTGGAGACAAAATATTTTTACAACGTACCAAAGCTTGGCAACAAACTTGACATTCAAGTAAACACATGAAACAATTACTAATAGTGAGACTGCAGTAACAAGACAAGTCACTCTGAAGCACTGGTAGGACAGTGGCACCGAGTGAGACAGAGACTGTAGCATGCCTACTCCAGATGGCTTCCTAGGAGAAGATCACATTCACATTTGATGAACAGAGGGGAAATTTGGAAGCCTTTCGTAGCTCATATTTATAAAGCAGATGCTGCTTCTTAAAAGCATGCACATCTCCTCTTCATACACCCAGATTGTACTTGTTTGAATTACACTGAGCTTACTATGTGCTGCTTTTAAGTGGCGATTCTTTTTAGGTGGTTCGTAAACGCCTCTCTCTGATGGTCCAGACACCTGATGAAATGGCAGTGGTTTAAACAGTTTATTATTGGGCAGTTAAGTTGTAGTAACTGCCTGCAAGCACAGCTTAACCTGCAATAAAACAGGGTTAGGCTAAGAAAACACATTACTCTGCATACATCGTGAGCAATCAAAGCAAACTAGTTGCCAAATGGTGTCTTAAGCATATGTCTGAGCACTAAGAGCAATGGGGAGGAAAGAGTAAAAACTGGACATACCAGTTAACACACTCACAGCCTGTAACCTCTTTGAGGTTAAGGACATGGCTCTATCACCACAGCAACTACAAAAGATCACCCTGTTTGCAGGATGAAAGCTACTCAAAGAAATACAAGCTATCAGAAAAGGAGCAATGCTGTGCTAAAATAAAGACATCTAGATAAGTGGTTGTACTGGTACATTAACTGCCACTTTGGCTTACTTCAGGAGACTTTTCTGTGCAGACAAAACCTAGATTTCAGTTAAAAAAAAATTAAAAGAGAAACATTATACACTATACCTCCTCTGTCAATCTGATTAAATTTTGATAGTAAGCAGTATAGACTGTGTCTGTGCCCACTTTCATGTACTGTAAACCTTCTTAGACTCTAGAATCAATGGCAAACTTGTGAATAAATGAAAAAAGAGTAATTATTTTTGAGGGATGAAAGAAAAAAAATGTGATCACATTTACCATGACTATTGGCTACAAAAAATGGCACCCTAAAACTTCTGGTCACCAAGCCACAGAATGCAAATGTGTGCAGCCTTACTCCAAATCGATATTCATCTCAAAATTTTACACTTTGAGCTAATCTACAGATTACCTTATCTACAGATAAGCAAAAAACGGGAAGAGCAAAAACATTGGAGACTTGCCTCTGTGGAGAAAGTCAGATGCTATCTTTCTTTTTTTTCCTTCCACGTTCTTCTAAGTAAAAAGATGTGCTTTGAATTTATCAAAGAAAAACAGCTGAAGAAAGGTTTTGTAAATTAGACTTTAATCTTCAGCAAGCTCTGCAATTACAGGGCCAAGACATCAGGTGCTTTTCTGTGGGTCTAAGTGACTATAACATCAAAGATGTAATTCTGGACCTTCAACTAGGGAAAGCAATAAAGCACATGGTGACATTTATGCACATGAGCAGTCACACCAAATCCAACAGAATTGTTCACATGCTCTTTATTATCAGAGAGTCAAAATCAGTTAAGTTCTCCCATCTAAACAACATGCACTTGCCCAACTGCTCTCCTCAGTTACTTTAAAACTCCTGGCATTCCCTGTGCTACTTTGCGCTCCTTAAGAAGCTAGACAGAAGAGTTACGCTGTGTAATGGTTCTGTAACATTTTCAAACATGCATATGTTTAGATTTCTTGTCAGGATAATGGTATTTGTCTTAATAAAGTGTTAATGAATTCTATTAACTAGCATCAGAAAGAAGATTAGTGACCACTTGGAAAGCCAATTAATTCCACGTTTGTCACACAGATTTAAGACATGAAAAACGTAGAGAATATGCTACAGTTTTGATCCCAGAAAACTGGGGCACCATTTGAGTTCCACTTTTTAGACAAGGCCACAAACCAAGTTAAGTTCCATGGCAGAAACACCTTGCTCTGGGGTGAAAGGGAGAGGAAGTAGCCAGGGCAGAAACTATGAACCACAGGACAAATGCCTAGGAACACCTTCAACAGAACATAGCACTGCAAAATAGGTGGCACAGGAGGAGATCCCAGCACTCACCACCTCCCAGACAGGTCCTTGTGTGGTCAGGGTTTCTCAGAGAGCACCTGCACTGTGCTCCCAGCTTTCAGTTCTGAAACATGCAAGGCATCTGACAACAATACCAGTTCTACTGGTATTGTTTGTATACAAAGATTTGGCTTGGGAGTTTTTACATCTTGAACTTCATTGAACACTGAGCTGTGACAGGAGACTGAGCACACCTGCCAGCAGTCTGCAAACATAACTCACTACAGGAGGTTTTCTTCCTGCTCTACTGTCTCCAACCAGAAGGCTATCTGAGCACGCACCTAATTTTAAGTGTATGAATTTCTCTGCTCGATAAGGAACTTATTGCCACATTCACAGATGTTCTTATAGTGTGAGGCACTTGAGGAGACTTTTTTAAAAATGAAGACCTGAAGAAGTTAACCCCCCAAAAAATTACATATTTGAACAGACATATGTGTACATAAAAAAAGTATATGAGGATGCAAAGATAAAGCCCCTGGCAATCCATGGTAAATTCATTTGATCTTGTCTAGATGAGAAACTATGCAATCTTCAGCCTCTGCAGGACTTGATTAGAAGACTACCTGGAAATCCCAGGTGCTGCTGTCTCAAGTCATGGCACCATAAATGATTATTAGATCATGGAAGTTAAATGAATTGGAAGAGTCCATGGGCCCCTGTTGCACTGCTAAGACGCTAGAAAAAGAATTGAGGAAGAATAGGAAGGGAAAAGCACAGAGTCATTAAACTGCCTTGGTTTTAGCTGCAAGATAGGCAGGAGGCATTTTAAAAAAAAAGATGAAATGCGGTAAAGGATTGAATTGTAGCTAATCTAATAAAGAAGAACACTGAAAATCATGGGCACAAACTGTGACAAAGAGCATCTTGAGGCCAGTCAGGGCAGCTTGGCATAAAAATGTGTTCTCTTTGTACAAGAAGGCCTCTAGAGGAGAGCTAAAAAGATCATCGGAGAGCTGGAACACCTCTCCTATGCAGACAGACTGAGAGAGTTGGGGTTTTTCTGCCTGGAGAAGAGAAGACTCGGTCAGGACCTCAGAGCAGCCTTCTGGTATTGGAATTAGGTGACCTTTAAGTTTCTTTCCAATTCAAGCCAGTTAATACAAGGTAATTAATTATCAGTCCAAGAATTAAAACAGCCCTGTTATGTTTGCATTATATTGTTTGGTTAACACTACACAAAAATTTAAGATACAAGAAAATAAAGAAATAAACTGTTCTCTATACAAAGTGCTGGGAAAAATGTTGATAATGAACCAAAGTGGACTGGAAGCATAGAGGTTTGCAAAGACAGTCTCCCAACAACATGGACACCAGAAGATCATGTTCTTATCCCCATTCATTAATTGTTAAAAGGATTAGCCATTAACAGATGGAAGAGACCATCTTGAGATGACAACATGGCAGTTTGCAGAGCCACTTCTGCAGGGGAAAGCTGTACCTGAAGCACACAAAAAACAGCAACAACATTGCCTTTGCCCAGCTCCTTTTGCACTTTGTCCAAGTTTCAAAAAATTCATACTCTCTCCTTAAACAGCTGTTCATGCATAGGCACAAAACACATCTGAAGAAGTAAGCCTCTGATCCCCAGATTCCTATGAATGAAGGCAATACAAATACCAAATATAAATAAAACCAAACACAAACAAAACCAATACAAATAGAAGCTTAGCACTCCTTTAGATCGAGTAGTGACTGACTCCTGGTGTCCCGGATAAAGTGCTAGATTGTGAGGACTGAAGAGGAGATACACGACAAGAAGCCCACATAAATTCCTCAGAAGATATGAATAGCTTTACAAAGACTGTCCTACCTACCTTTATAGATTAGATTCTACTCCAAAACAACACATACATAAAGCCACTCTCAAAGCGCCCTTGCAACAGAAGCCTACAAGATTTCAAAACAGAACTGAGCACTCTAGAAAACGGACAGGAGAGGAGAAGAGAAAGAATTGAATTGATCGAATTGCCCTACTAGGCATTTTCATCAGGATTTTCCAAAGTAATTTACATCCTAGTTTGAGGGATCATAAGGAAATCTAATTTCTGGTATCACCCTAATATTTATTTTTCAGAAATTCATTTTCTTCAAGTGTTACAACTAGAGCTTCCAAAACCAACCACATCTCCTAGAAAGCTCTGACTTTGTCTTGCTTGTGAAACTCCACATGTACCGTTAAGAGAGCAGCATACATGTAAATATCTGTTGTAATACCTGTTCAATACTCTGAAAGGCAGAAATAAATTAGCATAATCTTCACACATTCACATCAGAAAAAAAAAAAACAACCAAAGAACCCTCCCCCACCAAAAACCAGTGCAGATGCTAACATGAAAGACAACCGCCTGCCTCCTACAATACAATAGCATCTGCCTGCCTGTATTTTGCATCCACAGCATCAACATTGCTCACTGGAAGAATAAAAGAAAGCTTTCTTCGGATGCAGCAGGGCAAACAACAGCAGGAAATGTGTCTTCAGCAACACATTATTTTTTAAGTAAACATCTTATTAAAAGCATCTGGGACTTCCACAGCTGCAAGACTTGCTTGTCCTTACAGCTGGTAGCTCAACATCTAAAAGGGACACTGGACTTTGTTTTGTATTGGTGCTTTCTTTCCACTGCACACAGCAAGGGAAAAGGGCATCTCTGACCATGCTCCAAGAGAAGCATGCTGGTTCCTGCCAGCAGGAACAAAAGCATGACAACATCACTCATGCCCTTAAGCTCTTCTGCCTGCCAAGACAAGAATTAAGGACTTGTTATTCCTTTTGTACACATATGCCACTGGGAAAGGACATCCTACCTGACAGACCTACCCCCCTGCCAGCTTGAGCATTCACCATCCAAGGCTTATTTCCTGGAAGCAATAAGGAGAACAAAAGTGTTTCTTTAGGCTGTTCAATATCGAGTTGAGAATTTTATTATACACGCGAAGCATCCTAAAAAGCTGCTTTTCACTTCCCTCCTCGTTCTTTAATGTATCCCAATGCTGCTTATGCCCTCTCGTGGAAGAAACCACACATTGATACTAGCTCGAGGCAGAGAGACAGGCTGTGGGGTCCCACTGGGCTTCTTTCCGCTCTCACCAGACCTTTCATTTCCCTGGCTGGTGTTTCTCAGTTGTACTGGAGGGAGGTGTGGATCACATGGGCTCTGCTCCTATCCTAGCCACGGGGGGCTCCATCACGCTGACCAAGATGCCCTTTCAATAGGAAACAGGAAACTGCCCAAAGAACGTTTTGCTGCTGTTGCAGCAATTCAGCTTATAATCAGAGTGCTGCTTAATTCATGTATGCATTTAGATTCCAAATTGTTTTCCTGTAGGGTTTTTTCTGGGTTGGTTTGTTTTGGTTTATTTTAGGGTTGTCATTAAAATAACATGGGAAGAGAGCAAGCAGGGCCCACAGTAATACCTAAAACAACCCACTGGATACGTGGAACTGATGGTAACTGAATTTAAAATATTGCTGAATAACAGGACATGAATGAGCCTGATATTCAAAAGGTGCCTGGGGGACACGGTGCCATATGTTCTAAATGAGATTTTATTTTATTACATACTTAATGAGCTTACTGGCAAGATCTGAGATTTTTGTTCGCCATGAGAATGGCAAAAGGCCAGGAAAGCACATGGTGTGCCACAGCTGCTCAATCACCAGCTTGCCCAGGAAAACCACATACCTGTCCCCTACTGCCAAGGTGACAGAATCATAGAATCATCTAGGTTGGCAAAGACATGTAAGATCATCAAGTCGAACCCTTATCCTACCACTGCCACATCCACCAGTAAACCATGCCCTTAATTGCCACATCTACACATCTTTTAAATGTTTCCAGGGATGCTGACTCAACCACTTCCTTGGGGAGCCTGTTCTAACATTTCATAACTTATTTGGTGAAGAAATTTTTCCTAATATCCAATCTAAACCTCCCCAGCACAACTTGAGACTGTTCCTCTTGTCCTGTCGCTTGTAGCTTGAGAGAAGAGATGGACATCCACCTCACTACAACTTCCTCCTTTCAGGCAGTTGTAGAGAGTGATCACAATCTCATCTCAGCGTCCTCTTTTCCAGACTAAATCCCCTCAGCTCCCTCAGCCACTCCTCATCAGACTCATTCTCCAGACCCTTTGCTGCCCATCTCTGTATCCCTCTCCAGCACCTCAATGTCCTTCTTGTAGTGAGGGGCCCAGAACTGAACACAGTATTTGAGGCACAGACTCATCAGTGCCGAGTACAGAGAGACAATCACTGCCCTGGTGACATTATTTCTTACAAAAAGACTGAAAGACACGAGATTACAATGTAGGCTTATAATTCCCTACTTTATTTACACATTAACTTGTACTCACCTGACTAAAGGGGTCATTTCACAATATTTGTGATTCACATGTATTTATAAGCCTTTGTGTTAAATGAGGCTTACCTGAAGGCACCTTTCATGGATATGCTTAAATGTACTACTTCACCATACATACAAGCTTTTAGTGAAAGAACAGGTAACAGACAGGCTATTCACAACTGCATTCAAACTTATTCTTGGGGTATTAAAAAAACTAGCAAAAAATCTGTAAACTAGAAGCAACCTCCTCCAGACTCAAAAAATTGTATCCATTTTTCTACGGAACAATTTGAACTGGTTTTTGCTGGGATTTTTTTCTAGTCTTCTTCCTTTCGATCACCCCTCATTTTTCATTTTCTTCTCCATTTTACTAGTTGGAAAAAAGAGGTGTGAAGAAAATGAGAGAAAATATCTTTGACTGGGGGTGAAGGTAAAAAACAGCACAAATGAAATACTTTCAAAGATGGTTTGCTTTAAAAAAAGTTTAGAAAACTTTGAATAGCAGTATCAGACAAAACAGCAAGGAATTCAGTATCCTCTTGCCCTTCCAAGTTTCGCTGTGATGTGTATTGCAGGAGCATAATAGAAACACTGGAGCACCACTGTTCCCATATGCATTTTTTATAATAAATCCACAGATTTGTGGTATTTGTTGGTACATTTAAGACCTTAAACAAACAAACAAACAATGAAAGAAACTACCCTTAAGACTTGAGCTTACAAATCAGGCTCTCCAGATGAACATTTTAAAAGCACACAGCAGTGTAAATTCCACTCTCTTTATGGTCAGCCTCCCCTAGACTCCACAGGGAACAGAGCTGAGTCAAAATAATAAAACTGTTCTGCTCCACCCTATTTGTGGGTCTGGAAAAAGGAGGCTTAGGACTCTTAAAAGAGACAAATAGAAGGGAGAGATGGGACTTGAGGTGAGCCAGCAGCAAAAAAGTCACAACAGAACACGTACCAAGAAATAATCCTTTATGTGTTACTAGACACATGCAACATTATCTACTTTTATTAACATCTGCATCCACCTACCCTTTCTTTAAATGAGTCACATAGGCACTCTGTAGAGCTGCTTCTAAGAAGTAGGAAAGTTCAAACTCAGAGTAAGTCACGTTGCTGCCCTTCATACTCCTTGAATGTGTGTTCTGTGAGGAAACAGAGGAAAGAAATATCAAGGATTACAGACAACCGTTTGAACTAGCCAGCTTCTCATGAGCCAGAGACATCAACTATGAAGCGTCAGCTTCTGCCATCAGACTCTTCCTCAGATTACTTAAAAACTTACCTTCATTAGCTCTTCAGAAATCTTTCAAAGTCAACTTTAAAATAAACTATACAGTGACTTCCATAAAATATTCTACATGCAACATGAGTTTTGAAACACCATCCTTTATCACTTTCCAATGTTTAATAAATTGAAAGCTGTACATTAATACTGTTTCAGAAATACTACTCCAACCACACAGATACAGTATCTTGCACAGAAATATTAATGCAGTGTTTGAGTTTGTATGTCCAACTTAACTTAAATATGTATTAAGAGTTAGTAAACTATCATTGAGTCTCAATGGAAGACTCTTGACCTTTCCTTTGTTTCTGCTATGAAACCCTTCTTGGTTTTGCTTCCTTACTGGTAACAGTTTTCCTTGCTGAAAGTTACCATGTGTGGACTCTCCAAAGCAAGGTTTTACATCCAGGACTGGAAAAGGCCTATGGATTTATAGTATATCTGTCAATAATCCAGTATTCCTGTCTCTGTGTCCAGAGATAAACTAATTACAGTTCAAACTCTCTCCCACCTTCACAGGCACAAGCTGTCAGTAAAAACATTTACAGTGCCCAGTACTGGCAGAAACTCACCCTTCTGCAAGAGAAGGAAGAATTATTACTTAATTTTAAATGAAAGCACCATTCAGTTTTCTTCCTACAGAGAAACAGACCTGGCAGCTTGCTAGCAGGCTTTCTTAATGAATTTTTATACATGTACTAATCTGATCTTTTTCGTGTTTTAATGTAATTAAAAACTGAACCTGAAACAGACACACAAATTTGCTGCTGAGAAGAGCAGAAATATCTTGACAGAAAGTCAAAGGCCGCTACGCCATGCAAGAATGGGTAACATGCATTGCCATCAGTGCTGCTGGTGTCAAGCATTAACGTGTAGCAAAGGGTGCCCTGTTAAACTCAGCGAGGCAAAGTTAGACACAGAGACTACTAAGCATGTGCCCAGCAAATCAGTGGCACCCATTACAGCTCACAGGAGGGCTTGCAGTGCTCATCTTACTCAACATCCTAGCCAACTGCTGACTATGCTGTTACTTGCTACTCACAATCTAGGTTCCTCCAGTTACACTTGGAGAAGGTGAAACACTGGCAGTTAAACTGCTATGGCTGACCCAAAAAGGCTATTTTCAGCTTGCCAGGGGTTGCAATATCCACTACTGTGTATCATTTACATTGTAAATATGTAAAGTGTCTTGAGTTCTTTCATGCTGGTGCTTGTTGTGCAAAGTTTGTAGTCCCTCTCTAGTAAGAGCTAAACTTGAGATATGACCTGAGCATATCCAAAGTATTCAGTGCTTTACCACAAGAAAAACTGGTTTCCAGACCTGATTCTCAGAGGAAACAGGCAGAGACCAGATAAACTGCTGTTTTGCAACTGCTTATACTATGAGACACCTCACTCCTTCTAACTTGTACTCATTATTTGTTTCCGATCACTTGGCATTTCCCCATCGTTCTTGCTGTAAATTCCACCCAGGCCATCAGGTAACACCCCAAGCATGTTTCTTCTTACCTTTTCAAGCTCTTGCAAGTACACCTGAGCAATGACACATGCCGTCTCAAAACAAGCCATGACTTCCTCCTCCCTTTCACACAATCGAGCACGTGAGGCCGTTGAGTTGGTTGAGCGCTCCAGTGACAGACCTGCAAAACGGCAACGCCTCCTTTAACTGGAGTCCAGCGGAAGCACAATGGCCATGTTCTTACTTCATTTATCAAATGACAGCAATGTTTTTCCATAAGTGGGCTTCCCCCTTGTTTTAGTGACTTTCAGGAAAAGACCCCCAGAAAAACACACTTCCTACACATGCAAGGCATTTTTGGCATGCTGCTCTAACACACTGTGCCACTGCATGCTTCTAAAGTGCCTTTCAAACACTTTATGAAGAACAGACATACAAATTCGTCTGGTAGGAGGGAGCAAGCACAGAAACTAAGACCTTATATTTCCCAAGATGGCTCTAGATTTTGAGTGCTTCAACACAAGCAGTGTTTCACAAACACTCCAGCACTGAGTTTGATAATTTCTAAACATCCACTATTTTAAGTGAAGCTTTCACAATAAGCAGCAGTTTCAAGGAAAAAAAAAATCCAAAACAATGTTAGAAAAATCTGAGGACTGTCTTGGAAAATCTGAGCACATACAAACAGCACATAGACGCACAGCAAGTTCTTGGCAAGGCACAAGAGACTCTTAACCACAAGATCACCCTCTTCTCCAAAAAAAGGTAAAAACCCTGGGTTTTGTACTACTAAAACTCTTTGTTGTATCATCATCCAACCCCACTTTCAAAGAGCATATTAATTGAAGATCCCCAGCTATTGTCCCTGCATGATAGATCCTTGTCTGGCATCACATTATAATATCCTTTACATATCTATTTGGAGAGGCTACATATCCATGTACATATTTTACTCTAATTGGTGTAGGTTCTTATTAGGCATAGGTCCTCTACAATTTACTTACTACTCCTTGTAAACTCAAGTATTCTACAACAAACACAACTGCATTGATGCCCAGTAGTCTGACATAGGTCGTAAAGAGTGCAGTACATGCTTCCTAGTAAATTATGTATATATAAAAACCACAGCACTCAATACCAATGAAAAATGTGTAAGATGTAACACAAAATCCTAGTCTTCCTGACACAGATACACAGAAGTGATAAAAGAAGAAATACTTCAGCTGTCTGGACAACCTCTCCAAAGAAGCCATTTAGACTACTGCAGCACATGTCAAAGGATTCTGCTCCCCATGAGGAGCCACCACGCATATCAGCAGCCAGGCTTCTGTGGGCCCCCACAATCCTGGGAGGCACCAGCACCTCAGCACAGCTCAATGCAGGAGTCTGACAACTACCTGCTGTGATGCAGCAATGGGGAGCCAGGCTTCTTCATGATGAACAATGCGAACAAATGCTTGTGCTGGAGGAGCCTGAGGTTCCTAGGCAGTCTTAGCTTTGTTTACTTCTCATATTCAATGTTTCTGTTTTGTCCCCTTGGTTACACTGCAGGGAGTTTCCTTATCTCATGTCCTATCCTTGAGCCAGACATGAGCAGTGAGTTCAGTGGGCTGAGATGTGAAGATGCCCCCACTGGTGCAAGTTCAGAAGGGGGCTAGCTTCCCGCTTTTGCCCTCTCTCAAGGTAGCAGTGTATGGTCCATCCCCTCAAGGACCTATACCTTGGAGGAACAGATGCTAGTACCTTTTATCTTTGAAAATCCTGACCAGAGTAGAACAGGAGGAGTGGATTTACTTCAAACTGATAGTGTGCGTAGGACGAACATTTTGCTGCTTTTAACTAATGACCATTCTGTGTTCTCTCCTTTTCACTGACATGCACCTTGTACAGTATCCAACATGCAACAGAGTCTGTCTTCTAGCCCATCTATAAAGTTTCTGGCTTTATATCATGGGTTGGTTTCCTATTACTTTAAAGCTTCTATTTCCTAACCCCACTGCTATGCAATGAAGGGGGAAAGAGGATGTTAACTCTCCATATGGAAAAAGAAACCATCCAATGCAGAAGCTAGAACAAATCTTGTCAGACCGCAGCCTTAGACCTCAGCATTTTTACTCATTCCCCTCAACAAAAAAGAAATTTTGAGAAGTGTTGCATTTCAGAGCCATCATCCTCTTAAGTACAAATTGCAGCTGAGGGCTTTGAAACAAATCTAGTACAATCCACTGACATTCATACAGTAGCATTTAACCCAACTGCAAGAGCCAACCTAGCACACAGTCTGTATGGGGGTGGTTATCGTGGGAGATGTCACACAGAGAGAACAGGCTGATAAAAAGCCATTTACATACATACTACAACCCACTGCAAGGAGCTACTATCTCTAAGCTCGAACGTGGGGGAGGAAAGCAAGCAGCCTTTGCCAGCACCAAGTACTGACAACAAAGGTGCCCACCCATGCAGTCACAAAAACAGAGTTCGAGCTGCTCAGAGACAGGAGAACAAACATCTCCAAAAACCTTTCTTGCCACAGTAAATGTAGAACAATATAGTGTGTTACAATGGACACTATGCTACATCACACAGATTTTTCTACTTGGAAAGGGAAGGGAAGAAAAATTACCCACATGATGAGATATTAGTCATGTCTCTTTCTGAAAATACTGTATGCACTGACCTGCTGTCTGAGTATAAGGTCTTCTATAGAATCCAAACAGGGCTATCCTTTCCTACCACAAAAATGCAATGAAAAGAAAAATTATATGAAGCAGACCACAAATCCTGCAGACAAAGGGAAGAACAGAAGAACAACAATGAAAGTTCCTTACTCTTGCAGCCACCAACTCTCACAAAGCCCTAACAATTCCAGATTTCCTTAACGTACAGTTGGGCAAGACTCTTCACAAGCCCTCCACTCCTGAGAGCATAGTTTCCGTTAAGGCTTCTCCATCCCCCAGTTATTGGCACACAAAATACTTTGCAGAAAAACATACATTTTAAATTCAACACAGTTCCCAAAAAGTGTCACAAAGCCATGAAAGTGCATGCTACTTCCACACTGGATTTAGCAAGGAAAGTGTAGCTCTTGCTAAGACACAATTAGCTTCTGAGCAAAGCATAAAGCCATATGCTTTCTTGGTAATTGCCTTAGGCAAATAGACTTGCATGTTTTTCACAACCAATTATGGTAAGGTAATACCAACTTGTCTGGGCTATGATTCTTTTCTCATGTGAATAAAATTATAAAATTTAAATATATACATATATATATATATATATATACCACAAGAACATTTTATATAGTGAAGATACTGATTTCTAATGGAGTATGGCCCAAGATTAAGTTAAGGAGAGACATGCTTTCATATTATCTTTTCTGAAAGAACTCTCTCTACCCTTTTCAGAGGCAGTAACTTTCTATGTATAGAAATGCTGTTTTTCTTTCCTACATAAAGATAAAGCTTACACTCACCTTCTCTAGCTCTCCCAAAGATTAATCACTAGGTTTTGATTTCTCTATGATCTTTGTCTGATATCATTTATGGAAAAAAAAGGTAGATTTTATGAAGGCTTATTTCCACTTTCATCTCACCCACAGCTCCAATGCTGAGGTGATTACCAGAACATACATCTGCATGTAGACACGCAACATAAATGAGACTAAAATTCATGCTGGAATAGATCCCAGCAGGTCCATGGTCTAACTTTCTGCTCAAAGCAGAGACAGCTCAGAGTGTTACCCAGTCTCGTCCTGAAAGCCCCAGTATGCAGGTAGAGACTGCACAACCACTCAGGAGAAGAGGAGGCTAAGGTGGCTTTCTTCTTTCCCTCCAGTTCATAAACTAGTCCACCAAATAGCACCATTCCTCTTTCTGAGTAGGAGGAACATACTAATCCATTCACAGTTTCTTTTCATTTTTCTTTTTACATAGACTTCCGGCCTCTTTTATTTGGAACAATTTACACAACTGGGGAATGCTGGCTTCACAGGTGCAAGAATTCAATGTCAGTAACAGCATGCCGCTTTCACCATCACTGTTACCCTGCAGTTGCTAAAACCTCATAGCCCAGAGGCAGAGCTACCTGGTAAACTAAGGAAGGAATCAAAGAAACACAACAGCACACAGAGCATGAAGCCTCTCGTGTTGTGTCCTGGTGCTATGCTCATGTAGCGGAGTACATAGCTACAGCAACTTGAAGCAAAAGACAGCTTAGTGTGGTCCTAACAGTATCAGCTCTAGTCTGCAAAGCTACAGCACATATGATCCTGTGCCACACAGGCCATCCCGACCACAAGCCACTGTGCTTTAAAAAAAAAAAAAAAAGCCACTCTGCTGCTAAACTAAGTGCATGCAATACTTCAGCTACAGGAAGGTAAGTAATTTGTCTTGAGGTAAGCAGGGTGTGAATATACTGCTTGGCAACTGCTGCAAGGAAACTAGTGGTATGCACGCTCTCACCCTGTGGTGAATGCCAGGTCACTCCAGGTAGCTGTCCCCAAGGGGAGGATGCATTTCATTTCCAGCATGCAGCCTTCAGCCTAGTTCTGAAGTGTGGCTCTCAAAAATCAATTAGCATTGAAAAAGAGACCATTTTTAAGACTAGCTCTTCAAATAGACAGACGCATGCTGAGAAATCAAAACCCAGCAGAATGCTAAACATTTTTCAAAAATAAAATACAAAAGCAAACCCAAAACATTTTAAAGAGGGTATTACAATCAGCCTGTCCCTCTAGCTAAGCTTTGAACTTAAGAACACAGCCTTCAATCAAACTATTACATTACGGTGTCTTGGAAAGTAAAATAGCCTGAACCTCAATAAGGCAAAAGCAGCAGTTGGGATTAGATTGACAGAGGTAAGACCCTAAAACTCTTTAAGCAGTTTAAATAATTCACATCATGGGTCCTGACACATCTCTCCAGCAATTAAGCTGTGATAATACATCAGAATTTATTTGCAATGCTACTAGAAGAGTGGGGGAAGAAAGGCCTAGAAGCCCTTGGTTTTGAATACCTTAATTCACACTGCACTTCATGAAAGGTGGCGAGAAGTTCTGCTTTGCAAGAAAGCAGCTCAAATTTCTTTCACAATCACTTCCTATTATACAGGATTGTTGTATATTCACAGCAATCTGTTATAACCTTAGGATATTTTGCATGTAAAAGTCTCAAAGAAAAAAAGGCAGAAAATTCCATGGACCTTATGGACCTTTTTGTCCATAAGCTGGGAATGAAGCCTTAAAAATTTACATAACCTGTACAAGGTTGCTTTGTTGCAACAAAGCACAACGAGACCTCCACTCCCAGCCATCCCACGAGACACAATAAACCAATGCTAATGATACTACTCCAAACATTTTGCAATTAAGAACTCTATCTGGTTAGACTTGTAACTACCTCTAAAGTTGACAATTAAACTAGACAGCTTTTTGATTGAGAGGTTGTAAAGCCAGAAGGTAGCAAACACTCCCCTCTGAGATGCAGCCTTAAGTCACCTACTCCAATCAGTGCCATGAAGGCTCTGCATCATCCTGCATATCTTACTGCATAGCAGAAATCAGCAGCCTTAACCCAAAGACGCTCATTTTCCTGAGCATATCAAGACCCACTGCCTATCAGCTAGCTGCTTTTAAACACCATGGTAGATCTTTAAACCTTAACTTTTAACCTGTACAGCAGTCTCCAAACTTTTTTAACCATATATCCCTGAGTAAAAAATCTAACTGACAATGCATACTCACCGTAAGTATACAGTTACACACACATACTGCTTTAGAATGTACTTACTACATTTATTGTGTTCACTTTTTCAGAAATATCTGCTAGGAAGTATGCTACTGACAGCTACCTGCCACCACAGAAAAGGCCAGCAAATTCAGAACACTTGACTTTTTGTAAAAGCAAAAAGGCATAATTTATCTTTGGGTTAGACAGCTCTTACACATCTTGCTGTGAGACTACTAGTGAGTTCTGGTGCGGTATAAAAGGTTTTCATGGTTACTCTCCATCTCATTAAAACAGAATCTTTTCAATACTTCATGATGTCTTGTATTTATCAAGTTAACCCTATTGATGACAGCCTACAGCACTTTGTGCAATTCTGGTTCCCACTTTACTGCTAAGTAGCTCATGGCATATGTCATTATTGAACCAGAAGATAGTGAACTCTTTAAGCTGAGACGTTATAAACATTTGTACTTCCGTGAAACCGTACAGAAAACCTCCCACACCATGAAATTTGTCATAATACTTGTTTCTTCAAGTCTTTGGCAGTGTCTTCTACGCGTCTTCCAAAGGAATGCATTTTAATTTGGTGCCATACTGTTTTCTGCATATTATTTCAGCCATTTTACCACAGCAGGAAGAACAAATCGTTTCCCCAGTGTTTTGTGGCTTTTTATCTTTTGCTGTCACATAAAAAACCTCAAAAGAGGATTCTAAAAATTTAACTTTAATGACTTTTTTTTTAGTACTGAACTGAGTATCACTGGACTTTAACCATCACTGATTAGACTGCTATTGCTTTTACCTGATGAAGAGCTCATGCTAAGGGCAGTGTCAGCTCTGCCATTTTCTTATTGTTCACTTGTTCTCATGTTATTAGTATTACCTGCAATCTGCAGTTTCTGGGGGAATCATGAAACAGCCATGTAGTTTAAAGAAGGTTCCTTCAGTTGCAATTAGATAATACATCAATCCACTTAACAAGGCACATGTGAACTGTGATACACTGGAAGTGAACGAACAAGTGAGGGTGTCCCTGTGAGCCCCTCCGCACTGAGGAACACACTCTTTTGCACAACACTTAATGGGCTGTATGTGACATGAGACCCTCTGACATCAACACTCATACTGAGGGCACAACTGTCAATCCAATATATTAGTAAAGATTTATTTTTATTATTAAGATTTTATTTTTATGATTTTTATTTAAGAAACAAAAACCAGAAGTTCTAATATTTATCTCCTGCTCCTCACTGGATGATTTTGCATGCTGTCTGGGGAATACTCATCTCACTTCGGGGATGTCCTGGTTTCAGCTGAGATAAGAGTTAATTTTCTTCCTAGTAGCTGGTACAGGGCTATATTTTGGATTTGTGATGAAAGTAGTGTTGATAAGACAAGGATGTTCTGGTTAATGCTGAGCAGTGCCTCCACAGTGTCAAGGCCTCTTCTGCTTCTCACCCTGCCCTGCCAACGAGTGGGCTGGGGGTACACAAGGGGCTGGGAGGGAGTATGGCCAGGACAGCTGACCCCAGCTAGCCAAAGGGCTATTCCATACCATAGGACATCATGCCCAGTACATAAACTGGGGAGAGGTGGTGGGGAGGGGCAGATCACTGCTCAAGCATCGGTCAGCAACTGATGGAGATCAACTGCATTGGGCATCACTTGTTTATTTCCTTTATTTCTTTATTTTTTGTTTTATTAATTTTCATTACTATTATATATTTTATAATTATTATCATTATTTTATCTCATTTTGATTAGTAAACTTACCTCAACCCACATGATTCTTCTTGCTGTCTCACTGAAGGGAAGAGGAAGGAGGGCACGGGGAGAAAGGCAGGCAGAGAGCAAGTGGCTCTGTGGTACTTAGATGCTGTCTGGGTTGAAACCCCAACAGGGAACCACTGCTGTAACATATTATGGCATAAAAGGCCACTTGCATTGCTCAACATAGCCAACATAATTGAGATATTTTTGATGGAGTAAGGCTCTGAGGCACATCAAACATAGGAAAGAACAGCAATCTCTTACAGCTTCACATCCAAAGGATTTTGTCAACACCTGCCACATCCATAAACTTTTACATTTTTTCCCCTGGTCTAAATACAACAGGCAGAAGCAGAAGAGAGAGATTCAGAAGTGGATGGGGCATGAGAGGGGGAGATGGTGCTGATGAGCAAGTACTGGGATTTATTTAGCTTGAGCTCATATGTATCACAGCCAGGCAGCATCACCAGTGCAATCCCAGTTACTGAACCACCACTTTTCATCTGTGCTTTGGGAGCAGGAGGGAGAAAAAGGGAGGGTAGTTCAGATTTTACTATGCTGATTCATACCAAGCATTGAAGCCAATTCTACTTTAAATTTGTTAGAACACACATAGCCTGCAAGGACTAACGGGCTTCTTTCTCTGGCTCTTAAAAGATAGTCAAAGACATTCAGACCTTACTCCAGAGTAAGCAAGCACATGGAATTCTTCCGATAGCCACTGGACACACACCATGTTACACAACAGTCCCAGCATGGAGAGAGCATTAAAAGCTTAGGTATCTGAGAATACATTAGTATTCAATTATTTTAGTGAAAATAAAGAGTGTAGCATGTTGTTTCATTACCACACGGTGTGTACTCCTTGTTCTGTTTCCTCAGAAAAGCATATACAAATATTCTTGTATCCTCTGATGTGCTGACCCTACAGCTTTAGAAAACTAAATCACAGCGCAGAAGGTGGAGAAGGTTTTGCGCATGCATGCAACCAGCACTTGCAATTATGTTTGGACATGGGAGAGGAAGCCTACCAAAACTTTACCATTACAGAAGACTAATAACATTAACAAAGCAAACAAGACATTATTTTCTTTTTCTGCTTTCTAGACTCATTTTTTGCAAATAGTGGTCTGCAGCTAACTCTCCTCAGAAGTCTAAAGTCACACTCATTTTGTATTTGTGCACAGTAGACTGTGCTAAACAAACTACTTAACGAACGCAAACAGAAACAAGTAAACTGTTCCATCCAACAGCAGAGAAGGGTTCATGGGTTGCAACAGTGAAGCTTAAAGGCACCACTGGCAACTCTTTCACGTCCAAGCTGGAAAGCAGAGACAGCGAGGCACACAATTCACTTACATGCAACATGCAAAGTCATCACTGCCACAACATAAAAGCTACTCCAAACTCATAAACAAAACCCAAATGAGACATATTGATAGTAGGCCCTTTTATCGAGACATCAGCATGTACAAACTGGAGCCTATGAGACAGCTACACTGATAGCAACATGCTTCCTGTCTAGCTATCAAAATTCTCAAACCTAACACTTTTGAAGTGTATACCAGGTACAAACCAAAATTCTTCTCCCTTTGATGTGGATTAATATTTAAAAGACGCAGCTTTTGTCAAGCAGAAGCAAGAATAACTTCTGCCAACAAAATGTCTTATCCTCAGTTACTCCATTTTTAATGTCATATTCTGTCATACGTTTCTTATAGCTGGGACTTAATTTTCCCAAAGACCAGGCAAGAAAACTAATTGCTTTATTTAGGCTCTGTCTAAAGGAACCCACCTCCCCATAGATCTCAATGCTCAGATGAATTCAATCCTTTTTAGTCACCAGAGAAAGAATTTGCGCCCTGAGAGAATAATAGAATGACAGAATAGCAGGGATTAGAAGGGACTTCTGAAGACCATCTAGTCCGACCCCCGATAAAGCAGGTCCACTTAGATCTGGTCACACAGGAACAGACCCTTTAGAAAAAAAAAAAAACAAGCATCCTCAACCATCCTCAAGAATCCCATTATCACCCAAGAGCAATACATTTGTATGAAAAAAAGTGAAAGCAAAGTTCTAGATAACTTTTTCCCTCAACTTTAATGCGAACCTGTGCTTTTCTTAACTTTGTGCTCAGTATAATTCTGGCTCTTAACTGACACAAGCTTTCCTAAAGACTACGATGAAGA
The DNA here is from genome assembly GCA_013401255.1 of Urocolius indicus. Classification (NCBI taxonomy): domain Eukaryota; kingdom Metazoa; phylum Chordata; class Aves; order Coliiformes; family Coliidae; genus Urocolius; species Urocolius indicus. The sequence goes on from WBNH01007035.1 coordinate 581,451, forward strand.
TTGGTAGTGTCCTTAGAAAGTCCTAGCTGCTCTCCTGAATACTACAAGGATGTGCCTCAGCCAGCATTGTTGATTCCAAGGTGAGCAGGTTAAAAACAGTAGCAAATTCAGACCATCACACTTAAACAGGATGTCTATGGAAGAGAAGATTTAGACTCTCAAGTAAACTCTGCCATGATGTCAACAGTGCCTAAACAGTATCATAACTGACATAAAAACTAATAGTGAGAGTTTGGAACAGAATTTGGGCTCTTAGGATTTTCCCTGCCCCTTACAGTCTAGCACTCACTTCTGCTTACATGGGTTCACTACAGAAAGTTACCCTTATGTCAGTCAGTAGTCACATTGCAGGCAAGATGAAAATTCAGCTTTTTTTGTGGGGGGAAGTCATTTGTGCTGGAAAGAAAGGAAGAGCTAGGTTCCCTCTTTTTATACTAGTAGCAGATATGGATATTTTCCTTGTAGTCATGTGGTTACTTAAAAATAATACAGAAATGGATCATCTTTTTACTTAAAAATAATACAGAAATGGATCATCTTTATGTTGACATACAATAACAGCATGCTTTTACTTTCCCCCAGAGAGAGACATAAAGAACAATATTTATTTGAATGTGGAAAAAATGCCATCAACCTTCCATTAATCCGTTTCTTACACGTGTCTCAGTTGACAAGACGATGTGTTGACAAGACGAAGTGTGTCCTTAACATAGCAAGATACATATGTTCTATCTCCTTTTAGATATTACAGAGTTTTTCTTAGATAACTTCAAGAAAATCAGCCTGTAGAAAAGATCCCAAGCACAAGAGTACAACACATAACCATAGTGAGGGTTTTTTTGTGTGTGTCCAGGAGGCATAATAGTATTCCAAACACTTGCCTGAAGAAAGAGCACACCTTGCAAATATTATGCCCTCTGAAATGACAGTGCACATGCAGTGTGTTAACAGGTTTATAAAACATGACCTGAATTAAAAATGCGTCCTGCAAAAAGAAATTACAAGTGTAAGTTCACTTCCAAAATATGATTATAAAGTTATGATCCCATAAACTACAGAACATTTACAAACTTGGTTTATTTGTATTTCACTTGGCTCAAACTACTGGTAGTGAAAATAATTCCACACACTCAGTGTTTTGCTACTGTGCTACTGTCATCTCACTTATGAAAAATTACGTGCACAAAAACCTCATCCCAGAGAAGCTAAGTGGGAACTCTGCTTTCAGAAGGACTCTTTTTAAAAGGCAAGCTGCTTAAATTAAGTCTGTAACACACAATAACGCATCATTTGAATGGAATATATTATTGCACTATGGGATCAGTCATATTTGGTAAAAAAAAACAAAACCACCAAACAAACCTGAACTTGAAAAGTTACTGGCTTAGGATCTGCTATAAGGTTTTAGTGAAGTACTGAAATGAGTCTCTAAAGTAGTGGTGCTCTCTGTCAGAGAAAAGAACAACAAAAAACCCAAACCAAACAAAAAAAAAAAAAAAAAAAACCCAAAAAAAACCCCACCAACCTTCTCCCTTTCAGTTGTCTCTACTAATATAGTTAATTTATAAGCTTTTCAAAGCTGATGAATTAAAAAAGTTTTGACTAAATGAAATCAAATAGGAAATGTTATTTCTCCTATTTTAATCCACAAATTAAAACACACACACACACAATGTGTTAAAACTGGTAAACTTCCTGTCAGAAACAGTCAAAACACTGTAGCAAAGTGAAAATATTTAACTGAAAATAATTTCTTAAGTTATTTAGAGAAGGAAAAAGTAAATTTTTCAGAACTTGGCTTCACAATAAAGCTACCTTATGTCTAAACAAATGCAGATGAGTACAAATCTCACCTAGGAAATTAATGACCCCATACAAAACCATATTAGACTGAATGACACACAGGCAAATGTCAAAAATCAAAGACTCCAATCGAGTGTATGAACAAGTGGGTGATTTATCCTCTGACTAGCTAAAATGAACAGTTTTAATACCAGACTTAGGTTTACTGAATGCCAACCTACATGTTTCAACAGCTCTACAAACCAATAAAATAAGAGTGCAAGCACAAAAGTAGTTTAAAACAGATTATTCCAATTTTGAGGCTTCAGTTGGTCGATTTAAAATTACTATTAAAACCAAGCAGGTGGTTTTCAAACCAGATGAGTAGAGGTCAAGTTTTCTGTTTATTATCTCTTGTGCTGTCACCAGTTTCCTTCCAGGACACCATCATAACCTCCAACAGCCACTTCCAGTATTACAAATCCAAGACAAAGATTTCACTACAGAGAAAGCAGAACAATACATTTCCAAGCAATACTGACCTCATTGTCATTAAAGTTTTAAAAGACACAATCATAAGAGAAACAGGAAAACAGGCAAGCACAGCCATTTGTTCTAAAATGAACAAAACCCTACCTTCCTAAAACCCAAAATGAGCTAGACTGAAACCGGAACCCTGGATGCAGACTCCAGACTGTTTTATCATTATAAGCTCCAAAGAAACCCTCATATGATAGATTCTGGGTTTTACTTTCATCACTAGCTCTTAGGTGAACTTTAAAGACTAGCGGCTCGATGCAGCAGCGTTTGTCCCATGATCTTAGAGTTTTTCAGAAGCGTCACACCACATACCTTAAACATATTTAAATTACTTAAATGGGCTCAAGAATGAAATAAAGACTGAAAGACTGCTCCAAGGCACTGAACTAACAATAGTCTCGTTTACTTGTACGTGTGCCTCGTGGCTGGACTTGCTGTAACCGACTGATCAAGGCTTCTTACAGACGCAGCATCATCTTGTTCTCTTCCACGTGGATTTTTCTAAGATCTAAAAAAGCTGAGCTCACACTACAGCCTTTTGATATGTATATATATATATATCTCTTTTCTAAAGTTTAATAACACCCAACTTTTAGGAACACATTTACAGCAGATTAATGTCATTCATCTTTAGACACCCAGGAGCAACTTAGTCCACAGTCTCCTCTCATAGTTGCCGAAGAGCAGGCTGTGTTGTGCAACACCATGCACTTCATCCGTATTGGATGCCATCTGAAGATGTGACGAATCACCCCAGAACTATCAACTTCTGAGAACACAGAGTTGAGACTGAAGTTGCACAGATTAAAACCACCCTAAGCTGAAAATGGCCAATAACAACACAAGAAGTACCGTAGGATGGCCTGGGAGAAAAGAAGAAAAGCAGCCAGATGGAGTATTAAAGCTTTAGCTCACTAGAAAACCAGCTAGATACCATTTGCAATCCTACATCACCACAGATTCAGATAGCTACCTATCTTCAGGTGATCTCACTCCAGGTGGAGGCAGTCCGGTGCCTAGCATGACAGCCGATCTGATGGACACAGGGAGCTCCTCCACACAAGGCTGACTTGCCCTGCAGCAGTTCCACATATCCTGACTACAAGCCAAAGACTCTCTCCTCAGTCATTACAAAGACAGGACCCACACCCCACATCACTCTGCCTGAGTCTTCATCACTAGGCTTCATCACTTCATCCTGCAGTTAATGAAGCTCTCTGCATGCTCTCAGCAAGAAGGGCTGTGCAATAAATATTGCAACAACATAGGAGAAGTTAGGTATGCTGAAGCCCTGACTAGAGCTACACTGTGCTTTCTAAGAGTTACGTTGTGACCTGCTCTACAACCAGGATGGGTTATCCACTGGGAGCAGAGATCTCTGCAAGGTTTCTGCATCAGGTAGTCAGAGGGAAGCCAATGGGCTCCGGCGGTTGTTGTTTTGAAGTCTTTTGTGCTTGCTTGTTTCAAAGGGACAACACCAGGTAATGAAGCCACATGTCCCACGTTAACTAGAAGCAAAATGAGAGCAAATTTGTTTACTTAATACCATTTTATGAAACAGACCGAACTGCTTGCACCACAAATTACCTGAAGTACTGTGAACTGAGCAGAGGTTTTAAGGAGAAATTAAGGTCAGAGAGGATGGAGAAGGAGGAAAGAGATAAGTACAGACCAATCATCAGTGAAAAATCAAACTGTTGTCAGAGCTCCACTCACAGTGCCCACAGAACTCCTCACAACATGAGCATTTAGAAACAGGACAAGCAGAAGCAGTCAGCTGAGAAATTGGAAGAGTCTTGCCCTCCTCTACCATTTCTCCTTTGACTTGGCAACATTTATTGCTTGATACTCACCTTAAGTGGAACTCTACTGAGCAAGGCAAGCAAGAAATGTTTTCCCTGTTCAACTTCTACGAGAGCAAATCCATATTGCTTCTTATCACAATATGAACCTACTACATGTTATGGATCTTCCTCTGAAAATGTTAGAGATTTAGTTCAGTGTCCAGCCTTCAGTGTTGTGGATCTCAAAAGGTGCTCTAAAAAAGCAAACTCAGTTTTGCTGGTTCACATTTCATTTCTATCACACTGATTTCATCTGTGCAGCTCCTCCCAGTCTCATTACATTTTTAATTGTTTCCAACACTACAAAGATAAACAATAGTGCCTTTGATTTGACTTTTTTTTTCTGCCATGACCTTTGCAGCATAATCCTGAATGACTGAGAATCTTCACTGTCATTTGGCATACAGCTACAATGAAGCAGTACTAGCTACACAAAACCAAAGTGGTTTCAGGTTCATACTAAGAAATGAGGTAAAGTTCTGGTGTTTAACTACATGAGCACAGGTACATGAACAGAAATAGTCTATTAAACCAACTGCTTTCTCCCATTACAGAAAAACTGCACCAGAAATCAAGCAGAGAACTAGAAGTTTTGCCCTGAAGTAAGGCAGGACTGTGGCTGTTAAAAAGTGTCTTTCAAGAAGGTTTCAGCTTACATAAGTGACCAGTAGTTCAATCAAAGGCAACAATATGGTATGGATCAACAGTGCAGGAAAAGCAGAAGAATAAAAAAATTTAGCATAAAGTATACATAAATTTTAAATAACTTCATGCTGCAGTGTTAGCCTGGGCAGACATGCTTTGAAACCCACATTGTTATTACATTTAAGGGCTTATTTCTCTAAGACTGGAAGGTTGAGCACATGTCATGGGAGAACAGTGGTCCTAGCACTGAGTACCCTCTCCATACTCTGGTGGACAAGCTTTACTCTGCTAGCCTTTTCTCTGTCAGAAACTTTGGTAGAATATCAAGTACGCAAACTACACCCTTGATATCTTGGCTAATCTGAAAATAATCAATACACAGCTATAGATGCACCGGTGGTTTCTCACTCATCTGTGCCATGCAAGTGTTAGTGCAAGTTACAAGTAAATTAGTCCTTCTCCACAAAAGCTCATTAACGAAGCAGATTCAACCAATGCCACAGAAAACAAAAGCAAGCAAAGCAGCACAAACAGGTTTTCATTAAAACTGAATGACTGTATGAGACCATGAAAAACTCAAATTATCAGCAATACTAGAAGCCCAGTCAAACAGTATTTTGGGTTGATTTGGTTTCACTCTTTTACATACCAGTTGAAGGTATCTGATCATCAGAGTTCTCATTCACCTAATTAGCTGGTGGACATGCTGAAAAGAGTAGAAAGCAGTAGATAGGTAGCAGTACTTGAGCAACACTTATAAAGGAACTGAAAGCAAATGAAGAAGAAGATTACTGATCTTTTTTCCTCCCAAGTCAAAAATTGACTGGGGTCTTTCCCCCATTCAGAGAGAAAATGCAACTTCACTACCCATATAGAGACAGTTTTTATTAGGATCTCTCAAACAGTGTAATGTCTGTGGAATTACAAAGAGGGAGGAGAGATTCCTGTTTGTACATAAGGTCTGACACTGTGTGACATGCATTGCAAAAATATACTACCCACTTTGAAAGCACATATTCTGTTAGTCCAGAGCTTAAAACTTGGAAACAATGTCCTTGCTTAATTCACAAAAATCACTGACGTTTACAAGCAGATGATCTAAGAGGAAGCACAGACCCCAGTTCAGCTGTGTGCTTGATTTAGATTTTCCCAAAATGGATACACAAGCTTAAGTGCGTTGCTGACTTACAGCCAACCGTCACCACAAAATTTCCAATTTCAAGCTTTTCCTTACAATCCGGCCAAGTTTAAAAACCATGGACTAAGACTCCACAATGCCTTAAAGTTTAAACTATACAGACCATACCCAGTAGGACTTTCTAAAGCACATAACATCACCCTAACTCTGCTCCAACCAAGTCACTTCAGCCTAAACACAGCATATTTGAAATATGCAAACATGATCCTTTACCTTTAATAACAAAGGCTTCAGTTACCAAACGCAGCATGTACAGAGGTTCATCTTTTGTTGAGAGGTCATCAATTCCTGCTCGTGCGTACATGCTGATGGCATCTCTGTAGGATCCCTCCACATAATGAAGCTTTCCTAGGATCAGCATAGCTTCTGTCATATATTTAGGCTGAAACAGAGCAGGGAGATGAAAGAATGTTTACGTGGTAAAACACTGGACAGCAAGAATGAGGTACTTTGGAACAAATTATGCAGATTCATAAAGCTGTCCTATCAACACTGCTAGCTCCACAGCTCAGAGTAGGAAGGATTTAAGCACCTAGAGATCTTAGGGCTGTGCTCATGAGACTAGCAGCCAACAAAGGTCAGGCAACTACTTTGCAGCTCAGTCTGGAAATACACAGCTTGCAAGCCACCTTTTTTGGTTTCAGATGATCTACTCCAGTGATTCACCAGCCACAGAGAGAGCACAAAAGCCTGGCATGATACACAGCAAGAAAATCCCCTTTTTTTCAACTAGGCAGAAAGCATCACTTTAGTCAAATGCTCCCCTCTCCTCTCTACATTTAATTAAACAGTGTGAAAGCTCACAAATTTTCTTATCAAAGAATTTTCCAGCCACAGTAGAAAAACAGAAGGCATGTGTGCTGTTTCTAAGATCTGTTTGGTTTCTTAAGGATTTGAAACATGCATGCAAATCCGTGTAACAAAAAAAAAAAAATCACAGTAAAAGACATCTGTTCAGAGCCTTTTTATGCTTTGGAAAGTAGGAAAAGGTTCCTAAGCCTTCATGCTCTTTTTCTTAATACACGTAGTCAATACAGGGCCACTGCTGCACGAGTAGCCAAGTCACCACTAACAAACAGGTAATAATGGCAATTCATGCAGCCAAACTTAACACCGAGATCTGTTCTAGCTGTTATCGGGGCCAAACTACCAGGAAAGAGGGTCTCATGGACTCCTCTTCCTTCCTCTCTCGTTTTTACTTTTATATATGTTAACTTTCAGGAAATTTCAAGTTACACTCAAAGGAAACCCAATGCCCACTTAACCCCTTGGAAATTAACATGATTTGAGTATGACACACATTCTGTAAGTTTCAGGACCAAAAGTAACACAAGTCTAGAACAGATTGATGTATTTTATAGTCTTTAAAGATGGCTATGCAACTGCAAGCCCAAGATCACCAACATATCAAACTAGAGTCTTAAAACACTCCTAAAGCTCTGCAGCTAAATTGAGAGACAGCTACCAACTGCAAACCCAGATCACAAAATAAAACAAAGGCCTAACTTTGCATAACTTCTCTGTCAGAAGCTAAAAGCAATGCAAGGCTGTAATCCTCACATCACACCTTAAAATGTCTGACAGAAGCTTGTGGCACATTTTACCTCTGAACTGGAGCTGACCAAACATACACAATTCCCTCATACCAGGGGCAGAATAGGTCACTGGGCAGTGCCAGCCTGACAGCACCATCATGTGGCCATGCCCCACCACCCTAGAGAATTCTTTAACATTTACCCCAGTTCTTTCTAATTAAAAAAATGAACAAATCAACAGGATACAGGATATATACTTGTGGCACAGGATTTATTTACTTATGAAAAAGTAAGTCTTCCAACAGAAGACATTGAAATGGGGTATTGTCCATTATTAGTCCATTAGTAATACTTATAATACAGCAACTGTATATACAGGGACGTGAACTGGCAACTCCAATATCTTGTATCAGACTAATAATCATATGAAAGAAGCATCCAGCTGGCAAGGGTTACCATGACAGAGCCCACTTACTCTTAGTTTTCCTCTGATTAAGATATTGGTCAGACACTGTTTAGCTTCACTTAGTTTTGGCTCACTCTTCTCTGACAGCGGAATAGAGTCCTTCAGTTTGGCAAAGTTTTCCTTCAAACATTCTTCCAGCAGAGCTTCTGCAAGCAGCATATTCCCGTAGTCCTCTGAAAGCACACAGCAACCAACAAGAAGCATCACTTAGAGCTGTACTGCTGATAAACAGCATTACAAAAACAAAACAACACACTTTTGAGACACAAACACAGCAATTCAAATGAAGGGTTAAGGAAGAACTAGCAGTGAGAAAAAAAAAGTTCCATTAACATCATGTTTCCTAAAAAAAAAAATAAAAATGGCATCTCCTTTGAACTTAAAGATTTTCCCTAATGAAGCCTTCAGTTTTGACAGCACAGTTCATTCCTGTGTAATCAGTAATGCAACAGTTAAAAATTTTCATCACAAAACTCACTTTCAAAAGTAGAAGACCAATCTTAGCAAACATTTAAGTCCATGCTTTAGATTTACACATGTATAAGCACAAGATGCATGCTTTGGACTACAGGTAAGCTGTGAATTTCACTGCAGAATGGTGACCTGAAAGCTCACAGGAGAAAAGAAAAGAAAAGAAAAGAAAAGAAAAGAAAAGAAAAGAAAAGAAAAGAAAAGAAAAGAAAAGAAAAGAAAAGAAAAGAAAAGAAAAGAAAAGAAAAGAAAAGAAAAGAAAAGAAAAGAAAAGAAAAAGGAAACCACAATTTAGACACATTCTAGACATCCATTACTACAGACACACAAGGCTTGATCGAGTAACATAACTAACATGTCACAAAACTCTTTCTACAGTAAAATCCATTCCCATACACAGTTGCACAGAAGAGAGACTCAAACATAGGTAGGAGCACTGTATACAACATCAGGCAATGTTGCGATTGTGCACTGAGAAAAAACACTATCTCAGTGTACTTGGAGTTCTTGAATGATGGGTCCAGTCTGACAGTTCGATCAGTCAATAGAAGTAGTATCTCAATCAGCTGAATAATGGGTCAAGCACAATAAGAAAATCTTTGTAAATCAAAAAGCCAAGCCAGTCAGCTTGGGGAGGGGGAAGGGGTGTTAAAATTTGTTGTTGAAGTGTTCAGCTGCATATCGAAATATAACCATAGCTCTTCCTGCTCAATTGCAGGAGCAAATACTACTACGAAACAATCCTGTCCAAGCACACTATTGTTTCTAGAACCACAAGTGGAGCTAGGCCCTTGCTGGAAGAAAAGTCCTGTACCAATAACAAGGCGTTACTCTTTCATAATTAGCAAGTTATAATGACATAATAGCAAGTTAACAAATGTTTTTACAGCAATTATACTTTTGTTATGCCTCTTAATTACAAGGAAACAAACTAGCATGAACTATTACTGCTCACAAACTGCATGGTGATCTCTACAGCTGGGAAGTGCTGATGAAATCAGACTGAAGTTCAAAGGTTGTATGTTTCATTCTCAACACAGGGTTCCATCCGCATCACAATCTGCTCACCTGGAAAGCCCTGCAACCAGCGTCCTTCCCCTCTCCCTCCCTCCCCACGAAGTTTATTGCCCCCAGCCAGCTTCTGTTAACTCTAGGGCTGCATCTTCCAAAGAAGTGGGTTTATCCATAGAAATAGCTCCTCTAACTTCAAAGGCAGAGCCTCCTGTACCAACGCGTTGACCAGGATCGGGCCCTCTTCACAACTACTGCTATTGACTAGAGACATAGAATTGTTGGGCTGCCTCGCTTTAAATGTAGGGAAAGCCAAAAAGTTGGGGAGGGGAGGCGGAGGAAGTATGCATCTGCTATTTATGCAACCCATCCTTCACGTGAAAGTAAACTTGAGTGAACTCAAACCTTTACATAAAACAGTCATCTTCAAAAAAAAAAAACCACGGTGGGAGATGCATGCAACCACAACAAGGCGCGGAGGGGGCAAGAGGGAATCAGCATCGCACGTACCGAGAAGGTTGGAGAGCCATCTGCCAACACGGCAGGTTTCGGTCTTACTACACCGAAGGCAGGCACGGAGCCGCCACCTTCACCCCGGTGCTGCTTACCGAGCGAGCGCTGCTGCCCCTCCCTGCCTGCCTCCCTCCCTCGCCACGACAACCTCGAGCAGCGCGTTTCCCCTCGCAGCCCGGCGCGCTCGGAAGCGCTGACACCAAGAGGAAGCACGGGGCTATCTTTCCAAATGCCGTTCCCCGGGCTCCTCGGCGTCTCTCCCTCCCTCCCTCCCTCCCGCCGCGGGGCCGGAGCCGGGGCCGGAGCCGGGGTGCGGGCAGGGGACACCGGGCGATATCCCGCCCCCTCCAGCCGCCCCTCGGCTTCCTCCAGCGCTGTCCAGCAACCCCGGAGACGGGGCAGCCGCAGCTCCCGCCCACGCCAGCCCACCGTGCCGGGGCTGCCGATCCCGGGCCGCTATGTCAGCAGCAGCGCCGCCGCCCCTCGCCCGGGCGCTCCGCTACAGGCGGCTGCTCTGTGTCCCTCTCCCCCCCCCCGCTGCTTACCCGTGTCCTGCGCGCCCACCGCCGCCTTGCGCGGGGGCCGTGCCGGCGGCCGCAGCTGCTGAGCCAAGTGCCGCAGCTGTCCCCAGTGCCCCTCCGCCCGGCACCGTTCGATCTCCCCCTCCAGCTTCACGTGCGAGTGCGAGGACTTGGCCGCCATCTTAGCGCCGCGCCGTGCCGTGCCGCGCCGTGCCGGGTGCGGACCCGCCCCGCCCCGCCCCGCCGAGCGGCGGCTCCCCGGTGGCAGCGCTCGGGAGACGGCTGGAGCGTGTGCGGTGCCGCCGTGCCGTGCCGTGCATGTGTGCGTGCGTGCGTGGGCGCGCGGCACGGCTCCCCGGCTCCTTCCCGGCCGCCCACCCCTCCCTGCCGTCTCTCACTTGCCGGCACCCCGGGCCGGCCGGAGCCCCGCACCTACCCGCCTGCCCTCGGCGCGCCGCACGCAAGCGGCCGTGAGAAGCGCCGGCACCGCCGCTGCGGCACGGCGTGTGCCGCCCCGCCAGCGAGGCCCCCGGCGCTCGCTTCCTCGGTGGGAAGGGGCTGGGGGTGCTGCTCCCTTACCGAAGCCCTGAGAAGGCACCTAAGCCCCAGGCCCCTTCTGCCTGTGGTCCGCGACAGCCAGCACGCCGCCAGTCGCGATTGCTGCCCAGGCCGGCTGCCGGCTAAGCGATGCTAAAAGCAGGAGTCTGAGGCTCTGAGAGCTGTAACCTCCAGAGGGGAAAGCAGCTTGTTTAGACGTCCAAGAGTAAAAAAAAAAAATGACGAGACCTTTTATCGAGAGAGGGGAACGAGGAGGGCACGGTGTTACAGGCAGAGGGCAATGGCTACAGGGTGCAGTGGTTCCCGAAGGAAAGGCAGGCTGGGGAAAGCACAGACGGCGATGTCATAGGATCACGGAGCGCTAGGGGCTGGGTAAGGGACCTCTCAACATCACCCAGTGCAAACACCCTGCTCGCGCCGGTCCACCTCGACCAGGTCACACCGGAACGTGTCCAGGAGCGGGCTGGAAACCTTCAGAAAAGGAGACTCCACACACCACCCCCGCCCCGGGCAGCCTGTGCTAGGGCTCCCTCACAGCAAAGACGCTTCTCCTTGTGTTTCAGTGGAACTTTGGTGTACTCCAGCTTATATCCCTGACCCCTTGCCCTGTCGCACGGCACCGCAGAAAGATGGGGTTTGTGGGCGGGGAGCGCTGAGGTGCTGCTGAGGCACCGCGAGGGACACGCGGGGAAGCAGGGACGGCCCGCCGAGCTTACGCTGCCCCTTCCCGCCCTGCCGCCACCTGCCCCGCCGCCCCTGTTTCCCTCGTCCCCGCCCGGGGGTACGGCCGGGCCGGACGGTTGGCGTGGGCTCTGCCCGACGCGCCACCTGCCCCTCCGCCAGGCCTCCACGTGGAACGCCAGGAGCGCTGACGTCACCGGCAACGGCGGAAAGGTGTAGCCAATGGGCGGGGACAGCGGGCGGGGCGGGGCGGCGCGGCGGGGCGGGGCGGGGGCCGTGCGTCGGGTCAGAGGTGAGGCCGGGCATGGTGGCCGGGCTGCCCCGCTCTCGGCTACACCTGCCCGCAGACGGAGCCGGCGGGACGCGCGGCGCGGCGAGGCGCGGCGAGGCGCGGCCAGGCCAGCCGCTGCACGGTGCGTAGCTTGGCGGCGGCGGGGATCAGCTGGCGGCCACCGCGGCGCCGCTCCCCGCCGAACCCGCTGCAAACGGCGCGTTTGGCGCTGGGGGAAGCGCGGAGAAGCCGAACCAGCGCCTGGGGCTTGTCTCGCCCTGCTGAAGCGCTTTGGCGTTTCGCTTACCCGTGAGGTGTAAGGGCAGAGCCGCTGCGGCTTTTTTAAGTTGTGTGTGATTTAGGGCATGCTAATTAGATCCCGTAAGCGACCTTTGAGCCCCGGGCAGCGGGAAGCTGGCGCGGTTGGCTGCCTGGAAGCTATTCGCGTACCCAGACGTAGTTAAAAGAGTGCGTGCTAGCTGCGTGGAGGGGAAAAAAAATCATTTGCTGAAAATTACTGCGTGTTTCCTTGAAATTGGGACCCTCGTAGAAACCCTTAATTAGGGGTGTTTGATTTAGTGCTTGCTAACTCCATGACACGAAACAAATTCTGAATCTGGAATTCAGTGATGTTACTTCTAAGCACTTGGTAAATGTGCATTTTTCACCTGTTGGGTTTTGGGGGTGGGGGCAGGAGGCTGGGTGTTTTCCTTTTTGCAGGAGATCATGACGGCCCAAAGGATTTTTAGCGTACGTTTGCTGTTCAGCTTTCTCGCTGCGTTCTTCATCTCTGCCCTAGCTGAGGAACACGTAGGAGAGAGTCAACACGCAGGAGAGAGTCAACACGCAAATCTTCGCCTTGATAAGAACTTGGTACAAGATAAAGAGTATGTGTTTCATGTTCTAAAAATGTAAACTTTACTTCTTAATGATTTGCTTATCTCTCAAGTCTTGTTACGAGAGCTGGACTTAACCCTGTAGGGCTTTTCTCAGGACGTTATGTGACTAGCTAGAGTCAGATATGAGATATGCTTGCTCGATAAGTTTGTAGAGATACTAGACCTAGAAAGGTCTTTTGGGGCTAAAGGCTCCAGTTCATACTGTAAAGAGTTTCTTACAGGAATCCTGCTCACCAGGATCCATATACTTCAGGCAAAATCATATTCTGAACAGGCAGTGAGAGGCTTTTTTTTTTCTCATTTGCTTCTTCATTCAGACAAAACAGTGGTAGCAGTAAATAAAGCTCCCTAAAATGCTTCATGTTTGACTGGGAAAGATCTTTCTCCATTTCCCGTGCTTTGGAAGACACCCAAATGGAGATTTTGGGCACTGCTTCAATTGTTTGATAACCTGCTAAGTAGGCCAGAATAAATAACTAAAGTGTTAGAGGCCCCTACAGCACCTGTAATGAACCTTTGTGCTCCCTTCATCTTAGTATAAAACTGTAGCTTTCCCTTGCCCTGGTTGTGCAGGGTGCTTTTAGAGATACAGTATTTCCTGTGTACTTGACTGTCTGATCAAAGACTGAATTTGGTGTAAACAGAGCTTTAAATATTAACTGACATATGCCATGGATTGTTTTTCTTTTGTGTTTTTTTTTTTTTTTCCTAGGCACGTCATGGAGCATTTGGAAGGTGTTATTGAGAAACCAGAATCTGAGATGTCCCCACAAGAGTTGCAGCTTCATTACTTCAAAATGCATGACTACGATGGCAATAATCTGTTGGATGGGTTAGAGCTTGCTACTGCGATATCACATGTCCACAAAGAGGTAGGTGGGCTTTTGTAACGGCACGTGTGTTTGGAAACAGCTCTTACTCTCTGAAATCGGCTTACAACGCCACCGTTACAACACACCTTCAGTGCAGTTACTGTTTTGCCTGAAAATGAGATTATTTTTTTTCCCCAGTAGTTTTGGTTTAACTTATAAAATGTGAGAGCTTTATTAAAACTTTGCATGTCACGGTGCAATTTTCAAGAAGTCTGTGTTGTAGTTTAAACTTTAGAGCGAGGAAGGGTGGAAAAGTGAAAATGGTTTGACAGGGGGGATGATTCCGTAGGCAAGGATGAGTAGAAAGGGAAATTATCCAGAAATGGGATCATGCTTATGAGAGTTTATAGAAGCAGCATGTGACACAATGCCGTTTGAGGTTCTAAGGCTGCTGGTTTCAATTCCAAATTGTTACTGCCGTGGATATGCAAACTGTAAGAGACCTCTTGTACAAAATTAATAGTAGAAGAACCAATTGTGGTCTGCCCTTTTCTAAACACAAATTATCTTTCTGGCTAGGAACATTTGAGGACAAAGTAGGAAGGTAAAATCATTAGGAAGGTAACAGTTAACACATTAATCCATACTGACCTTTTGGAAGGTACAGTTCGGAACAGTGTAAGTTCCTGCACACACTTGTAGTAAGAAATACCTAGCTGAGAACAGAATAATAACTTGCTGTTCCTTGAGCAAAGGCACCTCTTTGTATTCTTTGTTGCTCCTAAGGAGTGCTACTATGAGTTTGACTGACTTTAAGCTACAATGCTAAATTTTTTCACTACTCTGATGCTGTCAAGCTCTGCATTTTGCAGAGGTTTCTGTACTGTATAGAAAGGATACTGTCTACATCAAGATACGAATTAAGACTTATTAGATTATTACCCATCATTATACACAGTGCTATTAGAACTTTTATACACAGCTTTTAGAACTTTTGGCCAAGATTAATAAGTGGATACAGAGCGCTTGTTCTGAAGTCCAGACAACTTAGATGTTATAGCTTGCATATGGTAAAGGTTGCTTATATTGGTATAAATGGTTATGTAAAACATAGAATCAAATTAGGCACCAAACATGAATAGCCTCACAGAAAATGAGCTGTCGTTAATCTGCCATATGTGCCACTAGATGGGAAACACTGCTAAACTGTTCAGTATGGTTTTGTTTTTGTAGGAAGGTGGTGAACATACCCAGGCAATGAAAGAAGAAGAGCTGATCAGTCTAATAGATGATGTCTTAAGAGATGATGATAAGAACAACGATGGATACATTGACTATGCAGAATTTGCAAAATCACTGGAATAAGGTTTTGCAGGGGGCTTGTTTCACCTTCTGACTACATGGAAATGTGAACTAGTATAATGTGGTTAATTACTCTTGTCATTCCAACTCTGTGCTATGAGCAGAGACATGTACCAGTTGCAGCTGAATTTATTTTAAAGTTTTATGTGTTAAGAGGCTGGATAATTAACTTGGAGCAAGAGCCATGTTTGACTGAATGTAGCAACACATTTGAATCTTGAAGTATGGAAGCATCAACAGTACTTATGTAACATACAGCTGGCAGACTCTTCATAGAAGAATAGTATCATAGAATGGTAGGGGTTTGAAAGGGACCTTTAGAGATCATCTAGTCCAACGCCCCTGCAGAAGCAGGTTCACGTAGATCAGGTCACACAGGAACATGTCCACGCGGGTCTTGAAGACTTCCAAGGAAGGAGACTCTACAACCCCTCTGGGCAGCCTGTTCCACTGCTCTGTCACCCTCACAGTGAAATACCTTCTTCTTATATTTAAATGGAACTTTGTGTTCCAGCTTCATCCCATTACCCCTTGTCCTTTTGCTAGCTACATTAGAAAAAAAGGGATGCCCCAGCCTCCTGACACCCACCCTTCAGATATTTGTCAATGTTAATAAGATCCCCCCCTCAGTCTCGTCTCTTCTCGTCGTCTCTTCTCGTCGTCTCTTCTCGTCGTCTCTTCTCGTCGTCTCTTCTCTTCACTTCACTAAACAGCCCCAGTTCCCACAGCCTTTCCTCATATGAAAGATGTTCCAGTCCCCTGATCATCTTGGTGGCCCTGTGCTGGACTCTCTCCAGAAGTTCTCTGTCCCTCTTGAGCTGGGGAGCCCAGAACTGGACACAGGACTCCAGATGAGGCCTCACCAAGGCAGAGCAGACGGAGAGCAGAACCTCCCTCCACCTGCTAGCTGCACTCTTCTTGATGCATCCCAGGATGCCATTGGCCTTCTTGGCCATGAGGGCACATTGCTGGCTCATGGTTAGCTTATTACCAGTCAGGAGTCCCAGGTCTCTCTCTATGGAGCTGCTCTTCAGCAATTCGACCCCCAGCCTGTACTGGTGCATGGGGTTATTCCTCCCCAGGTGCAGGACTCTGCACTTGTCCTTGTTGAACAGCATGAGGTTCCTCTGCCCAATTCAAGCCAGTTGAGATCCCGCTGAATGGCAGCACAGCCTGCTGGGGAATCAGCCAGTCCTCCCAGTTTGGTGTCATCAGGGAACTTGCTGAGGGTACACTCTGTCCCCTCATCCAGGTCGCTGATGACAATGTTGAACAAGACTGGCCTCAGAACTGATCCCTGAGGCACTCTGCTGGCCACCGGCCTCCAACTTGAGTCTGTGCTGTTGCCCTCTGGGCTCTGTCACTCAGCCAGCTCTCAATCCACCTCACCGTCCACTCATCCAAGCCACACTGCTTGAGCTTTCTGATGAGGATATTATGGGAGATGGTGACTCTTAAGTAGCTATTGTATGATCCAATACGAATACTAAATAGATTTATGTACCATCACCGTTTCAGTTTGACTGCAGTTGAGTTACATAGTACTTACTTGCTTTCATCTTCCATTTAAACTTGCGAAGTACCTAGAAAGCAAGAAAAGATTACTGCATATAGTTGCATTTCAAGGATAAACGTCCTTACCTTTCCACTAATCACAAAGGAAGTTTGCATACAAGCACAGGTGCTTGAAGGAACTATTGTAGAGAAAAAGCGTTTGAATGTGGTTTATGTTTGAGGTCCACATGATACCATATGGACTTCAACACAGTCTTTGAAGAAACAGTACTTTTAAATATACTTTTTAGTGTACCCTTATATTTTACATATAAATATATATACAGATGTCTTTCAATTCCTTCTCGTCCTTCACAGATACACTTTATAATCTTAATTTACTGATATTTTTTTTTCTCTTCCTTCCATGGTATTTTCTTAAGAAAATTAAAGTATTTTTATTACATTTATATGTTGTTCTAATGCTGAATAGCATTTACTTAAAGTAGCTTCTCCTGTCTCGTTTTGAAGGTCACATTAACAGTAAACTAGCTTAATAAAGCTTCTGTGCAATTTGGGTTTTGACAGTGTTAGCCAGCAGGATAATCTAAGTGAGCAAGTAATGCTGCCTTGTTAAGATTGAAGTTCATGTTCCTTTACAATTAAATTACAGTATTACTTTCAAAAGGTATTTCATAACTAACAGTTGCAAGATCCTCGGGTGTTTGCAAAGTAGCATGGCTCTAGGAATGTTTTTCACTGTGTTGACTCAGTACTTGATAACATCAAGCAGTTTAAGGATATTAGACAAATTATGTATTGCTGTGTTATTGATATTTGGTGACTTTAAAACATAACTGAAATCTTAAATTGCATTCAACCATTATCCATTAATAGGGAATCTAAATGTTAGTGTATTCGTGTAAAATGTATAAAGAGCTATTTTCTGTACAAAATTATTCTTATACAAGAGAAACGCATTTGTAAGAAATTATTTCCTCTGTTTAAAAGATTGTGCAATGAATCGTGAGTGGTGGACTTTTTTTTCCTGTACTAATTCTTTATTTTGGTACCTCTGTGGCTGGGGTGGTGCTGGTTGTGCAAGCAGTAATAATTTGGGGTTCATGCACTCTACAGTTAGACACACAAGGCCGAAAATGCCAATGAGGAGATTTACCTAATTTTCTGATGTATTTTTAAGCCCATCTGTTACTAGCAATCATCTTTAAAAAAAACAAAACCCTTTCAGTTAAAGCATTTTTTAAATGCCTCTTTTGAGGTTAATTCATCTAGAGTGCATGTTGAATCACAGGAAAGTCTAGAAAATGTTTGCAGGTAGGATGGGAGAAAAAGTGAAGCTCCTCAGCTTTGAGCACTTAGAGCAGCTTGTCTGTAGACCTGCCAATTCTTACGTGGTTATTGCGTAAGCTTCTGAGTTTTTGGGATGAAAGTGAACGCCAAGGAGCTCAGTTGTATGCACTGCTTTTAAAAATCATGGGTTTATTATCACTCAGAGTCTGTAAGCTTAGTCCACCAGTCACCTGTGGGGCACATTTATGTACCTATGTTGTATCTAAATACTTATTTATTACCTGCTATTGTGTGCAGCAAAAGAAAGACATGCACTACAGAAGCTTCATATCAGAAATCATTACAATAAACACAGGTAATGTGACCATTGCTTGCCAACTATTTTAAACCTGTTTTTTTAATGTTCAGAACTCTGTATAAATATAAAAATTATTTACCAAAACCTCAGAACAAAATTGGCGCCTTTGGTTATATAATGCATGAGGAAAGGCCAAAATTTCTCTTTTCCTAGAAAGAACAGTCCAGGAAATATTACTCAAATTGAAATGTGCACCATCATGTCTTTACTCAGCCTCCTAAAACACATACATGTTATTTAATTAAGTGCACTTAAATGGTTTAACAGCTGTCTTTCTCAGTTATTAAGTAGAAAAGTGTAAAATTACTGAAAGAGTGAGTCAGACTTTTTAATATAACTATTTTGTGTGCTAGTTGGAGCTCATCCAGTACCCTAGATACGCTGGGATGGGTCACATAGACAATATAGTATTTTCTGTTTCATATATATAGTAGAGAAAATAATAGTCTTTTCAACAAGTACTCAGCAGCTGTAAAGCTGTTTTTAGCTCTGCAGAACAGTACTATCTCCATTTCACAGATAAGGTGAAGAACAAAGCAGAGGGAAGGTGTGATTTACTGTCGGTCAGTCACATCCCTGGCAAAACCAGAAAACTAGGAGAATGCTGGTGTGAGTGATCTTCAACTGCAGCGTGTGATCTCAACGGCTGGGGATTAGTATTCCCCACTAGAGGAGAACATCTGGCCTTGCTTTACTTTGGGTGTACAGTACACAGTATGTAGGTGATCTGCTTTTGCCGCAGAGAATGCTGCATAATCTTACAGCTAAAGAAAATACTTAAACTTGTTCCCGAAGCACTCCTAAACAGAGCAGGTTTTTATTAATCTAGAACATATTCTGTACATGAAGGAGAAAAATCTTCCTTGCTTGTCCAATGCTCATCACAGCGCTGTTAATGACAAGAATGGCTGCCTCGAACTTCCCAGCAACAGTTTTGGCTGCAGATTGCCACAGACTTTTCTACCTTCACCTATAACCTCAAAATGTCTTAGATTCATTAAGGGATGGTTAAAAACTTACAAAGCTTGATTTCATCTAGAGTATTTTGTAAATACTGGACAAGCAGAACAGCAATTGGGGAATACTGTCACAACCGATGCAGCCACTAGAGAGCGCACTGACACTGCACGTTCGTTCCCTGCGGTCTGTAACTCGCAACCTCAACTTCTCTAAACCATCACCGCTACTCTGGTGATAGGTAAGGCTTACTCCTCCGTCTTTCAACACCACATTGCCAGGGTGATGCCCACAGTTTTATTAGTTTACATCTTTCCTAAAAACTGACTATAGCTGGGACTGGTTGCTGGTAATTAATTTTCCTTATTCAGGGAATCTGAATAAACTCGATAGCAGTAAAGAAACTTTCATTGTAAAAATCTTAGTAAAAATAACTGTAACAGGAAGGCTTTCTAATATAAACACCAGACTTTGCCTGACTTCTCGACGATCTCCACTGAACAGTTTAAATCTTAAGAGGCAGTACATACTGCAAACAGTCACTACCTTCCTTAGCTGAGCAGCAGTTTTACAGGTAGACAGAGGGCAGTGTAACATACGAGACGACGTCTACTGCCAGATACGACATTTTGCAAATCGGTGCTGCAGTGAACATCTAAATGTCAGTTTCTGCCCCTTGATCCAACTGAGTGACTGACAGCACTAGATTTCTAGATGGCAGATGTCAATAAACTCAGAAAATGAGCAGGGAAGATCACATAAGAGGCAAATGTAAGGGAAAAACAAATCATGGAGAGCTGTCAGTTCCTTAAAGAAATACTAATAAGAAACCAAGTGCAGCCTGTGCCATTTTAGAGGAAAGTAAGGAAATTCAGCAGAACTCATCTAATTCACAACCTTTTAATTCATCATGAGCAAAAAAGAGAGATAGATTTGTAAAGTAAAAACTAGATCAGCTGACCGAGAACCCAGCACAATACAACATTCATGGGTGGGTGGTTAGGGAAGTGCATACAGTTAATAAAGACAAAATACACAAGTTGCAACTAGCAAAACTTACCAAATGTAAAAGAAATTTCACAAACAAGGCCGTAAGAGAAAAACAAAGGGAAGTTTGAGCCACTACTCAAAGATGGGGGGCTGATGAGGAGTTTAACAGCATTTCTACTCCCTTTTTCATCAGTCTTTACTAAAAAGAAGTAAAAATCAAGCAGATAGTGCAGACAGTGCAACTATTACCAGGAAAGGGGTGTGTGTGGGGGAGAAATCATCCTGAAATGTACAAAACCTGCTTAGAGAGTTAAGTTAGATGTTTTCCAGCTGAGTAAGGTTGATAGACTTCGTTTTAGGAGCCCTAAAGGGAGAGTGAAGTAGTGGCTTCATGAAGATTTATTTATTTAATGTCAATTTTTTTGCAAGGCCTTTAGCAGTGCTTCCTATAATATTCCTCACAAACAAGCCAGTGAGCTGTGATCTAGATGAAACTGCTGTGGGAAGGGGTAGGGGGTTGAGTATGGTTGGATAATAGTATCCAAATTGTTGCATAGAAGATGAAATATGAAGTATGAAGTTCCATATTGCATATGGAACAAGGAAGGACTGAAGATGTTATAGATGCTAAAGGTCAGAATTTTAAATGATCTTGATATATTTAGGGAAGTCATCTAAAATGGATGGAATGCAACAGTGCAAAATACCATGCTTACACAGAAATACTTGTTTGTGCTTGCATAACTGTCTAGTTACCAGTTCACAAGAGAAAAATCCAAGGACTGTGGTGGAAGAAGCTAAACATAAGTGGCAAAGCCCTCACATTGGGATGTCTAGAGGGTCTTAAAGACTACTGAAAGAGTCCATGTGGGCTGATCCCCATTGTTAAACAGTCACCTGTTTAATGTGTTGCACTGCAAGAAATATATCAGCTAGTTGGCTAGAGGAGGTGAGCAAAAATGGACAGAGGTCCCGAAAACATGGGGGGAGATTGCAAGAAATGTGGTAAGAATAATAAACCAAAGAGCTTGGGAGATTTAGATTAGACATTGGACAAAACTTCAAAATCAATAACATACTGTAGCTTAGGGTGATGTGATTTTAATTTGGTCTTGGGATAGAAAGGTGGAGATCACCTTGGTGAAAGCCTGTCTCTCAGGGAGTCTATGACAGTCATGTGCTGCATGGCAAATCAGTCTGCCACCAGCAATGTCCTATTCAGTCCTGTCAGGGTATTCTCACTGTCAACAGTATCTAAGTGCAAAATGTAAGTTCCTAATATGATTGTCAAGAGCCATAAGTGAACAGTTTGAACTAGAACAGGGTGGAAAAAAATAATCTCTGACTCCAAGATAATGTTTTTCTTAGGATTTAAGTCCTCGCTCCAGAGCACAGAGATGCCAGAGCCTCTTCACAAAAATAGAGAACAGTAAAAAGACTGTTAAGAGTCTTTAAAACAACAAAGTGAATCCCTATCCCTGTTTTTATCATATGGTGAACTATTTTTGTTGACACTCAGAATATAGTGTAAGAGCATCCACATTG
The DNA here is from genome assembly GCA_013401255.1 of Urocolius indicus. Classification (NCBI taxonomy): domain Eukaryota; kingdom Metazoa; phylum Chordata; class Aves; order Coliiformes; family Coliidae; genus Urocolius; species Urocolius indicus. The sequence continues at coordinate 603,215 of WBNH01007035.1, forward strand.
AGTTAAAACAAAGGTCCATCTAGCCTAAGAGCTTGCTTCAAATGGCGGCCAACAACAGATGCTGGTGGAACAGATGCATAGAAATCATGGTGTCGTACTCCTCCCAAGTACACAGAGGTTCCAGCATTTTGTAGGTCAGGGATTTGACTTGAACAACAACGAAACCCACTAAAGGCAAGAAGAGCTCAGAGAGATCAAGGCTTAAATCTGGCAACATTATTAACTAAAAACAAGGTCTCATGGGACATGGGCAATGCCCTATAGTTAATGGTACATGCTGAGCAGACTTTACTGTTGACATTGCTATGCTATAACCTTCAGCTACGCTAAGGGGATGGTGCAGTGGGTAAGCTGTGATCCCAGGAGACTGCATTAGTGCAGCAGTATAGCGCAACTCTACTGATTCCAGATGTCACATTCTTCTTACTTCAAGTGAGAGACACTGAAAATTGCTGGATGCATCTGTTTGCCTCTGGTTTTGGTCACACTTCAAGAACAGTCTTTAAAAATGACCGAATTATGAGAAAGCCTCAAGCACATATTTTCAAATAAATCCTGTTTAAGAATAGGACATGATGTCTCCGAACTTAGTTTGTCATAAAACCAGAAATAAGCCACAAAACTTATATCTGGAAAAATAATATTTACTTAAGCTTCATCATGTGTGGCTTGCAGCCATCAGAAACTGACATATTAGCACAAGTCATGGCAGGTAGGATTTTTTTTTTCACCTAGGAAAGAGCACTAGGTTGATTAGAAGGAGATTTGAATGCAGTTCCATTTGTGAGAGTTCTCCGGGGACCATACAGAAGGGACTGAAAAGGCATGCTGTCAGCTTCAGCGTGGATTGCAGTGGGAGTCACGAAACAGGCGAGAATTTTGGACAGCAGTACATGCAGATAGGACTAGTCTCAGATGAGGAACATGTCTGTTTAGGATACATGCAGAATTGTTTAGAAATCTTACATATGCCACCATAAATTTATGAGCACCTTGGCACTGACTGGTTAAGATCTCCGAAAAACACATAACACATATACATACACACACTGAGGCAGGAACCACTTTCAGTAACCAAATAATCCTGTCACCAGACAGCCTAAAACTATTCAAAGGCACCATTTCAAGCCAAGACCAACAGATTCGAAATATTTTTTGAATCTCTAGGCAAATGAATTTTCAGGATATGACAAGCCAAAAAGTCTTTAGGAAACTCTCCAAGCATATGATGTCATTTTTTTTAGGCATCATCTCTCTTAAACACCTTGAGCAGTTTCCTTCAACTCTTCCAAAAAAATCTGTCCCAGAATAAGATTATGCCTGTGAAGTTGTAGGTGTTTAGAGCTAATTTTGGCAAAAAGAGGAATAGGAATAAAATCAAGTTTATGATGGAAAGTTAAGGACATCTTCAGTTTACTGAATACTGTTCAGTGTGACCTATATAATGTATGATCTTTCCATTGTAGCAAAAATATAGACTGCTTTTATTATCACCAAGGGAAAACACCACTTCCTCCATATGAAGTCCTACTTATGAGACAAAAAAGACCTGGCAGGTCATGCTTCCTCCCACTAAAATGTTTATCAGATCCAGATTCATTTCCTAAGGTCTGTCTTGAGGATTTGTGCAGAGCATTACACCATGTTTGCAGAATGATGACAATTTCTGACTGCAGATGTGTCTCTACCACAGACCTTATGAAAATTGCAACATGGCATTGACATACCCAACTAACTTTAAATTAGCCAGCTAAGGTACTGCTCACACCATGGCAATGCCATTATAGAATACAGCACATCTGTAAAACCCACTGCAAAAGCAGAGTATGGTAAGTGGTCAGATAGTTTTTGCAGGTCATTCTGAACACTGTCTTCCCTGGGATAGTGTTACTAATTGGACCTATCTAGTTTAATGGGAATTCAGGTTTGTCAGAACTCTAAATCATCTGAAGGTCTAACTCTTTGGGTAGTTGAGTGAAAATATTCTGGGTGGTTATAAAGTCTGCCTCTAGACAGCTCCTATCCAATAGCTCCTACAGTTCACATTGATGCCCAGTTTGGGAAATTATAGCACACAAAGAATTTTTACTGAGATCTGGAAATTTTCTGGGTTGCCCAAACATTAAGGAAAAAGTCCTCTAGGGACCTTACACAAGCGTTCTCAGATTCCTGTGGCAGTTAAATGTCCTTTCTAAGAGCTTGTAAAAGCTCACTCTCATAAAAATATCTGTAGGGAAAGGGTTATAGAGGCTGCAGATCAGAGAGCACATTTCCATCCAGTCTGCAGTTGAGCTGTCATCAGTGGATACTACTCCCAGAAATAGCATATCATCCTCAAAGTTACTTTAGGTCCACTAAACCCCATCCCAGGCCCAACACAAACCCATGCCATGTCACCAAATGTCCTCTTAACACAACCACCTCACCTGGAGACAGCTCCGTTCAGCCCAAATGCTCTTCCTGTTGACCTCTCCAGTATTGTGTGGAAATGCAGAGAAAAAAAAAATAAAAGATTCAGTGGGCCAAACTGAAGTCATTCTACAAGCTGACAAACTAACTCATCTCCAGGAACTAGCACATTCAGCCTGGTGCTCAGACCAGCAAGGAGATCTGATCCTGTGTGACAGGGAATGACAGTCAGAAATATGACAACTAGACAACAGTGGAGAGGTAAAATGTAAGCAGAGTAGAGCTATAAAGCCATTATACATAACCAAACTTGACATGTGTTCACATTCAAGCCATTAGATGCTATCTCCACAAATTGTGCTCCCTGGTCATGTAATCTCAGTCTGTTTAAAACAACTTCTGTGAAACAGATGGGCTACAATTTGGTAATAAGTATGTTGGAGAACCAAAGTACAGCTTCAAAAGACATTGTCCATTTTGGAAAAGGCTAAAACTATCAAGAACATCTACCAAGTTGAGAGCATTGGACATGGAACCTCTTTCACTTAGGCTACTTAGCTGCAATTCCGACTTCAGCCCGAGCACTGACCGGTGGGGATCATGTAACTCCAGATGTCGTCCCTGCTCCTTCAAGAAGACAGAAATGTACAGTCACTCTCTGAAAATTTGTTCCAAGTGACTTTTGAGTGACACATGAGCTTGGAAGTGCCATGACTATTCATCTAAGCCACATTTCATCTATACACAAAACTTCAGTTTCTGGTGACATGCAGCATGGGAAATTTCAGCTCAAGCAGCTGTAGTCTGGCAAAATTTTAAACAATCAGAAACAAGGCCTTCTAATGGAAAGTATTAGACAGCATTAGCTCTTGGGCCACTGTCATCTTCACAGCCAGAGAATGATTTAATCTGTCAGTTATGTGAGCACTAGCAGTGATGAATAGGTCTTTGTATTCATTCACAGCAAGTACGTACCCAGAATGGCATACAATGTGGGTTTGGGCGGTTTTTTGTCTGATAGTCTGCTGGGTCTCCAAAGAGCTGGGAGTTTGCACAATGCAGTTATCCAAAGCAGTGCCACAAAAGAGATTATCCATGTTCAGAAAAAAGGATTCTCAAACTGTGGCTGAATAGTGTCCTTCCTCCCCATCTGATCCATCATTAAAAGTGGATGCCATGGGGCATCCATGAAAGCCCCATATCTACAAAGTTGCCCAGTTTTCCCATGGTTTTAGCCATCCTCAGTGGCCAGGCTTATAATCAGGATTGCACAAGGCACGCATACAGCTTTTCCATGGCTGCCAGCACAAGGCAGTAAAGGCACAGGGGTCTCTGCAGAGCCATGCCATTTAGGCATGCCAAGGCCCTGCTAGCAGCCCAGAGCTTTGGGGTGACCATGCTCCCTAAAGCACTCAGCTGTGCTGGCAGCATGGGGAGCAAAGCAGGGGCACAGGGCTACCCAAGGCAAGTGACTCTCCACGCTTCATCGGTGAGTGCAGTTTTCTGACTTATTTCTGCAGCAGCACGAAAGAATTGGAACAGGGTGAGCAACTCATATCATGTTTTTACTTGGTATCACTGAAAGCGGAGTATGCTCTATCTTATGTTTAAAAAAACTATAAATAGAGCTGGCTACAGCTCTGCCAAGCTCTGGTGGACATACTCTTCCTCAGCAGCTGCCTGTGCTGGAAACTGGCTGGATGTAGCCCCCTGGAGAACAGAGCCACAGGGGAACAAGAGTGAGGTTTGCCATCTATTCAATGACAAAGCTTGGCTTTTCTAATCTTAGAGAAGACAATGACAACTACCCCTGAGCCAAACTCCTTCACTGACATAGATAAAAGTGCTAATCACAGAATGGTAGAGGTTGGAAGTGACCTCTAGATATCATTGAATGCATGACAATTTCAGCAAAATGAGATGATTGTCAAGTTTCCAAGGATATTTCCAAATGCTGGTCAAAAAACTCTGAAATGTCTCCATTTGAGACAGATTATTACACGCTTGCTACCCTACAATGCCTCCTCCCAGGACAACTACAGCTTCTGAAACTGTTTATGTAGTAAATGGTGTGAAAAAAACAGAATCTACCACTGGCCACACTTGAACATATCCTATTTCATTTTGGAACAATCCTCAAAGATGATTTCTGCTGTTCAGATGAATATGACCTATTCATTTTTCTCTTATTCTTGTGATCAGTTATTTCTTAGCACTTAGTCCCAGTATGGACAAGGCACTCAGATTTTGTTAGCTCAGTCAGACTCTAAACAACATGAATTGTGTTTTTCACAGAATCACAGAATCTTAAGGGTTGGAAGGGACCTTCTCTCTTTTTGCTTCCTGAGCTGCCCTTAGACAGACATACTTTTGACTCTTATAGGTGAGCTGATCCTGGGAAAGGGCACAGCTGAGATCTGCATGGGTGACTGGGGATGGTGTTATATAATTTGGAAGGGATAGGGCACAGTTGCCTCCACCAAATCACTGCCGGGGAGTTGAAATATTACAGCCACAGCACAAAGGCTCAACTCCCTGCTCTGCTGCCTGGCTGTCCTGCCACAGCAGAGCATGGTGCAACTAGTGACCCACAACCAGAGGAAGTGGTGGAACCTTTCCCTCTCCCATTTTTCTGCGTGTCAGACCAAAGTTTCTGGAGAGTGCCTTTCTTCCATCCTTAGTGAGCAACTAGAACTAGGACCCAGTCAATCTCTACTTTGGAGTACCATGAAAGGTTTGAATGGTGTTGTCCATCACTTTTAGAAAGCAACCATTACCCCAGATGCAGGATTGTTAGGGCTGGTCCTATCTTTTACCTTATCCAGCCACTGCAAAAGACACTGTTGAAGTGCTGCCAAACCATGAACCACAAGTAGGCACTTAAGTCCATCCCTATTCAATGAAATGTTGGGAATGAAGTGTTTAGAGCTGTGTGCTGAAGTGCTTCACTGAAAGGCATAAACCTTGAACCAATGCAGTTGTCAGAGGATGGGAGAAAAGGGGAGTAGGGAACGTTCACCTACATCACAGCCATTACTTCTGAAGGCACAGGAAGGGGTCTACTGTCCAATGTTGAAGCCAGCTGCATTTGGGAACCATCAGACCAGAAGTAAAGTTAGACTGGAACAGCACACAGAGATAACATTTTCCATTTAAACATGGCAGAAAAAGACCATGCAGCACCACACCTGTAAGGATGCAATTCACTCCAGGTGGTTAATAGGTTCATTGAACAACCATCAACTCGGATAATTAGAGAGAAAGTAGCAGCTTCTCAGTACATTCTTCCAATAGACAGCTCCAAGAAGTCATGCACAATTCTCATAAGGTGAGATAATAAGCTGTCAGTTGTAGGAAGCCTAGAGTGAACCACACAGAAAATCACCATGGTCTGAAAACAAGAAACATGTCAAACTGCAAAACCAGTTAATTTCTTTAAAATAAGGGAGTGAGCTGAACAAGCAAGCTTTGGTTTACAAGTAGCATTCTACCCACCAACAAAATAGGAGGAATGTATCTATTTGTGTGATGCCTGAGTGATATAATAGGAAACATTGAAATTAACTCTTGATATGAATTTGCCCAGTATCATCCCTTGCTTTCCAGGCTGCGTGACTTCATCCTCAGCTCCTCTCCTTCCTTGTAGATATCAAGTGAGAGAGGAGGAGAAAGGGAGTTCATAGGACAGTGAGATGGGAGGAAATCATAGAGGAACAATGCACAATAAGTGTGTATGTCATATCCCATATATTATATTCATGGTTTCACTCTCAATGAATTTACCTACATATTTACTTACATAAACGGTAGAGAAGTCTTAGATGGTCATTGAGTTCTATGAGTACAGGATGTCATCTCAAACAGAAAATATGTGAAAAAATGCACGTAATCCATGGCAATTGCCAGGGCACCATATGGGCTGTGGCGATGGGATGGGCTGTGGGCTCAGCTCTGTGGGGCCCATGGCCAGGCAAGACCATGGGGAGCTGCAACCCAGCTTTCCTGCAGCATCGCTGGGACAGGGACTGACAGGCTCGGGGAACTGACACGGGCTACTGAGCTTTGGGTAGGGTGAGCATGGGTCTGGGCAGGGACATAAGGGCCCCTTGATGCCTCCAGGGTCCTGGCAACCATGATCCAAATGCCAAAGATATCCCAGACCTATGGGAAGACACATGAATTAGAGGCAGGTTATGCAGATATAGATACCTCCAGCTGTTTTGGAGTGAACACAGTAGTGCTGGTAAAGGAAGGACGTGAATTCTCCCTTTGTAAGACTGTGAGACTTGGGTCTATTTAGCCTGGAGAAAACTAAGGAGGGATTTTATCAAAACTTATAAATAGCTAAAGGGCAGGTGTGGAAAGCATGGGCCCAGTCTTTTTTCTGTACTGCCCAGGGCAAGGGGTAACAGGCACAAGCTGCAACACAGGAGGTTCCACTTGAACATGAGGGGAAACTTCTCTCCTGTGGCACAGGCTGCCCAGGGAGGGTGTGGCGTCTCCTTCTCTGGAGGTTTTCAAACCCACCTGGACATGTTCCTGTGTGACCTGATCGAGGTGAATATGCTTTAGCAGGGGCTTGGACTGAATGATCTCTGGAGATCCCTTCCAACCCCGACTACTCTGATTCTGTAATTCCATTACCGTGATTCACATGGTGGAGTTGCCCCAAACAGGGCAGATGCTATTTGCCACGAAGAGCCACGGCACCTCCATTCCTAACAATGGGGAAGAACGAGTTTTTCATGGTTGAGAGTATTGGCAGAAGAAAGGAAGAGTCAAGTGCTGTCATCCTCCCTGCTCTGCTGTCATCCCACTCTGGGACTGCCTGTGACAGCACTTCCCAAGAGAAGAGACGAGGAAGTTGGAAAAATAAAGCTATTGCTGCCTTCTCAGCACGTTATTTGCCTTGAGGAGGACCAGACACCTGGGTTTACTCAAGTGGAATTCTTTGCATGATGCCTTCATTTACTCTTTTTTTTTTTTTTTTTTTCCCAACAGAGAGAGTAAAAAAATCATCAGCAAGTGACAGTTTGGGTTGCTGGGCTTTAGTGGTTTTATTTTTCTCCCCTCAGCAATTTGTGCCAACTGTTACTTCATGCATATGAAACACACAACTTCCAGCCTTTCCTCACTGGTGTGAAGTAAGAGTTTGGCACGTGTTGAAAACAACAAGTAGAAATTAACTTCCTCTCTCCCATTTTTAACGTCAATACCCATCAGTAATTACTTGGAGAATTAAACATGGAGTCACTTTGCCGTCACCTGAATTCTCCACATTAAAAAGAGATTATATAACAAATTAGCCTGATGTAGTCTATATTCCAGGGACTTACCCAGTGGCTAGCTCTTCTTTATTACATTAGTAGTCAAAGAAGCTTTTGGCTTTCAGACTTGTTATGAAAGTCTTCCCAAGTTGAGACCGCCAGTACTAGGAATTGCTGAAGTGCTTACTGCTCTGGAACCACCTTCTTGGTACTTGCAGAGCCTGAACTCCAGCTAACCCACCACACAGTGAAAACGTGTGGGTAGACACTTGCAATCAGATCTTCTGATATTCACTTTCCAGTTTAGAAAAAACAATCGCCTAGTTCACCGGAGTCACAGAGTCTTCACACTCTTTCCTGTGCTCATTTAAATACAATCCAGGGTTCAGATGTGGGGTATGTGACAATGGAGTCTCCGTTAATTCTTTCTCTGGTGATGGCTCAGCGGGAAGCAGTAGTTGCAAAGCACAGCCAGATGCCTTTCCACCACTTGTGCAAGAACATCTCCATTGCCTTCAGTGATGGGGTAAGTTATAGAGACAAAACCCATCTTATTCCTCCTCAGCTGATCGTACGTTGGAGAACTAACGCTTCTTTCATACAGCATTACACAGAATAAAGTCTGCTGACCTCCAGTCATCTGAAGGTCTGATGCAATGCCCACTGAAGCCAAAGGCTGTTTTTCTTCTGCCTTTATAGGCTTTGGATCATGGCTTTACTCCAAACACTAAACCTTTGAGTCTTTCAAGTTTTAGGAACAAACCCCCTTACTTTCTGCATTCATTGCTTTTAGCTACAACAAGTCCATGTGAGCATCACAATGTTAAATTTGATGGCAAGCACATCTGTGAATCAGTACAGAAACAATCATGTAGTCCTGTTTTTTCCCTTTCTTTTCTTCAACTTTTCCCTTGAGAGCATAAGCCCAACTGCTTCAGATAGACCCTTCTCACACTCACTGTAACTGCAACTCTATGCTTTCCTGTAGTAAAATGAAATAAAGCTATTAACATGGTCAACAGATAACTTCTGTCGAGACTTACAAACATTAGATATTATTGCTTTCCAGGTTTCTTACAAAAAAAAAAATTCTTATTTATCTTAAAGAAAAAATGTCTGATTAAAAAAAAATTGTATTCTGATTTTTTGAGACTAGAGAGTACGTCTGACCTCCTGTACACATCTTCTCTTTAGCCTGAGTTGCATGCCTTTGCAGCTGATCCTGAATTGCTTGTGAAGTGTTGGCCTGAAGTGTGGGAAAACTGAGCTCATGTGTCTGCTTTACATTTACAGCACAGGCAGGGAAAGGGTACCTGTCCTCACTGTGGTTGCAGTGCTTGCCTGAAGAAGTCCTGAAGGACCAATTGCTGATGACAGCTCTGAGTGCTGCCTGCCATCAGGGCTTTCACTTTGTAGACATGCAGTCATGGGTACCTCATGCAGGACTTCAGAAGGTGGTTAGGTGACCCCTGTTAGTGGAAGCCACAGTAAGCCAGAGGTGGAGGTATCTGTGCTCTGCTAAAGATCTACTCTCCATTCAGTAGACAAAACAGAAGAAAGAAGAAAGTACAATCCCTTGTTTTCAGAGTTACTGATATTTACAGCTACTGATCGTGACAAAGAAACGTTCTGGTTAAATCTGGGCTGTACTACAGGAAACAATATATTGACTGGCAGTTTTAAAAAATGCTATGCCTCTTATTTTTAATTTCTGACATTCTTTGCTCTATATCTTTCATTCTCTGCTATATATCTTTTTTAACCATGCCATCACCTCACAATCTGTTAACTCACATTGCTTTGAGAAAGCTCAGTTATGGAAAATTCAACATAGAGCCACATTTTTTTCCAGTACCCTCATACTCTCCCTACCACAGTTGTAAAAGAATGATATTTATGCAGCTGCACAAATTATCAGTAAATGTTCAACTGACATTGAAGTTTCCCTTTAAAAAGTCTTTTTGAGGGGTGCTTTCTAGAAATGGTTTTAATTAAAATCTGATTCTTTCAGATGCTTTCTTTTATTCTCAACAGTCTCTGACTTCAGAACAGCTAAACACTCTCATGGGAGGAACATATTTTACTATGCCTCAATATTCATCAAAGTAATTAAAGTCACCCAAAGAGGAATTAATTAGTCCTAAAATTGCATACAATTCTTGAAAAATTAAGTAATATTTCACCTGAAGTTGTTCATAGTAAGCAAAAACTATGTGGAACATGCAATCTGAGATTGAAACTCCATGTACTTGCCTAAGGAGTGATGTCTCACAGTAGATAGGCTGCATAAATAACAGAAAAATCTCCACCTCTCAAGTGACAAACCATATGGGTAGCCAAGAGTGGTTCCTGCTGCCTTTAGGCATCTTCACATCCAGAAATGGAAGAATTTGCAGTAATTGTACTACCAATCATGCTATTACGTGCAGTGTGAAAATAGCTTCCTATAAAACCCCTCCTATCAAAACCGAAAAGCTTCTACCCACTCGTAATAGATATGTAAAATGAAGAGGATGCCTTACCAAAATGGACAGGGATAAATAATCTGTTTCTATAGAAGATATTCCTACACATATCAAAGTATCAACTCAATATTTTTATAAATAACTTTTTCCATATTTCTACACTTTTTCAGGATGTAAACATCTCCAATTCTGCAGCCTAGTTTAATGTGATCTATATGCAACACATCCCACCAGTGATGGCATGCTCTCCCATGCCAATACACACAGCTTTAGTTCAAAGTGCAGCAGCTTGTACTTTTCCACCTAGTACTTTTGCTTTTGTCCCCAGTGTCAGGCAGCATTGTAATGGTAAAATGTAATATTACAAATATTATGTTAAAAATGTCACCTCTTCTATGAAATGTGCTAGTCCTGTAAAAGTGAAACCCTGCTGGACTCGATAACTCAACAGGAGGCAATATAATCAGACATTGGCTGCTTCTGTAGAATATTTGTGACCTTCATTTTTATTCCAGCAGCGTGAACAAGGTGGAATTGCATTGGCAACCCACACACATGTCAACAACATTTCATCCACCCCTGGTGCAGTTACACGGTATTCAAAACACTACAAACAACTCTGACCTATCTGAACAGTGACCACCCCCCATCGTGGCATTCTGCAAACTGGGAAAACAAACAAAGAAAACTAAACTAAAGAAAATTGATTTTATACAAAACAACAGGTAAACAAACCAAAACTGCTTCAAAAGAAGAGACTGAGCCAAAACCAGCTGTGCATTAGCAATACTTGCCTTGGATTGATATCCCACCTCTCCTCAAAAAGCCCCAAGCACACCATGCATTAATGAATGAGACACTTGAATGTCTTATCTGCAATGTTTTGCTTTTTAAAATGAGAGAAGTGGGAGAGGAGTTGGAGATTAAAAAGGAGAAAAAAAAAAAAGAAAAAAGGAAGATGAAAATTCCATCTTGAAGTGTTGAGGGACATATTGCTCAGTGAGGGATGTATTCAGAGAGGTTTCATAGAAGCTCTTTACAATAATCCTGGTAGCAGCTAGCGAACTTGTACTGCAGGGCTTCTGGGCTTGGGTCTGTGGATTGCTATAAAGCACCAGAGCAATGCCTGTAAAAAGAGTAGAAAAATAGCTTTAAAGTACATAGGAATGAAACTAAAGAGAATGCTAAGCAGGTTTTAAGGGCAATATATTAAGAAGAAAACAGAGGCAGTGAAAAAAACAGAAGTAGGAACTCCTTCAAAACCATAAGTGCTACAAGATTCATTCAGAAGTGTCTCTTCCGAAGCAAATTATTCCTCTCGCTTCATTGACAATGCCATTTCCATGGGGTCTGTAGTCTGATCTGACACATCTGATTTACAGAAGCTTATAAAATGTACTTACTATAACAGCACATGAACAATGATGTACTATGGATTTTACATGAGCATTTTATTTTTCCACAGAAGTCAATAAAGTCATGCCAGCAGAAAACTTGGCCTTATATTCACATAAAATATTTTAGCCCAAAGAACAATAGAAACTCTAATCAGACTGTACTAGTTTATATTGTTATAAACTGCAATTAATCTGCTCAGACTGAAAAGCCATACCAGTTTTTCACTGAAAGGCATATCATTAAGTTTCTGAATTGTTTACATGAAATGCAACATGACAAGAATTTGTGCAGAGATGAGAGAAAATGAGCTATTTGAAATTAACTGTTTGGAATCCTGTCTACGGCTGTTTGCACTCTGCAGTGTATTACTGGGCTGATTACATAGACTCATGTGAGATTTGTAGAAGGATTTCTCCAATGAAGTTGTTCTTTAAGGAATGCTTGGTAAAAAATCTCTGTGTCTTTAGGTGTTTGGGTTTAGGGAGGAGGGATGTCTGCATTAATACCCTTGGTTTCTAGTAAGACTAGTCAATCTAAAAAATTGCAATATGTGAATTGCATTAAGTAAGACAAAGCAGGGGAAAAGTAACATGATTGGTAACTCTTATGTGAAGCATGGCAGTTAGCTCCCCCAGTCCTTTGACCATGAGGTGCCAAGGCAGACGATGGAAATCTCTCTCCAAAAGCCAGAAAGAGTTAGACTGAAAACATGAGTAATGGAAGTTCAGAAAACAGGAAGCAATTAAAAGATCCAAGTATTTATTTATCTGATTGTTTTAAATGTCATATTTGGCAACTTTCAACCAACCCTCTGATCCAAGGCAGAAGTTTGGGAATGAGATTTTTGAAAGTCTGAGACACATTTTGGGCCAAAACTGAGTGATGATTTTGTGTGCTGAGTTAGAATACCTCAAATAAATAGCATTAGGGATCAGTGCACAGGTACTCAGCATCTGCTATCACTTCAGAATGTTTCAAACTTAGCACTTTAACTATTGAGAATGCTTAAATCACCAGGCACTTTTGAAATCTTCATTAAAAACTTTTTCTGTGTCACAGAAGAATCTTTTTCCTTCAGAGAAGAACCTCCCCATCCATCTGGGAAAGTGTATCTAATGATGGGAAGAGAAGGAGGAAAATTCATTAGACTAATCAAAAATGCAACTGGAAAAACTCATTCTCAAAAGATTAATATGTTCATGGAAAACCAGCTGAACGTAAGGGCTTCAAATGAAGCTGTCTTGGAAGAGGAAGAAATTCACTGCTGGTGTTAAAATGTCAAGTCTTGTGACAGATGTCATAAGTTTTTCCACTGGCAAAGAGCTGGTGCTAAGCAGTGATGAGAGCAGTCACCCTTGATGGGTGCCACTCCCCGGCAAGTTTTGTGACTGCTGCCAGGCACAGAAGGATGCTGTGTTGTCTCTCTCTCTCCCAGTATCACAGCTACCTTTCACACAGGTGCTGTGCTGGCCTCCACGTTGCTGGTGGCCTGTGCCCAGTTGCTTTGCTGTGAGGCTGGACAGAGACGGGTATACTCAGGGATTAGCTCAGGGCACAAGCGTTATCTGCCTTCAGCTGAGAACAATCCTGGTGCAGAGGCCTAAGGGTGACATGCTTTGCCTTATTTACTTCCATTGGTTGTTTTTGGAGAACTGGACTAGCTATGGGATTTTCTCATGGATTTGCTTTTATTTACAAGTACTGACAACACACAGCAGCTATTGCTCATCATTCTCAGCAAATACACCCCAGAGTATATGGGCACCTTTCACTGGGGATAGATTCCCCTACATAGAAAAAAATACAGAAATCTGAGAGGGAACCACAGAGAGAAACATAAACCACAGAACAAAAATCCTGTTCGTCTCTAAACTAGTTGTTCCATAATGAGGTAATTAGATCTGTAAGAGACTGCAAATGCCTCTGCAAAGACAGCAAAGTGGTTTATTTCACCATGTCTCAGACACTGAAGGAAGATAGGTTCAGTAAAGACAGTGGAAAATTCTTAATAAGAGATCTGCTTTATGTGCTACTTTTGTTTCTCTCTCTAGCTCATTCTTGCTGTTTGACTGATCTGAGTTACAACAACTGGATCTGTAAGTATAAATATCATGTTTCTAGTTTTCATGCTTGCTTTGAAGCTTGAGTCCAATAAGTAAAGACCAGTAAATTTATAAGGCATATTCAATCTAGTCCATAGAGACAAGTTTATGAGACTCTGAACCTCTGGCAAGCATCTGCATCTGTTCTGTTTACTCAGATAACATGAGAACAACACTACTAAAACACAGTATAAATGAGTTACTAAATTAGGTCATTCAGTCCCAGCATTAAGACTGGTAGTGATTATATATTGGTTTATTTTATTAATGTAGACAGTTACCTCTCTAATGGGACTCAGATGAGGGTGTTCCTGCTGGTAATGGGAAAAATAATAATATTTTTTAGTCTACCTCCTTCCTTCTCACTATGCATCTGAAATGACTGAAATCTAATGGTTTCTCAAAACATAACCTTTAAAATAGTGCTTTCTTCAAAACAAATTAAAAAAAAAATCCACTGGCCAACTAAAAAAACTTGGACTGTAGGGACTGTCTGTGAAAAGCCTTCTCTCTAAATGGTTCCTTTGAAGTATACAATAATGGAAGGAAACAGAGTACACGGAATGAAATCTGTCTCATGTTAATTATGTTGCTTTTTTGACTCAGGAGAGAGTCTCGGGTATATGGTGGAATACAAACCACTGAAAATGTGCTGCAGAACTGGAATCTTGTTAGTCTGTGCTTAATGTTTAGCCTTTCACTCACGAGCTGGGAAGAGATGGCAGTTCATGTAGGAAACGTCACATCTCTGCCAGGCTATGCATGACAGGAGTGATCAAACAGTCTGCACGCAGTGCACACACATGCACTTGTTCATGCCAAGACAAGAAAATATTTTTGAGGCACAAACATACAAGCAGCTGCTGCAGCAATCTGAGATACTGTTGTTGGTGCCTTCAACCTCCTTTCTATGCTACAGCAACGCAAAGCAAAATACGCCTCCATTTTGAATATAACATAAATAAGAATTTCTGCCCAAATTACAGTGTGTTTGTTCCTTTGTTAGTGGCACTCATCCAGCTAGATAATAAGAAGTCCACTTCTTTACTCATAAACAGCTGTTATACGTATATCATATGGTTAACAAAACACATCTACAATTAAGCTTAATGCATGAAGTTGTTGCTCTCAATTTTGAAATGCTGTGTGATGTACCAGAGTCATAGTATGAATTATGAGCATGAGCGACTATGAGCATGAGTGTCCAGAAAAATACCAGAGATTTTTCCCTGAGTGGCAGAGAGTATTGATGTGAACTGTTACCCATCAACTCATCCACTGCTACCTACAGCATTACCATTGCAATGAAAAGCCTACAGACAGCTTTCTCCCCAGAGTATCCCTCAAGAGCAGGATATAGCCCAGAGCATTCGCTTTGATCCATCCAGCTGCATTTGCTTGAAGCTTTTTCCCTTCAGACCAAGTTTCAGCTGGAGAACTGGAGGCTTTGAAAGATTGGGTCAGAGCATGTATGGAAAAGGCCTTTTCAAGGGAACTAATCTCCTGCCCTGGCCCAAAGCATCATGAAAATTTCAAAGGGATCAGCTGCCAGTGCTGGACAGGTTAAATATCAGCATTTATTAGTGATGTGAGTCAGCAAATCATTTCTTGCTTTGCAAAGTCAAAAAGTTTGTAGCTGCCAGGTTCCCCATAAAATTTGACACACGGTCATGAAATACACTGAATTAATCAGTGACCCCAGCCTAGTTAAGAGTCAGGTTCATACTGCCCCATCCTCAAGCATACTAGCCAAGGTCCTTCTATTGCCAGCTGTAGGATCTGCCTCAGAATCACAGAATAATTCAGGCTAGAAGGGACATCTGTAGGTTATTTGGGAAAACCACTTGCCTGGAGTAGGGCCTGCTGAAATCATGGTTGTTTAGGGCCTCATCCAATCAAGATTTGAGTGTCACTAAGGCTGGAGATCCCACAGACTCTCTGGGCATCAGTTCCAGTGCTGCACCACTCAGACACAAATTTCTAATAACAAATGAGAATTTCCCACATTGCAACCTGTGCCATGTGCCTCTTGTCCTATAACAGTGCTCCTCTTGGAAGAATTTGGATTTGCTTTACACATGGGCTAGTTTTTCTTACTGCCTCCAAATTTCCTCATATGCTCAATCCTCAGAAAAAAACTATGCTCTCTCTAAAACACTCAGTGAAGATGACCAGGTTCCTCCTTGCTACCATACTTATTCATGACTTGTAGTCTTACTTCATCCCTTGTTGGAGGCACACTACCTTGACCAGTGAATGAGTTCAACACTGAAATAGAATCTTTATCTTTTCTTTAAAGAAGTCAGAAAATCAGCAGTGCTTCACAGCTAGGCAAGCTTTTCAGAAACAAATGCACACGACGAGTCATTTGGGTAGCAGGGTGTTTTTCAGCATATTATGAGACTCCTAACTATTTCCTGCCCTTACAAAAAGTAGATATAAATGTAGGGCAAGAAAAGTATGCCCAGTGGTATGAAAGAATTACAAAACAGTCTCAAACTCTGCTTACTAACACTGCAGTCATGATCAGTTTTTCACATACAGAATAGGGAATTCATGTTTCTTCATGAAAATTTCTCAGTGGTAAAGTTAGTAAAGTGGAGTCTGTAAGTCCTGAGGTAAAAAGCTATTGCAGTATTCTACTCTGGGATGAAAGTGTCATGTCTAACAAGTTCAGGATTAGTGAAGACATCAATAAACTGCTGAGATAAGAAATACTTACTCAAAAAGCCACTACTAGTTACCATATCAGAGGCTTGTTCGGCACCTCTGAGCTGCTAAAATGATTTTCACTTATTGTATTAAATTTTACAGAGTGACTTCATATTTTTTTAACTAGTTTTCAGTACCTGAAAGTAGAATTTTCCACTCTCTAGTTTTCAGGACTAGCCTAACATATTTTTTTGGTCCCAGAAAACACAGGGCTTATTTATTTTCAATCCTGTCATTAGAAAAAGAATTGATTCTTTTTTTCTTTGTCATTTCTAGCAGCCAGGAACTGATGGCAGTAATCGATCATCTTATTATTATTATTGGAAATAACAATTTTGGCTGTAAACCAAAGCCTGCATTACATCCTTGAGTATGATTTACCTGCTCCAGCTCCACTTTAAAATCAGGTAGCTTCTTCCTGCCATTTCACTTACTGGCTCTAGATTGCCATTGCTTTGGCAATTAGAAATTTTCTGGTTGCCAATGTGAATATATTCCATTTGCCTGTATACCCTTTGCTTAAATAGGTCTTTTTCCTCCCCACACATTGCACCTCTAATGTTCTCAGAGAGACCATCTGGCCTTGATTTGGGCAGCTAATCCCAATCTTCTTGCTTTGCTGAAGGTGGACTAGAAATACCTCTTTTCCTATCGTTTCCTTGATCCCTTGTCTTGTTTCTGGCTCTAACTGCTGCCCTTCCCAGTGGAGGCATCTCTCCAGCAAAAAAAAGAGATTTGAGGGAGGAGAATACACAGTGTTAGCAAAGGCCAAGGTGTTCCTGTCCCCCAACATAGGTAGGCTGAGATACTTTTAACAGTGCTACGTTGTTGCACTGGTGACACTTCTCTCTCTCCCTGGGGAACACTGCTCCTGCCTCTTGCCCAAACAGAAAATGCATCACTACGTGTTGTTGCTTATTCATGGAAAGTTGCTATTATTCCTTTTATATGAAATAGATCAATATACTACAGACATAGAGCAACCGGGTTAGAAATTAAGAGAAAAAACATAGGAAGATGAAGAAGAAAAATCCCCAAATCACAAATGAAACAACTCTTGCCCCCAGTCTTATATTTAAGCCAACAAATACATTAAAACTTGTTTTTTACTTGTGAGTCTTGGCAAGCAACACCAATCCTAGAGCAATCACGGAGCAGTAAAACAGCAGCCATAAAACCCAGATTGGATACTGTGAGATAAACTCCTGCGCATCAGTTTACATGACTAATAACTGCCAGAATAATTGCAATTCATTTAGGAGTTGCAATCAGATCATATATCTGTCCTCAGCAATGTGTTAAACAACAAACACCAATTTTAATACAGAATTGCTGAATGTGGCATTAGTAATTGTAAGGAGTGTTCTAAATACAGATGCTTATCCCTTAGGTTTGCCCACAGTATTAAGTACACATCCTGCACTCACATTTTGCCCCCAATGGTGCTACATACCATGGTATTTATTCCCTACTTGCTGATTTCTATGTACATGCTTGGCCTGTTGCTCAATGGACTTGCATTGCATTATTTGCCTAGTGATCATATACATTGTCAGCAGCCCTTCTTTGAGTCTTATCAGAAAAAGAAGGTTTTCCAGGCTACAGCCCCCAACTACCCCTGATTATTATTATGACAGTGCAAAACATATGATTCCTGTTTGTAAACTATTATAAGACCTTAATATGTGTAGTTGTAAAGTTCAGCCTTCATTAAAGGTTTTACTTACACTGCAATACTTTGTGCTCACAGCTTCTTCCAGAAGAGAGAGAACGTGTTCCAGAAGAGAGGGCATATGATTTCACCTTAAGAGGAAAAGCAGCTTCTTCCTCTCTCTTATGCATCATAATCCTCATGCAGAACAAGACTGAAGTTTACTGGAGTTCTTGTGTCTCTGTGCTTGAAATAATTCTTCTTCAAAAATAATAAAGTCTCATAACATACATAACATTCATGTACCATGGGGAATTTTCTTCAGCTTCACTGAGCTTTGGATCAGGCTTTATATCACTTGAAACTTCCTATGGTCTCAGACCTCATTGTTATCGGCCTCTCTACAAGCCTACGAGGGACGTAGCAGCCCCCCTGAAAATGGGATTCCAATTAGCTTCATCTCCATATGAATTCATCAGTTGATCTAATGATGTTCTGAGGAAAGCTTGTTCTACATTTGCTCATCAATACTGCATCTCACATCTCAGCCCTAGAGATTTCTATATTTATCTTGGTTGGGATTACAGGCAGGACAGAAGGAGACTGTAAATAGTTTGCACCATTCTTCTTGACTTATCAAGGATTTCTGGTATGGAAAAGAGTGCTGAGTGTTTTGAAACTAATTTGCAAAACAAGTTTACTTACAGTCACACCAAGTTTCAATATAGAATATAATATTATTATGTTATATTATTTGTCTTACAGAATAACAGAATGGTAACACCTGTAAGTGACCTCTAGAGGTCATCCAGTCCAAGGCCCTGCTAAAGCAGGTTCACCTCGATCAGGTCACACAGGAACATGTCCAGACAGGTTTTGAAAACCTTCAGAGAAGCAGACTCCACACCCTCCCTGGGCAGCCTGTGCCAGGGCTTCCTCACCCCCACAGGAGAGAAGTTTCTCCTCATGTTCAGATGGAACTTCCTGTGTTGCAGCTTATGCCCATTACCGCTTGTCCTGTCACTGAGCCCGACAGAAAAAAGACTTGTCAACACCTGCCCTTTAGGTATTTGTAAGTGTTGGTAAGGTTTCCCCTCAGTCTTCTATTTTCCAGGCTAAACAGCCCCAAGTCCCGCAGCCTTTCCTCAAAAGAAAGATGTTACAAGTCCCCTGATCATCTTGGTGGCCCTGCGCTGGTCTCTCTCCAGAAGTTCCCTATCTCCCTGATCTGGGGAGCTCAGAACAAGATAAAGTACTCCAGATGTTGCCTAACTAGGGCAGAGTAGAGAGGGAGAAGAACTTCCCCTTAACCTGCTGGACACATTCTTCTTAAGGCACCCTAGGATGCCACTGGCCTTCTTGGCCATGAGGGCACATTGCTGGCTCATGGTTAGTTTGCTGTCAAGAGGAACTCACGGGTCTCTCTCTGAAAAACTGCTCTCCTGCTCTCTCCGCAGGGCCTGTACTGGTGCATGGGGTTGCTCCTACTGAATTTCAGGACTCTACACTTGCCCTTATTGAACTTCATGGGGTTCCTCTCTATCAAACTCTCAAGTTGGTCCAGATCCTGCTGAATGGCAGCACAGCCTTCTGGTGAATCAGCCAGTCCTCCCAGTTTGGTGTCATCAGGGAACTTGCTGAGGTTGCACTCTGTCCCTCATCCAGGTCATTGATGAAGATGTTGAACAAGACTGGCCCCAGAACTGACCCCTCTGGAACCCCACTGGCCACATGTCTCCAACTTAACTTGGCTCTGTTGATCACCACCCTCTGGGCTCTGTCATTCAGCCGGTTCTTGATTCACCTCACTGTCTACTCATCCAAGCCACACTGTCTGAGCTTTCTGATGAGGATGTTATGGGAGACAGTGTCAAAAGCCTTGCTGAGGTCACATTGAGATCACCTTGTTGAGGTTGACATTCACTGCTCTCCCCTTATCTCCCCAGCTAGTCATGTCTTCATAGAAGGCTACGAGGTTGGTCAAGCCGGATTTCCCTTTGGGCAATCCCTGTTGATTATTCCTGATAACCTTCTTTTCCTTCATGTGCTTAGAGCTTATGTGTTACTAAGTTGTAAGATTCCTGTCCATGGCAAAGCAGAAAGTACATTTCTACAGGCTAGGGGTTGACATGCTGGAGAGCAGCTCTGCAGAGAGAGACCAGGGAGTCCTGGCTGATAATAAACATGAGCCAGCAATGTGCCCTCATGGCCAAGAAGGCCAATGGCATCCTAGGATCCATCAAGAAGAGTGTGGTCAGCAGTTTGAGGGAGGTTCTCCTCCCACTCTCCTCTGCCCTGGTGAGGCTTCATCTGGAGTCCTGTGTCCAATTCTGGGCTCCTCAGCTCAAGACAGAGAACTTCTGGAGAGAGTCCAGTGCAGGGCCACCAAGATGATCAGGGGACTGAAGCATCTTCCTTACGAGGAAAGGCTGTGGAAACTGGGGCTGTTTAGTGTAGGGAAGGGGAGATTGCAGGGGGATCTCATTATTATTTACAAATATCTAAATGGTGGGTGCCAGGAGGTTGGGGCAGCCCTTTTTTCTATTGTACCTATTTTTCTATTGTACAGGACAAGGGGTAATGGGATGAAGATGGAACACAAAAAGTTCCATTTAAACATAAGGAAAAACTATTCTACTGTGTGGATGCGGGAGCCCTGGCACAGGCTGCTCAGGGAAGTTGTGGAATCATCTTCTCTGGAGGTCTTCAAAACCTGCCTGGACACATTCCTGTGTGACCTGATGTAGGTGGACTTGCTTCTGCAAGGGGGTTGGACTAGATGGTCTCTAAAGGTCTCTTCCAACATCTATCATTCTATGATAGCATTTTCCTGAAGAAAATAGGTAGGTGCGTTTTCAGAACACATCTACTATGAGTAATGTCATGCATGCCATACAATAATCTGCATTTTGTGTGATATCTACAGGGCACAGCTGAGGGCTTGAAACCATTATTCCACCTCTATTTCCTTTGGAATTGTTCTGGATTATGCTATCTTGTTATTTTGCCTTTATATGATACATTTTTTAATGCACTTGCTTGGACAGCTAGCAAGTATCCTTTAAGACTCCCACAGATGGAGAAGCAGATGTACTGTAACCATCTGGGGCCAGAACTATGATTAACTTGAAGTCACTGTGCCTGTAAGAATGGACTGTATGTTAGAAATGTTTCTTCCACTTCAACCAGAAAAAAAGTAAGGTTTAAAAATGGCCTTTGGTTTAGGGTACTCAGCATGATATTTTTTTTCTGTTAGGCATGCAAAACCCAGTGATCCTCCAAAATTCTGGAAGCTAGTGGTCCCCCTTTCCTAAACCAACAGAGATACTCCCCCCCCCTACAGGGAGACCGAGTTGCATTCACTACTCTTACAGAAATGCCTCTGGGTTGCCACCCAGGAACTGTGTCAAAAATCACAATAGCCTTTTGTAATGCTATGACCTACCTTTCCAGCAGGAGGGGAATGGTTATTTTTGGTATCATTAACCTGCAAGGTTTGGTTTCATTGATTTTTCTCTGCTATTTCAATTTACAAAGGAATTTACAGCTCTCTCACTCCAACAAAACAGAACTACTTCATTGCTGCTCAGAGTACCGCCTAACATCATAGCCTGCATGCTTCTACCCCAAACACCCCACCTGGTCACACCGCACGTCACTCTGAGTCTACCATTACTCCAGTTACTCTCACCATCAGCAATCATATCCACTTTAGCTTTCAGCAGAGCACCAAAGAAATCTCCTTCTCTACTCCCCCTTGCCAGATTATACTATTTGGTTATTTTTTGGTCTTCAGCTTCATTCAGAGGAACATAAACTTCATAAATAGATGATGAGGAATCTATGAATGAAAATGGGTCAGACAAAGTCCAAGTAATGACAATGCAGCCACAGGTGGGCTGGCTCAAAGAAGACTCTTCCTAAATGGCTTTGTGTACAGCTCGCTGTGCGTAGGTTGGGAATAGCCTCAGTGATTTAAGAAATGTGAGAGCTTGTTTCTGACATAGTCCTCTTTAGCCCTCTGAACTCTTTGCTCTCACTCAAGCCCAATTTTAGTCAGAGATTACTCATATGCAAAATTCGGACTGGATGCAATAGGAGATCAGAAGGAGCTATATGGAGACAACATAAGCCCTATAAACGTCAGTTACAGGGCAAGCAGGTGAACCAAGGTCTGGACAGGACAGGTCAGGTCATGTGTGGGTGTACAGATGTTCCCTGGTTGTTAGCAGTTAAAGCTGCTTGCACCTCAGTGGAAATGGTGGGACTGAGGACAGAATGCTGCTGTCTTAGATTGTGCCAAAGAGATGCCAGGGCATGTTATACCTTTTTCTCAAGAGCATGCAAACATTTGGAAGCAATTTGGCTCACATGTTATGAAAATGGTAGCAGGTGTCTATGACACTGAAAATAAGCTGCTATTTTCCAGCTGCTTACTCTTGCATGCCCAAAGTACCGACGAGAAGCAAATCTGTTGTTGGCATGAAAGGAGCCCCTTTAGCCATGCTAGTGCAATGCAAACAGTAAGGCAGCAGGGCAGAGGAGTGGCTGTGAGACTATGCAGCTCCCTCATTGGCACTGCAGCTGTAGTGAGCCTCAGAGCCAGATATCAGCTCATCCATTGGTAAGCATCAACAGCACAGTGTCCTGAGGCAAACTGAACAAAACTTTGAAGATGCCAGGACCAAGGGACAAGGGAAGAGTGGTACTTTGGGCTGTCTCTGGCATGAATTGGGATGAAGAACTTCAGTTAACACCAAGCACACTAGCTTGTACCCGCATAGCTTCTCTTACAGAGACTCCTGTAAGAGTCAGAGGATGTAAAGCATCATTATTGTTGGAGATGGTATTTTTAGCTGGGAAAGCCAGAGTGTTTTGTACACTTTAGCTAATTAATCGGATTTTTTTTTTTTATGTGATATGGAAAGGTCACATGGACACAAATCACTTCACTTGCAGCACTGAAGTGTAGTCACCACTGGAGTAGAGAGCATCAGCTGCAGAGTAACATTGAAATGATATCTTCTCCAATTTAAAAGGAAGTGAAGACTATCACCTCTAGTTCAAGAGGAGTGTGGGAGGCTGGAAGCTATGTGCAAACAAGCAAACTGGACCTGTTGAGGCTAAGAGTTGCTTTGCAAAGAAGCTATTGCTCTGTCACAATAATATTGCTCAGAACTGACAGTGATCAGGGTCAGAGTTCACACATTGCAAAAGCTTTGGTTTCTCTGTCAATAGCTGGATCAGGCTGGAAATAAATCTTAAGGACAAATCCCCAGGACCCTGCCAGGCTGCTGGCAGACTACATAGGACCAAGCAATGCTTGATTGCACTGTGCTCCCTCCCTGCCAGTACATCTATGCACACTCTCATTGTAAGAGCAATCTCTGGTCAGTCCTTCTGGATTTAGGGCAATATTTAAGCACATGCTTACCCGAAAGCCAGTTCTAATGCTTGTTGTAATGCTTCCCATCTTGGATCAATAATTTCTTTAACAGTAGCAGATGAAGATACGCAAAGAGACTAATAAAATCAGCAGTCCTTCACATGACTAATAATGATTCCTGTTCAACAGTCAGCAGGTGAAGAGGCAGTAAAAATTCTTCTGCACATAAGGACCTAGTTTATGACAGCTCCCGCCTTACAAGAGAGCATATGTATTGAATGCATTCATTTCACTGAAAAGGAAGGCAGAAGGGAAAGTGTTAATTATTCTTTGTGGAATGAATGAAATGCACTGTACAATTAGCACCTTCTGTGCTCCCCCCTAATGACAGGCTTAACTTAAGAGAATTCTCTGTACTGTCCTACGTATCACCTTTCCTCTGACATTATCTTCCTTTTCTTGGCTCTCTACATAGAATTTTAATGAGATCTTAATTGTTTTTTCCATCAGCTGTAAGTGCTTCTAGCCCAAGTCATATGTTGGTTGTCATTCTGCAGAAGGTGGTATGGGGAGCTGTAGAGATGTTCTCTTGCTAAAAAGGAGCAGGAGGCAGCCCCCACACCTCCCACTGCATCCCAGAGAAGGGCCATCTGTATTTCCAGTGCAGGCCTACAGACTACAGCTTAGTATTTCTACAGTTACACAATGGAGACTGGAAAAAATCAGTCATGCAAATGACTGTCACCACCTCCCCATGACTCCACTGGTTGCAAGAAGGCCTGAGGTATTGGTTTCTGTGCCTGCTTCACAAGCATTTCCAGGGCTTAATAAGCTCCACACAGCCAGAAGACTTGCAGGTGCTGAATGAGCTGTACATCGGCCTCATATTTTTTTGGCCTTTGCCATCTCCTAGTCACCTGCACGCTCTTGTCTTTCTCTTCCTTGCCCAAGTAGTTTTTAGTAATATAATCTGTTCGAAACATAGATTTACTTACTTCTCTTGAACCTTTCCAAGGACTCTTCTGAAGATATCACAGATTCCCTGAAGCATCCCAGGGAAAATAGGATGTTGCAGGAGCAACCAGGTAGAGCTCACCATATGTACGGGTGGTACATATGTAAGCAGTGGGGTGACAGCCAGTGTGGCCCCAGGATTTGCCAGCAGGCAAATCCTGAGCACCAGGGCTTGCCTGAGGCTGGCCAGAGAAGTCCTCAGCACAGGAAGAGAAGTCTGATCTCCTCTTACAGGGCAGCAAAGCCTACCATCATGCAGCAGAGGGTCACAGAATCCTAGAATCTTAAGGCTCGGAAGGGACCTCAAAAGATCATCTAGTCCAAGCCTAGAAGCAATGATGATTAACATCTCAACTCCTACAGCTGTTCTCTCCAGGGTCCTAACAAAACTTAAAATCAATATCTGACAATGGTCTGGACATTATGTTAGGAAACAAGAGCATTCTAGAGGCATCTATTGCTGGTCCAAAGAGTATGAAATCAGTGGAAAATAGGACTCGCTGGGGTTTTAGAGAAAACTAGCTTCAGGGCCAGGAGGGAAACCTCAGATTCCCACTCTGAAGCCTGGGTTCCTTGACTGGGAAATGCTACACAGGCTAGCCAGACATGTTTAATGAATGCTTACATATTTTTGCTATTCATTCATAAACTTAATACTTATTAAAATATTTCTAACAGCCTTGTTTCTGCACACTATTCCATTTCACTGCGTGGAGCATTCGATGACAGTTTCCATGTAGCTGTCTCCCGTAATCACATCTTCTGCCCTCCCAAAATATCTCTCTCCCTTATGGGAAAGCGTACAGAAGCAGTAGCATCTTTTATGTCATTGCTGCTGTGTGACAACTATGTGGTTTCTATCCGCACCTTAGGTTCATTATAGATATTCATTTTTTGACAGCTAGATTCATCCCTTTTGGGCTTTGGTGCCAATCCAAGACTCAGTAAAGTATAAAAAAACAAATTAATTAGCAGGCACTGGAGAGTCTGAAGGTTGCCCAGAGGTGTACATTGTGAACTAAATAAGAGAAGCCTATAACCCTT
Organism: Urocolius indicus; assembly: GCA_013401255.1. Lineage (NCBI taxonomy): Eukaryota > Metazoa > Chordata > Aves > Coliiformes > Coliidae > Urocolius > Urocolius indicus. The sequence goes on from WBNH01007035.1 coordinate 628,663, forward strand.
ATTATATGATTTGAGCTTGCCTTGTTTTTGTTTGCAGCAATGCAGCTCCTGCACCAGGGAGCAGTGGGCAGCTCTGCAGCTGCAAGCATGGCCAAGAGTTCTGCCCTGTCACTTTCCACATTCTAAGGAAATTGCCTCAGCACAGAGTTGGAGCATTTGAGGTAGTCACTTCACATTTGATCAGTTGCTATAAAAAAGACAGGCCAGATTCTCCACACTAACATCCGAGGCTGCTAAATAACTGCATGAAGTGACATCCCCTTAGTGATGGCCTGCTACCTGCTTTGCTATCCATAAGGTGTCGCAGACACCTTACAGGGCTGTGGGTTGGTTTTGATCCCAAATAGGAAGAAGACACAAGTAAACTGATAGGACTCTGGGAAACTTGCTTTGCTCCCTCTTTCTCAGGCTTTCATTAACCATGACAAATATTTAAATTAAAGCAAGCACTGCAGATACGACAGAATGTTTAATTCGCTGACAAGAAGCGCTGCCTTCAGGACCTCTTTCATGTCTGTTATAAATAGAAAGCCACAGCACTGCAAAACTAGAATCGGTGCTGACAGTCCAGCTCTTGCCTTCTTTAAAGGAGTTGCCAAAATGTGCAAAAATTTAAACATTCAGAGAGATAACACTGCTTGCTAAGTGCACCTCATCTGTAATTGCTGGCATCACTCAAACACTCTATATTTGCTTAAAAAATGTGGCCCTTTATAAACCTTTAGATGAATCATTTAATTTCCTAATGAGATGGTAACATTCATTCACATGCTGCTACTGGGGCAGAACAAAACAAGTTCCTGATGTATCATAAATGGGGGACCACCGAGTCCAGAACAGAAGTGTTAAGGTACGGGCCAGGGCTGATGCTTTTGTTGTTCCTTACATTTCTGGGTGAACTCCTCTTCCAAAGCATAATCATACCTCTGAGCATGAGAGATATGCAAAAGCAAGCAAAGAGGTAGCTACCTCAGCTCTGGCCCTCACTGCCAGATGCTTTCCCCTCTCCTTGCACTAGGAAAAATGTGATATTTCATGTAAAAGGCAAAACCCCAAAAATTTCATCTTGGAAATTCCTCTGAATATCTTACAAAAACTGTGGTCTGGTCTGCTTATGCCCCGCCTTCTCTTTTCCACACCTTACTCCCTCTCCTAGTTAGATTTTCTGATGCTGTGAACCTTTTCACCAGAAGGAAGGATGTTCAACTTCTTCTACATCACAGCACTCTCAGTAACCCTGTGAAATCAGATACCTTTCACAAACAAACCCAAATTAAATTAGAAAATAGTCCCACTTAAAAAGCAAGCAAGCAAACAAAAATTCATAAAAGTCCCTGAACAAGCCCTGTCTTGAGAGAGAATGACCCAGCACTGGGTTGAGGGTATGATTAAGCAGCGATATCCCCAGGGACTGGAAAGATCTTTAGACAATTCCCTCTGTGACCAAAACAAAAACAAAAACACAATTTAGTTCTCTGCAAATGAAGTTCTAGTCTAATCCCCTGGGTAACCTTGTGTTAAGGCACTGTGTGAAGTGCCTGGTTTTTCAGGCTAAGGCATTCTACATTGGATGATGGCAAGGTCAAACATGGATAGTGCCCGTGCATAAGAGCTGGGAGGTCTCTGAAGGAGGCAATTAGCAGCAAGCCGATGCCTGCTAATACCTGCATGGTGTGTGAGGGTGAAAATACGGGTAAGGTAAACAGAGTAGGAGCCCACGCACATAGGAGGGCATGGATGCAGCATGGTGTGGCAAGGATACCTGCCCTGGGGCACTCACTGCAGCTGGCAGGGCCTCTGGGTCCCTGCAGTGATCCCTCCCCAGGAAGTGCACACATAATTGATGCGTGTTTGAGCACGCAGCAGAAATACAGCTGGCAGTACACATACGTGTATGGAATGCCCTGTCTGAGGGGGAGGATGGTGTGTATGAATTTCATCGCTAAATGGAGTATATAAATGGACATATTATGGTTCACAAGCCCTTTCCTTGACATGACACACAGGACTCACAGTCTGTGTGTGTGCATGCATTACCTGGCTTTATGAGAGGCTGCATAGCTGAGTTTGGGAAAGTGCCTGTGATCTCCAACTTCAAACGATGGAAAGGAGAAAAATCTCCAACAGACCTGGGATTTTGGAAAGCTGCAAGGCCAACCTAAATTAAAGCACAGAAAGCACACTGTGAAGCACTGAACATGGTACTTTTCTTCCATTATTTCCGAAAAGGGTAATTAATGTCTTTGCCTGTGCTGCAGAAAACTCTGAGACTAATCTATCCTTCAGGTCACAGGAAGCGGTGACATGCAGGCAAAAAAGAGTCAGCTTTCCATTCAGTTTACATCTGTGTGTTTCCCACTCCTAGAGCCAAGGTTGGTTTTTTCCTTTCATTTTAACCATGTATACTGAAAATTAAAACTACGTGGCACACTTGCTCCAAGACAGAGTGACAGACACCCTGCCTCCCCATCCCTACTAACAGCCTTTTGGGGCCACGCCAACCTTGACAGTTCAAGAGCACAGCTTTACTGACCACATACATAACTTGTCAAATAGGAGATGGTGAAGGAATTTTCTTCTCTCCCTCTGTTTTTTTTTCTTCCCTTTTTAGTCACACTGAATCTATATAAACAAATTATATCACTGACTTTGCCAGTAGATGAGCTTTTCCATCTGGGAATAGTATTTAATTTAAAATGAGGGATTGGATGCCCTTTGCAAGAAAGGTAAAACCAGCAAATACACATATACTGTAAAAAGAAAAATGATAGATTGACTAAGGGATCTATAAGGGCCTTTCCATTTCTAGGTGTTGAATGGGTGAGATAACTTCCGAGTAGTACCGTTTCCTCTCTTCCCTTATTTCAAGTAAGATGTTCTCCTAGCTGCCCAGCAGAGCCCTTCGGCAGCTCTCGAGCTGCCAGTGGCAGACAGGGAGAGCAGCTGGGGGAGTGGAGGTGAGGGCAGACCTTCACTTTCCCCAAGGGTTCTGCAGAGGCTACACCAGATGCTAGGGAGCAAAAAAGCTGCACATTACCCTCCTCATCTATCTTGCCCAGACATGGATGACCTCAGGCTGACCACTGAAAAGTGAATACAGAAGAAGGTTACAATGCCATTTACAAGCCCATGGTCCTTTTTGCCCCACCTCCTCTTTTCCAAGGTACCTTGGCTAAACAATCTCAACTTCTTACAATTACCTTGATAAAAACACATATTACAAAATTTTCTGTTGAGATGAACTTCTAGAAAAGTTCAGGAAAAAACCAAATCATGTGACTTCCATCAATTCCCCGAGGATACCAGAGAAGAGATACTATTTTTTTTTCCTATGAGCAGTTCATATAAATTCAGCAAAACAATTGCACTTTCAGTCCATATACAAGTCCTTTGTTTGGTTTTGTTTGAGGGGGGGAGAAGACTGAAATTGCCTAATTTCACTGATTCAATCCATCTTCTGCCAGTCAACAAGAGCTTTTAGCCTAGACAAAGACAAAAATAAAGCATACCAAATAAAAACCATGGACATATAATTGTCATTTCCCAAAAGCTTCTTTCAGTCCCAGCTTCTCAGAAAACTACCCAAGCATTAAAGCTGCTGTCTCTCAGAGAAACTAATTATAACTCAAAAAAAAAAAGAAGGCAAAAAACACAACCCACACTTTTAACTGAATATGTAAAGCATAATTATGTCATTAAAAATAACAACATTTCAGATGGCAAAAGAATCACAAGGCAAGAATGGATCTGTTGGACACCATCAGGCTCCCATCAGATTATTCACAGTAAAAATGCAGTCGCCACCAAAAGAATCTAATCCTTGTGTGTTTCCACTGATATGGCTCAGATGTGCATGCTGGTATTTTTGAGCCGTAGCAGAGCGGAAAGTGTCAGCAATTCATTGTTTACTGTCTGGACTGAATTGACTCTTCGAGCTTCTTAATGATACACAGACGGCCAATGCTTCATCTACCGAGGCATGTTGATTGCCATCCAAGTAAGTATAAGCTTTCACATAGCTGTAAAGAAGGATCCTCCTCACATAGGCCAAAGAACTGCTCACAAAGGCTCTATTTAATCAGTGCAGCTCCATCTTAGTGGCGTAGGCACAGCAAAACAATCATCCTTTTAAGAAAAACTAAGTCCTGGAACTGAAGAAACCCAGTGGGTGCCATGAAGAACACAGGTCTCAGAGGGCAAGTATGCTTTTTGGCCATAAGTTGTCAGGAAAAAGAGTTGCTATCTTTATCAGTACAACTCCACAGCCTCAAAGAAATCATGAGAGCATGTTTTCTGAATAACTGGTCATTCCCTAGTCTATCCTTGCCAACAAAGAGCTTAATAAAACAAGTTCTTCTGTGAGTGGCTGAGCTAATGAAACAGTTTCACGGACTTGTTGCAGAACCCCACACTATTGCTGAGATTGGCCTACTACAGCCCAGTGGTGTCTCCTCCGTTACACCTTTGGGTTTACCTTGTGCCCCTCAGTCCTCCTCTCCACCATAACATTCTCAGGATTTCTGACGTTTACTCATGATTTAAAAATAGTCACATCCCTGAAAAACTGCCAGTGCCTGATATCTTCTAGGTATCCCTTACTTGTTGCCATCACCCATTCACTGCAGTGCTCTCACCTATTTCTGTTTCCCATCTGACACCTTGGAGTTCTTCTCTACTCTCTTGCAGGTCTCCATTGACCTCTCTGGCTCCCACAAAACCTTTACTTTTCCATTGCATTGAGGCAAGCAAGAAACAGCCTATGCTGCAGCTGCTTTCAAGCCACTCACGTGACAATAGGGCAAATGGGTTTTATAAGTTGGGGCAGACAGAAAGGGTGATGGCTGAATGACTACAGCTTTACCTTGAGGGGACAATAATCAAGCCTTTGGAAAATTTCCAACATGAAATGAATAAAAATAGTAATGTCTTTGAGATGCCTTCCTTTCTTTCTGGATTAGCTGAAATTTGCTAACAGTTTGAAAGTTATGGGAAGGGGAAGGGGGGACCAATAGATGGACAGATAGCCACTGTCACTGTATAAGCCTCATTTCCTTAGAAATCTAGACTAAAATAAAAGAAAAATACAGTGGCTGATAGATTTAACTAACATAGACATACAAGGGTTTTAGTCCATTAACCTTCTTACTGGTCTAACTACTGCATGAGAGGTTCAGTTGCTTTTCCTGATAGAAAATAACCCGACGGCTCAACATTCTGGCTGCAGAGAGTCCTGCAGCCTCTGAATTCCTAGGCAAAAGACACACTTTGCTGCTGCTTCTTGGCATTAATCAAAAGCTGCCTCTAACAGACACATATAAATCTCTTAAACTTGTGTGGTTTTTTTCCTTCTCTCTGTTTATTCGTATTTAACTTGGAAGAGCTGCAGACTGGATAAGGATATGAAGACTCACATTTGAAACAATGCAATATGTATTAAGGGTATAAATCAAAACCATGATGCCAGTGGAAAGACTCTCATTAAATCCAATCAGTTTGGAGTGTCAGTTAATAGAGCTTCAAAACTCTCAGTGAGAAATTATCAGAGCATCTCATGTGACCGAGGTCCTCCAGGCAGCTCAATTGAGCCACCCTTTCTGTGCTGGAGCCAGGCAGAGCAAGATCCACACAGCACAATGCAGAGCCTCGCAGTAATATTAACCTGAAGGAAGTCCTCCAGTAATACAGCTGTTAGGGCTGTTTCTAGCATTAGTGCAGACTGTGGTACCTCTGGCTCCAAGGGATACAGTCTAGCAAGGGTGTGTGCCCTGACGCCACAAAAATTAATAAAAATCCTCCTTTTCCAATCTCTGCTTATGGGACTAAATTTCCTGGGTTTATCTATTCAGCCTAGGCACTAACTAAGCTGTGTCTGAATGCTGCCTTGGATTTTTCAACACTGTTCAGATACATTTTTATTCAGTAATCCAACACAACCTTGTCTATTAAGTGACCCACTAGAGGAACCTGTTCAAGTGAAGTGGAATTGACACAATGGAAAAAAAAATACAAGTCACACCTAAAATTTGCCTTTAAAAGTCTTTGGTAAGTGGTGACCAGACCTTGTTTGGGCAGAGGTGGGAAATTAATTTCATCTAAATACCAGAGGTGCTCATTCTATGGGATACTGACATAACATACATAGATGTAGCCATTTTTGGTTGAACTGTTATTAACCTTTTTGGCCCTATGATGGCAGTAGGGCAACCGCCAGACTGTGCTGATAATTGTAGCAATATGTGAGGACAGCAGAAACCAAAATCACAATAATTTATTTAAAAGTGCTTAATCTTCTGCCCAAGGATATTAATGTATTAGAAAAAGATAAGTTGAGATAGAATACTGCTGGGAGAGCTCAAATCTTTTTTGATCTGCTGCTTTACTCCAGGTAGGTGTTTTTTTTCAACCCAGGCAGTGTAATCACACTGAAGCATTCTTGAACTTTTTGTGACCCTAAAATTTGTCCCAATATTTGTTTTTGCAGGTTTTTGCAACCACCTTACAAGAGCCTTAGCCTTCTTCAGGAGCCTGGGCAGACACTGCAGCCCTACAGAAACTGTCAGATTCATCCTTGCAGTCTCACCAGTTTTAGTGCTCTGCCCAAATGCTCCAGAGCAGAGTCAGCTTTTGCTGTTGTGTGCCAGCACCTCCACCCATTCCCAATGTGCTGGGATGCTGGCTCGCAGCCCTCAAAGCATTGTTCTTCAAAGCTTCCTCTCTGCTGCTTTCTCCTGCAAACATTGCCTACAGTGAAGGAATAGACAGATGTCAAAGTCAGCCCACAACTGACAGTCCACAGCTTCAATTTCTCCTCCCTTGCTCTGTCACAGTCAGTTTAGCCTTTCCACTGCTGTTAGTTTCATTGACCAGTTCACCTTGTTAGGTATTTGGACTGTGAAATTGTGCAAGCAGGCCTGTCTTCTTGTTGGCTATTTGCAGATCTTCAGCATGCACAGACACAACATGAACACAGGTCAGCAGCTGAGTCAGCAAGATGGGACTGGTTGAAAGTAGAGCTCCCATTATATACATGCGAAACTGAAGTTCTTTAAGAGATTTATGTTATGGTGAATAACTTTAGCCTTAAGGAAAGCCACCTTCTGCTGTGATTGTTTCAATGGCATGATAGTTTCAGAAAGGATTTTTGGGGTTTTTTTTTGGGGGGGTTTCTTTTTGTTTTTTTTTTTTTTTATATATTTTTCCTACTGATCTGATATAAAAACTTGTACTTTATTTCTACAAACTTCTTGATGAAGTCAGGAACACAAGCAGTCAAACTACTTGTGAGATCTGCCTGGGGAACGAGTCAAAGGAAAATCAAGAGCTAAATTTAGCTATGGAGAAGGAAATAGGCTATAGAAACTGTTGTTAGGTGCATAGGAATCTCTTGGGAGCTGCAAGGGTTTGGTGAAGTGCAAGGAACTAGAATAATAGGCATCTTGAGGGAAATGTATGAATTCTCAATTTTCTGGGTTCCAGAGACCTGAGAAGAAGACAGCTGTATGTTTTCAGAGCTTGTGTTTAGGTAGTTATGCACCAGAGAAATCTTCTTTTTTCTGACATTGTTAGAATACAATAAACACTCATTTTCCACAGGCAGTTCCAACTAAGTATCTCCCACCTTCTTCCTCAGCACATTCTTTGGGTTATAAAAAGTGAAGACAATTATTCAGGAAGAATGTGGAGGTGGCCAACAACCTTGTGTAGTAGCAGCTGGAATTTTTTTGGCTGTTCCAAAGGAACTCAAATCTACCTAGAAGACACTCAGATGCTGGAAAGGAAAGCATGAGCTGTCAGTGGGCTTGAGGGGAGCCTGGTGCCCCCAGAGGTGTGCCATCCCAAAAGCTGACAAAGCTGACAAAGCTCCTCCTGGATTCAGCAGCCAGAAAATGCTAAAGCTGACTGAGAAACTGAGGAACAAGGTGAGGTAAGGGAAGAGAGACATTTGCCCTGTGTGCAAGCAGACATTGGATGAACATTTCTCCAGAAACCTCGCCACGTTTCTCCTTGATGAATGCTCAGACCAGCTCTACAGGAAATGCTGTAAGATGAGGTAGTCTCTAAATTCAAATGACTTCTACATCAAAATCCCAGGTAATGTCGGCAGCTCAACAAAGCCCCTTTGAGAGCTCTTGCTTAGGCAGAAAATTTCTTCTCACAGGAGAACCAGGAGTGGGGGTTTCTTAATAAGACAGGCCAGAAACAGTTTCCTCATAAGCAGCAGTAACATCAGAAAGTCTTCTGGACCTCAAAGAGAAACCAATGGGCCAAGGACCTGGTTGCTCATCTGCACTGGTCCAGGAGATGCTGCTTAGGATACGAATCATGGAAGAAGGACAGTCATATCCTCTTATGAGAAAGCTGTTTATTTTTCCTTCTCCTTCAGCCCTTGGCCCCTCTGCTGTGCCTGCCACCAAGGCTGCCAGCTGCGGAGGTTGAAAGGTGGACTCCTGTCAACAGGAACTGGACTATTGTCACTGATTCATTTCACAGCAGCTCCTGAAGCAGCCATCAGCTGGCAAACTTGTTCGTAGAGGATCCAGGAACCTAAGGGTCAAAAACTTTTCCTGATACTGCCTTTTTTTTTTTTTTTCCTGGCAGTGGGAGTACAAAGCATGGAAAGGTACAATTCTGATTTGGTAACCTCTCCATAGCCTCCTGGCCTTACTTAGAGGTAAAGGGTTGGCCAAAATCAGCAGCTGAGGGAAACCAGGCTCCCTACTAGCTCTGAAGTAGTTTCGGTATGTAAAATCAGAACAGAGAACACCAGCTATGCCTCTGTACCAGTCTTTCAGATCATGTGATAGACTCTGGAGCAGCCAATATTTATTTTACACACAGAAACTTTGTAGGTGATTTTTCCAGTCAAAGACAGCAGGATAATATTTAAACTATATGAAGCACTTGTGCTGCTAATCTCGTGCTCCTCAATCAAAGATTAAACAATTAAGCCCTTGCTAATTAAAACACAGTAGGAACTTCCCTGGTGCCTTCCATGTGAACAGAGTTTCAATGCACAGCTATACTAACACCTTCCCAGCCACTGCAGTTTTACAGGATGCCAGCAGACCTAACAATGGGTGTCACTATTTTTCCAATGAGTGACCTTATTAACAGTGACACCATGGCTTGTCCAGACAACACAACTGTGCAAAGGGCACCTTGGAAGAAAGATCCCAATGCCTCTCATGGCAAGAAGATGCAATTAAAAACATATTACTTTTAATAACTATCTAGGTTGTGCCCTTATTGCTGTAGGATGCTGGGAAGGCAAATATTTAAGGTACTCTTCTTTGTCAAGATCTTCTTTAAAAAATGCTGTTAATGCTTAAAAAGCTCTCCTTTGTGAAATTAGCTACTTAGAGCAGAAAGGTAGTGGGACTAGTACAAGCAAGCATGCTGTCAAAAGTAAACCTTAGTTTAAATGGCACACACAGAGAACGGTGCTGAATAAGGCTGAGTTTCTGTAAGGAACGAATTGTACAAGATACCCCCTTGGAAACCCATTAAGATTGAGTCTTCCTGTCACAGACCTGATTTCTCCTGACCTCAGAAGGACTGAGTCCAGCAGGTGCACACTTCACAAAGCCCTTCTGCTCCCCCCACTGCACTGAGCAGGATCAGCCCCAGGTCCAGCATCCAGGGACCTTCTGTGACAGCTGTCACTCCCCCCAGGCCCAGAGAAGCCAGCAGACAGTGCTGGCATGGCATCATTACCAAAACATTATATTTGTATCAAGCTAGAATCACTTTGCCCCCAACTAGACAATGTCACAGGTATCTGCACGTTGTTTTTTGTCTTTTTGTCACTCTCATTGTTGAAGACTCACTCTGCTGTCTTTTACTTGAAGCCTGGTTCAGCACAAACTACATAAGGCAGTATTTTACCTGAAAATCAGCACCTGAAGATCTTTTCAAGCAGGAGAGGCTATGAAGCTTGAGAGTGTGCCAGCATCACCTGCCCAAAATTGTCCTTCAGGAGGTATGCATAGGCCAGTCCTCTGGGGACACTTTGCCCTTCCTGGGGCAAGATCATAACACACGTATAGCTACTAAAATGGTGACATGAAGAAAAGCATTGTTTATTCTACACACTTCAGAGAGTGCACTTGACCACAAGCAGAGGTTGAGCTGCAGTTTATAAAATCAAAGGGCCACCTGCATCAGAAAGAGCATCTTCACGCACACTGTCTGCTTTCTCAGGCCAACTAAAGTTTGAAGCTCTGTTAGCAGCAAAAGTTTTCTAGCCCTCTCTATTGCAAGGAAAAACCCCAGTGACTTTTGCCAGGTCATCTTCAATGCAATGGAAGGGCTGACCCAGAGTGGTGTGAGACACTTGAACTCCCCAGGCACTGAGCACTGGTCTAGCTTTTCCCAGATTCAGGGTCATGACCTCATGTGGGCTGCAGGAATTATGAAAGTATTTACAAGGCTGACTAAAGCTCAGTTTCTTCCAATAGCTATGCTAATACTATGGACTTAGATTTATCCACCCCCACAGGAAAACTTATGCTTCCTATCCCACTGGAAGCAGTGTCCCCTCAACTAATAATCTTCTTGCTGATTTTTAGGCAAGGTGAAAAAGCAGGCAGAATACTACTGTATTTCTGGCATGCATGTCTCAAAATCTGTGTTACTGTGAAAAAATGCCCAGCTACTCCAGACTTTAATCTGCATTTCCTTTACCCCAGCAAGTGCTTTACCTGAGTACAATAAAATTTGGCTCCCTCTGTACTGTTAATATAGTTGAAGAATACCGCAGGTGAAAAAAAATATTACCCATGTAAGGGGCTTTACATGTTAAACAATCTCCCCTGAACAAATTATAAGGAGCACAGATGTTATTAGAAACCAAGTATAGCTGCTATCAAGGAGCTGTAGAACTCCTCCATGAAGCAACTGTCTGGGGCCACACAACAGCAATCTACTTACATACCAGCAATATGCTCTGGTAGGGAGAAGATAAAACAAACATTAGATAAAGGATCAACATCTCCCTGCAGGAATTTACAGATTCAGCCAGAAATTCTTTATGCACGAGGCCTGTTAGGAAAACACTCTTTTTTTAAAAAAACATACCCTGATAACAGCTTAAAGCTAAATAATCCCAAAGCCTGTAGAGCTGCCGTTCACTCTCTGGTTTGCTTTGGTAAAGTCTCTTTACTCAGTTTGCACAGTGTAGATGGATGATATAGACACATGAGGAAATGGGAAAAAAATCCAAACCAAAACAGAAAAAAAACTGGGATGAGGACATTTATGCCAGCTGTCTCTGTCATTCCCTAGGGATAAGGAAGAAGCAGCACTCCAGAATGGTTACAACAAGACCTGAAATCCTCCTTGCTTTTTCTGCACACTTCAGAAGTTGTCATTGTCTTTAACAAACACAGTTCAAAAATGTTAAAATGAAATCTGCCTCAAAAGTATTCACTCACTTTTCTTCCACAAAGCTGTATACTACAACTATGCTACAGTTACTTTTTTTCATGTGAGGATCTCCCTGAAAGGCAGGCAGGTGGGATTATGCTTGTTTCATGGATGCCTGAAACCATCAAGATGTTTCCATGTGATCCTGCTAAAAGGACTTCTGATGTGTTCTTTGGAGGGGGAGCAATAAGGGATCCTCACTGTGGCACAGGACCTGGTCTTTATGAAGGGATTCATATTTAACAGTAAATTATACATCCTAGACAGTTTCTTCTCTGTTTATCATTTTAAATCATTTCAAGCATGTAAATAACTGACATAGATTCAGAAAAGGGCTGAATGCTACAGTGAAAGTAAGGCTCATGCTACTCAAACAGGCAAGAACCATCCCCCCCAGTATCACCAACTTCAGTGCCTCATCTGCTACAAACACAGATTCAATGAAAGTTTAGCAAGAGTGCATAGGGCTCAAGATGTGTCCCACCACGAGGTCCAGGCTCACTTCTAATGTCCTTCCAGGTTTTAAAACTCACTCATAACAGGGCAGGACAGAAGCAGGGCTGCAGTCTCTTCTAGATAATGTAGGACAAGCCATACTGGAATTACCTTGGAGACAGGCTGCTGCATGCAGAGCCAAGGCAGGCAAGAGCTTGATGGTACTAACTAGTCCAAAAAGGAAAATATAGAAGGTATAAATCAAGGATCAGTGAAGGCTTTGGAAATCAGCTAGTCCATTGCATCCTGCCAACTCAAAACTTTGTATCTCCTCAAACCCAGAGGAACCTGTCAAAGTCACTATTGAATAACCAAGGAGAACAAAATATTGACTTCAAGTCCTCTGTGCTCATTAATCGCAGCTTTCATTTTCCAAGCTGCAATGGTTTCTTTGCTCATACAAATACAGGAAGACTTTCCCATCAGTTTGTTCATATTAGTGGTCATTCTGGTGGCCATACAAACTATCCATTCTAGAAACTTCCTTTGTTAAAAAATAATCAGTTTTCCTTACTATTGTGGCCATCCTTAAATCTGTTTTGTTCATTCTGCTCTTCATACAAATGTCTGGCACAACCAAATTACTTAAAATCCAGAGTCATGTGAACACTGATGCAAATCTTGGTCCCAAAAGCTCAAGTATTGCTCCAGCAAAAACCTCCTAGGCTTCTATTGACACTTTGAATCGCAATCTGCAGCATGAAGATTTCAATATTAGTCCTGGAGACTTGGACAAAATTTATCTATGAGGAAACATAGATCTTGTTAATGCAAACAGATCTTCTTGTATTGACGGTAAATTTAATCCATGATACTGATTTCATTCCCCTTGGAGATCCAGATAACCATCTGGTATAAATCAGTCTGATTCCTTTGACTTCAGCAGGATTGTAATGCTCAAAGCCAGTTAAAGATCTCACCCAATGACTAAGTAATATTTTCTCATTTTCACTTAAAGCTAGCAAATACTGTTAGCTTTAAGTTTCCAACCAAAGGCAGAGGGAAGCTGAACAAAACTCACTTTTTCTAAACAATGCAAAAAGGAAAATGAGACATTATTTCAGCTCAGCCTGAACCATTTAGTTCAGATTAAAACGGAAAGGGTTAGACTGACAAATGCTTTTAACTTTTCTTTAAACAACAAATAGGGGCAGCAAGAAGGAGATGAACCTCTATGCTTAACTTGTGCTGTGTCAAAATAGAACAGAAAAGATTTGTTTCAAAAACACTGACATTAATTATTTCAACAAAAGAACAACACAGAAAACTTTTTTTTTTAAAAGAACAAGAGGGAAAGATCTATTCTTTGTGATGTGTAATACTTCCAAAACACCTTTTTTCAGGCTCAACATGACCTGACAAAGACACAAGAGAGAGACCTATTCACGTACAATTCTGTAGGAATCCATCTCCTATGTCATCAGTTGTATCACCAGGTACTTGCACACACACTGTTCAGAATGCAACCACAGGATGCAACAGCCTTTGCAAAACAATGTGAGCTGCCACTAAGAGTGTAGCTCAGTCTCCAGACACAGTTACCTGAAGGTGTAGGTCCAACCGACACCAAAACACAGGCTCCTTATTGTTCAACAACATCAGGAAAGGACTGTTGTGTTCACTGTGACCTAAAGGCTATCCAAAACATCTTTTTAGCTGAGAGTGACCTGAATGTCTGTCTCAGTCCCCTCTGCTCCTTGTTCCCCTCAACTAACATCCAAAGCACAGGATGTCCCCATACATCATGGTCAATGCATGTTGTCAATACTAAAAAAACAACAGCAACAAGCTCTCACCTTGTAGAGGCTGTGGATCCTCCTGTTGAGAGCTCTTGCCTCCAGGGAAAACATATCAAGTGCCCAAACAACTTTTAGCTGCTCCTCTGTATTGCTTGACAAAGGGTTCACTCCTACCAAAATAACATTCATTTTGGCACCTGCCACATAGTCTGATGGTGATAAGAAGGAGGATACTCATACCAGGGACTGTGCAGATCCTGGATGTGTGTGGCCTTTATCCTAACTGAATTCAGAAGATGCAAAACCCCCAAGTGCAGCAATAGCAGTTTGACACTGCCTATTTCATTTTAGAAATGGAGTTTATTACCTCCTTACAGCTGGTGTCTAGTTGGTATCAGCCATCTGGAATTTGAGCTTCTTTCTAGGAACTTTGTTTTACCAGTTACATTTTCATCTGCTCTTCAAAGTTGGAGTGCAAGTGAAAACCAAGAGTGAAACGTGCTCCAGGATCTTCCAGATGGCACTTCCTGTCTGATTGCTACCCTCTCTAATTTTATAGCCAGGTGTTTATCTTCATAACGGATTGGTTTGATATTGCCTTTCCAAAATTGTCTTCTGACAAGGAATTCTAGTTTGAGGTAACTTGTGCAGAGTTCCAGAAGGACTGATCCTGAGAAGCGCTCAGTAGGGACATAGTCAGCTTTCTGGGAAGAACAGGACCATCATTTTTAACATGTGAGATGGGAAAAGAACCAGCCATTTGGCCCTAGAAGGCTGATTTTCAGTAGAAAACAAGCAAAATATGGTATTAGCTTTTAGACATAAAAATATTTATTCATTAAACATAGTTCACATTAAACTAAATGGCAGTAACACGATTCAAGGAGAACAGATTTGTGTTAGTTGGACAGTAATGAGAGATCCTAAAGGTCCTTTCAGTTTTTGTTTTTTGAGGTTGGGTTGGTTTTGGTTGGTTTTTTTTTTTTTTTTTTGCTTTACCAACAACCTTTAGAGAATAGCTCAGCTGTGGACCAAGCCATTTTATGATTATCTTCTGATATAAAGAGATATTCCAAGTCCCAAATGTAGGGACTGGAAAGGAAAGGAAAACCGGGAGAGTGCTAGAACAAAATAAATGAGAATTGTCACCCTCCAAAGCTTTCAGATGGATAAACAAGCTTCAAAAGCAATACAAATTTAGCGTCTGTCCTGGCTCCACAAAATACACCTGAAATGGGAGCACTAGGTTTACTGCCCAGCTTTTAGACATGGGTGGCTATTCCAGCAGAGGGCAAAGGTTACCATGCAAATGTCTGCCCAGCTGGGGAACAGCATCTCCAAACTCACCTGACCTCTGTGTGCATCATACTCTGAACAACTGCAGAATCGGTTCCTTTCCAAAAAAAGCTGAAGCAATGAAACTCATGGTCTACTTGTCTTATCTTCACAAATCTCATGTCTATAGTATTTCTGGGTGGTTTTTTTTTTACCATAGGCTTATATTTCGCTTCTCCTGTGAAGATTTCCTTGTACATGCTCTTACCACATGTTCGTGCAAAGGGAGACAAATGATATTTCCTTGTGGTTGCATAACCTCATCCATATTTATAACTATATGAATTTTGGTGTAAGAATTTCCCTATCCCTTTCCTTTTCCCAATACAAAGATCCTGTAAGGAAGAGTCCCAAGGAAAATCTGAAAAATTGTTATGATGACTCACATTTATCATGTCTCATCCAGATTTTTCTTATATAAGGCTGAGTCACTCATTAGCTGAACCTTTGCAAAAAAAAAGGGTTTTCTTCAACAAATATTCAGGTCTCAGTTTTCTCTCTTATAGTGACAGAGCTTACGGCTTCACCGGAGCTTTGATTTAATTCCCGTCAACCTCCCTGTTGTTTCAGTATTTCTTTTATGCAGCAGCATTCTCACAGCACTGAACCAGGTTGGGTTTGGGGCTGCCAAACAATGCATCTTCATGTGAAATTGGTTTTCTTGGAACATCTTCCATTTCATATGCTCTGGGCATTTCATATCTATTTTCCAAAGCCCTAACAACACATATGTCACCGAGATGTATTTGTCTCTCTTTATATATGAGTTCTCTTGTTTGAGAGGTCATTGCTAGCTTAGACCTCCAGCTCCCATTGCCTTACATACAGCCATCACCCCACTAGCTGCCTAACCTGCCTGATTTGGAAAAACAGAGCAGGCATGTGTATTTGCTAATTTGCTATGAACCTGAACAAGCCTCATGGAGGCTGAGATTTCTGCAAAACTCCTCCTCAAATCTTTCCTGATGGCATTTGTGACTCCAACACATTTGAAACAAAATACTAGGCCTCCTCTGTTTCTGATTGAACCTTATTGTGGTCAATCACTTAACATGGAAGTAGATAAATTGTCATCTTCACATTACTCTTAATTTTTTTCCCCTCATCTTTTAGGTTCCAAGCCCTCATGTTTTCACAGGAAAAAAAGAAAACTGTGATACACATCATGGCTTCCTAGGCTTCACTGGCAAATTGATAATGATGTTGGTTAGTACTGCCTAGATGGTAAATACTAAACCAGATTTACCAGATTTTCCCAAAAGCAGGATTTAGAAACATATCTGATTTCAGGTACCCATGGATGATCCAGAAAAATAACCTGACTCGGCCATTTGTAATTATATAGCAAAATCAAAAGCAGTACTTTGGGCCAGTGAGAAAACAAAGTGAGCACTTAAAGATGTGCTGATAGTGACTGGCAACTGAATTTTATGTGGTGAATTGTAATTTGTATCTTGCAAGGATTTGATTCTTGTGCTTGTACACATACTGTTCAGTAGACAGCAGTATAACTGTGCAAGCGTTTGCGTGTGGCAGCTGCCAATGAGCTTCACATTTATTTAGAGCAGTAGGTCCCTGGGGCTATGCAGAGAGTTCAAGCGCCACATCTAGTTTGAACCTCACTATCCAGCTGGGTCCCACACCTCTGAGATTTCCATCTATCATATTATATCCATCTTTCCCTGGATGAGTAGCTGTCCTGAAGTGGTTAATCACTGTCATGTCTGCTCTCAGTCAAGAGCAGTCAGGGATAGAATCGCAGAATCATTATGGTTGGAAAAGACCTTTAAGATCGAGTCCAATCACTAATCTCCCACTGCTGGGCCTGTTATTAAACCAAACCATATCACTCAGCATCTCATCTATGCGTATTTTGAATATCTCCAGGGACAGTGACTCCACCACCTCCCTGGCCAGCCTGTTCCAATGCTTAATAACCCTCTCGGTGAAAAAATGTTTCCTAACATCCTTCCCTGGTATACCTTGGGGCCATTTCCTCTTGTCCTATCACTTGTAACTTGGGAGAAGAGACTTAAGACTCACCTCACTACAATCTCCCTTCAGGTAGTTGTAGCGAACAATAAGGTCTCCCCTCAGCCTCCTTCTCTCTAAGGCTCCAGCTCTCCCAGCTTCTCCTCATCAGACCTGTTCTCTAGACCCTTCACCAGCTTCGTTGCCCATCTCTGGACATGCTCCAGAACCTCAGTGTCTCTCTTGTAGTGAGGGGCCCAGAAATGAACACAGCACTCGAGGTGCAACCTCACCAGCACTGAGTACAAGGGGCAAATCACTTCCCTGGCTCTGTTGGTCACACCATTTCTGATATAGGCCAGGATGCCATTGGCCTTCTTGGCCACCTGGGCACACTGCTGGCTCATGTTCAGCCAGATGTCGATTAACAATCCCCAGGATTACACACATCTAACTCATTAAGACAATTATATCAAGTATCTCTGTTGATAGACAAATGCCAAATATTTGTGTCTAAACAAGGAGATGCTTGAGGCAGAAACACCTACAACGAGGCCATAATTTCAGAGACACTTTAAGCCAGCATGGACCAGCAATCCCCTCTCCATCCGGTCAGCTGCTGCTCATTCCTACTTCTTACCTGCCCTTTTGATGGTGACACTGAGAGTGCTCATGCAGCCTCACAGTCCACAGGGTGAAGGAAATGATCCAGTGAAAGATAATCTGACAACAACAGAAAAATAAAGGTAAGTCATCAGCATGTTCAAGGTCGCTATGGAGGAGGTAGCAGGGCAGAATTCTGAGGATAGCGGTAGGGAGGTGGTAAAATTGCATCTTGTGGTGGCAGCTAATGTCAGGAGAAATTGTTGGTGAGCTGTGCCCACAGTTGAGGAAGGCAGGCAAAGCCCCCAGAAAGGGGGGAGTTAAGAGAGCACCAGCCAGGCAGCATGTTGAGATGAATTCTCAATGGCTCAAGCATGTATGTGGGTTTTTCCATTTAAGTCTCATCAGCATATCCGTCACTGTTTTCCTACTGCATATGCTGTAAATAAATACTTCTGCTTGCATTTTACCTTCACCTTACTGAAATATCAGTGACTTCACACTGTTTGCTTACAGGCATTTCTCATCCAAAAGGTGTAGCAAAGCCTATAGAAGCTGCAAGCTGGAACTCTACATCACCCATAGAAGTGTCCAAGCCCTGTAGGGTGTTTTCCAGAGTATCCAAAGGATACAGGAATGTACCCCAAAGAAGTTGTGTGAGACAACTTGAGAGATGGCATCAGGGGCCAAAAGAAGAAATGTGCATGGTGTCTATCTGGTCGCCGAGCATCCTGGAGAATTCAGCATGTCAACATCATCTTACACAGGGGCAAGCTACAGCAGGAGGGATTTCAGCCTTTGAGCATCAACGGGGTGAGTTGAACTGAAAGCAGAAAGAAGTCATCAGATGTTTATTTTGAAAACGAAATTTGATCTGCCCACAGCCAGTTTCACACTTGCTTTTTTGTTGACACAAGAGGGTCAATATTTGCTATTATCTGGCTCCTATGGATTTGCCACAACTATATATTTGCATGAAGCTCAGCACTACCAAGCTTTCCTGACAGTAAGCCAGAAGAGTAAAAATGTACTCGGAGGTTTTGTAAATGAGTTGGAAATCTCTCCCCAGACTACTAATTCTCTTGAACAACAGCTTTGAGGTACTTGCCTCAATTAAGTACTCTGTAAATATAACTTCCCAGAAAAAAAAAAAAAGCCATATTTTAGGTCTAGATCAGCCTGAGCCACATTGTAGCTCGAGTGTCAAAATAAGCTTCTGAAAAGATCCCTGTGAATACAGTTCTGTCAAGCAGTGTCGGTGCTGCAAGCCAGGATCAGCTGAAGAAATGTGGATTACATCTGCCTCATTGAATCCTGTTATTATCATTATTACTTCACAGCTCATTTTTCCTTCCCAGCACGAGGCTCTCCAAGTGCAGGAATTCGCCGAGCTCCTGGTAACTTGCCACGCACACTAACAAAGCTGGCATTTAGCACGGCTCGTCAGAGCCACATTGCAGCTGCTGCGTTCCCGGTCACCGTTCCTGTGTGCAAAGACCCCGGCCGTGCAGGTAGCCGCGGTCAGGCCACACATTGAACACTGCCTATTGCCACACTGCTCATTTCCCCTTTGTGCCTTGCTTCTTTTCTCTTGCCCACCTGCTTTGGTAAGATACACCTGCTTAAGGGAACCATTTCCACAGTAAGATTCAGCAATCTACCCTCCCTTCCCTCTGTCTGTTTGCTACGGGCACAGCTGTGTTTCCTTGGTTGGGCTTTTCCATCCAATCCTGCACCCTGTGGTGGCAAATAGCCTGTTTAGCCAAAAAAAAAAAAAAGACTAAGGACAGACCTCATTAACACTCACAAGTACTGAAAGGGGAGAGGAGGGGGAGACACTTTTTCCTGTTGCCTCTGTGACAGGAAAAGGGGTAATGGCCACAAACTGAAACACAGGAAGCTCCACCTGAACATGAAGAGAAACTATTTTACTGTGAGGGTGAGGGAGCCCTGGCACAGGCTGCCCAGGGAGGGTGTGGAGTCTCCTTCTCTGGAGGTCCTCAAACCTGCCTTGGTATGTTCCTGTGTGACCTGATCGAGGTGAACCTGCTTGAGCAAGGGGTTGGAGTAGATGATCTCTAGAGGTCCCTTTCAACCCCTACCATTCTATGATTCTATGAAATACTGGTGCTGTGACCAGACCCACTGCTAACAATTGGGGCTGATGCCAAAAGCAACAGTAAAAACCAATTTTTACAAATACCAGAAAGATCTATTCATCATGTCCTAGAGTGGGCATTTCCCCATGGTTACCAACTTTTGTGCAGGTTTATACAAAAGGAAAATGTGAAGCTTCTGGCAGCTCTGCCTCCTGGCTCAGCTGGCAAAGTTTGTGCAATGTTAATGTATAAATGAGCAGTCCAGCTTCTTGAAAGCTTCACCAGCAGCTTCTTAGTTCATTTTTCCACTTATTGAAATGTATGTTTTTTAAAGGCCATATTATTGCAAGCTCTTGGTGTTTGCAACACACTCAATTCCAAAGAGGTGGCATTTGGTTTGGCTGTGGCTGCCCATCACAGATTTTGCTAGGTTTTTTATTTTCTCCTGGCAGTATGAATGAGCTAATGGCTCACCTTCATATTTACGGTGCTTTTGCATTAGTGTACTTTGGAATGAACTACATAGCTCCTAAAAAGTGTTAGAGAGACTTAAACTAGTCATGAAAGAAATTACATACATTCAAATTATTATTTCTATGACTCCTTAAGAGCTTCTTTAATGAAGCTAAAGGCAAGGCAACACCTACTTCTAACTTGGAATGTATGTGTTGAGTTCCCTTTTAGGCATCCAGTACTGGGGAAGAAACACTCAAAAATACCATGTCCTCTTGCCCACACTTTTCTGTTGAGATGAAGAGTGAAGTGTGAGGAGAAACAATAATTATTAACCCAGACAATTTTATATGAGTATTAAGATACACAATCATGAAAGCAAAACCTAATTCCAGAGAGTGACTATTCCCAACTTTTCATTTGCCCATGTTAAATGACGAATGAGAAAAACATATGGGGGAGAGAAGGTAGTCTTCTCTTTCTCCCTAATTGTGTCCCTCACTGAAGCGTAAAAGTTTCTTGAGCACATTCTCATCTTCTTCCACTTTTTCTTTCCCACAGCTGCACATAGGCTGTGCTATTGATGTGAAAGTGGAGAGACCATCCCAAACAACACACGACCAGATTTCTTCAGTTTCTTCCTGTTGGTAACTCTGTGGACTACTTCCACTTTTTTAGTTTATTTTTTACTTTTACCTCAAAAATCTTGTGTATACAAAATACACAGGACCGCTCTTTTCCTCACCTTCATCTAGCCCTGTACCATGCACCATTTCTATCACTTTACCTTTACCAATGCTTCAGTTTTTAATGGATGCTTTTCATCCTACTCTCTTTTTCTTTCAGCTGGGGAATACTAAAGCTCACACATCCTCATGGGCCAGGGTCTCATCACCCACCCCATCAGCTAGAGGAAGGACACACTACTCCTGTAGCCAGCTCCTCATTCTCCTCTGTGTCCAGACTTCACAGACTTCCAGGCTATGCAGACTTCACAAAGATTCTCAGTGGGAGATTACTAGTGTCCAAAAGTACCAAAAAGGCAACTAATGGGATTCTCAAATATTCTCAACAGGCTTGTTTCCAAAGTCAGAAAACTGCACTGCTGTCACCTGCAATAGCTGGTTTCTCTGAAAGCTTTGGACTTAGAAGACCAAGTTTAGTGTAAGGCATGCTGTAATTTTTGCCATTTTGCCAGCTCTATGACTAGATCTCACATAGACCTGAAACAAGAAGTGATGTTTCCAGCCCCTTTCCTTGGCATGCAACTTTAAATGACACGTCATTTATTAATTCCAACTGGCTAACAATTTACCCAAAGCATGATTGTTTTAATACAAAAAGGTATTTTCTGAACACTGGAACTGATAAAACTGGATTATGTCCCCAAAGCTCCTTGCCCCTTTTAGTCCCACCAAGCAATAGTAAGCAGTGTGTGACTGGCTAGGGAGTCAGCTAGCTGCTTTCAGAAAAGCAAGTCTGACTTCTGCCTGACTTTTCCATCAGTCAGAAACTGATTTGGGTCTCTTGTCTTCTGCTCAGACGCTTATTTTTATGGAACTTGTTGGAAGCTGTCTTTGAGAAGTCTTCTGTTACAGACATATCTGGCTTTAAATGGCAAAAAATTCCCTACAGATAATATGACATATACATATCTATGTATTATTTATATCTCTAAATTATACAGATATAAAATGCATATTGTTTTAGAGGTACTCCCGACAAAAAGAAAAGCATGACCCTTCTCCCCATGCCAGTGCAGCCTGTACACTATGGGCAGTCGCTGCTGCCTATGAGCAAGTCTGCAGCTCTGAGGTCAGCCAGGGGGAAACTATCATAAATACAGTGAAGGATGGGCTGGTTTTATCTTGATAGGCATTAACAGAGTACCCAACAGCAAAACATAGCTTTAGGACAGAAGAGAAGGAGAGGTCTTGCAGTCTAGCTGAATTTACACACAATGCAACTCAGAGCTGTAGATGGCCCTGGCTGCCACAGCAGATACTACGCTCCAAGGTAAATCTGGCGGCATGCATCCTCACTGGAGCCTAAAGTATCTAGAATACTTGTTTTGTCTTTTTTGAGAAAAAGAGTATCTAAGAAACCTTAATCCAGGTACATCTGCAACCCAATGAGCAAGTCTACCTCAATATATATCTCCTTCCAGCATGAAGAACATTTATTCTGAGGACTGAAAATTGCTTTCAGCTTTTTTTAGCTTTAGACTGCTGTGGTTTTAGCTTTCTCTTTTCATTGTGGGCTTTACTTCCTTATTAGTCTTTTGCATTTTTTGGAGTAATCAGATGACTAGATGCACCCAGTAACCAATATCTAGGATGCCTCTGACATACAGAAAATGGCACTGTAACATTAACAGGGCCGTAAGTTCTTGGAGAGACTCTGTGGACTTAGACAAGAAACATGGCAGTGAACAGTTGCAGGCTGAGGAAAGTCTACATCCATTCTGACATATTTATGACACATTTACTTAGGAGCTTACAATTAACTTCAGATACATGTTGTACATCTCAGGAATGAGCAGCCATCTCTCATGCCCACCTGTGCCTTGGCCCATTTTGTAACCTGTAACCAGAAAAGATGAAAGAGGAACAGACCTTCTGATGGGAAAGCAAAAGGCTAAATTGGACTTAAAGGGTGGAATTTAACAAAGTACTCTCAGCTCTGACAGTTCTTTTGTAATACCAAAGTTGGAAAGCAGTGTTCTTGGCTCTCTGATGTTCATCTTTCTCCCTCTGTAAAATAGGATTAATGATATTTACCTAGACCACAGACAATGAGACAATTTGTCTATTGCATTTTGAAGTCCACACATCTGAGAGATGCTTTAGAAAAGCAGATAAGTATTAAAAGCATAATCCTTTTGGAAAAAAACAGTTTAAAATAAGTTGCATATTCAAATGTGTCCTGTAGCCTGTTGGTTTTTTCCCACTGTTTGTCTTCATTGAATATTTCTTGTATATTTTAAGAATGGCAAGGCTGCAAAAAAATAACATCTGCCTGAGAAATCTTCTTTCAAACAATACCAAAAAAATGGCCAGGTGAAACAGAAGATCTTTGCCATCTTTTGGGTCTTTCCTTTCTCATCAGGTGCAAGCCTAGAAGAAAATAAAATGGAGCACCATAAATCACAGAGGTCTGCATGGCATTGTCTCACTTGATATTGCAGAGAACATGCATTTTACAGGTTTTAGTCATCATCTTTGTGTGAGTAATGATCCATTTTGTTACTATGGATCTCTATTGGTGGCAAATTAATGCACGTGGATTCATTAAGTATGTTTTCCTTTGAATGTATGACTGTTTCAGTTCCACCCCCCTAGAATACAAATGCTGCTGTGTGAATCAATAGGGTTCTTCCAATCTTCCAGGCACATGCAGAAAACAAAATATGGCAATAATTTTAATTGTTGAGGGTTTTTTACACACGTTAAAAATATCTCAAAACAAACTTCTTTACAACACAGGGCTGGATTCTGATCTCAGGAAAAGTACGAAGAGGAGTTCCAGAGAAGGAAAGTATTCTCTACATTCCCTAGCACAAGTGAGGATTTTGGTCCTCTGCAAGATATTAAATATGTATGAAACTCCCTCAGCAGCTGTCTCCTCCCTATATTGCCCCAACAGTAGCCCTAGTTCCACTGGTTCCACTGATGGTCTGGAGAGCAACAGCTGTCCCTCAGCTACCACCTCTTCTCTGGCGTCTGTTCACCTCATTTTCCCTGGCCACACACATACTCTCAATGAGAAAGATCTTTACTTGTTGTTAGATAACTACATCACCTCTCTCCTACAAAGAAATGCTAGAAAAAATATTTGGTATATTTGCATCTGACCCCCCAATTAACATTGGAATCACCTTTTAAATAACCTCGTGGTACAACCTAAAGAAACGTCTTCCAAGCACTTTTAAGTTCTTGTGCATCTGACGTAGATTTTAATTTTTTTAAGTAGAAACACAACCATGGCAGTGAGCTGACAACACATGGTGAAGCAGAGTTTTGAGTTTCCCAGATGAAGTGTTGCTAGCTTGTGTCAGAAATTCAGTACTCATGCAAACAAACAAATAAACAAAACCTCAAAACCCAACCCCAAAAAACCTCTTCCAGCACATTTCCTGTAAATCTTGCAGTACTTATCCTGAAGAACAGAACAGTTCCTTGGGTAAGTTTGTAACTGTAAAGTTTTATAAGGTGCATTTTATTTACTTTTGAGATAAGAGCAACTCTACTGGAGTCCTCCTGGTCTGTCAACTGCATAAATTCCTGCAATTAGACAAGACATGTTATGAATCCACTGGAAAAGAGCAGACCCAGCCCTAGTCAATATATTCATTTGATGCTTATGTAGCATGCCATTAATATTTTGAAAGTATTGGATCTCAGATCTTTTTATGAACAAAAGGTAAATGACATCTCCCCATCAGTATCAACATGAGACATCAAGCTTTTTACATACTGTTATTCTCCCATTCTCTGTTTCTTAGAATATCTTGACAGTGACTGTATTGATACATTTAAAATTACTAGGGAAAAATCAGTTCTTGGTTGTTACTTTGCCAAGCCTCACTGTGAAATGTGTTTTTATAACTCCATCATGAAACTCTGGAAGCTGGGAGCAAAGAGCAAAACTAAATTGGGAAGGATATTGAGCTGCAGTCACAATCCAGCAAAGCAGTTTACTGTGGTTATAGTTCATCTGATCCTGTTCATTTGAAGTCTAGACAAAAGTATTAGCTGGAATACAAGGCAAGAAGCAATAAGAAGAAGATTTCTTGGGAGACTGGAGAATCTGCATGTGCCTTCCTGTTCTTCACAGCTGCCTGCAAGCTGAGGTGAGGATTTTAAAAAGCAGCAATTGCAATTTTGTGATCGCGCTCCATGGCACAGACATTCTCTTTCATATTAAATTTAAATCTGAGGTAAGACACTGAAGAGCCAGGAACTATCATACCTAGCGTTAAGCCCTACATGTGGTTTTAGGAACAGGACTGTCACTTGCTTTTTCAATAAGGCTTGTACACATTAGTGAAAAGCAAACAGTTTCTCTATCAAAAACATCTAAGCCACTGCTTGCCTAAACTCTATGATTTTTACCTTTAAACTCCCCAAATAGTTTGTCTTAGAATGTGATTGACATGTTACAATGAGATGCATGAGCAATTATGAAAAATTTAGTGTTTCCTGGTATATATCATTGCTTCATTTTTTCTAGCTGTTGAACTTGGACTGCCTTGGTAGAGTGAACAGATTTTCCAACAGGTAATTGACTTCAAGAGAAGGCCTGGAATAATTCTAGCTGGCTGTTACACTTGGAATGAGTCTCCTTCCATTAATTAATCACTTTGGGGAGAATTTTTCTTTCTGAATAAACGTATTATTTTTAAACATATGACATTTAGCTATATAAATAAGCTCTAGAACTGTGATTTAAAATGTGTGCTAACTGCAGGCACAGCATACCACAGATAGCGCAACCTCCCCTGCATTTTCTGGATTGACTTTATCTTCTGATTACAAAGAAACGGGGGCAGGGAAAGAAACTGCCTTGTGATTTCACTCACTTGTTTTCAAGACTTATTTACTTGCATGACTGTTGCATTTAAAAATGCATGCAAGGAGATATCAGCTATGTACTTGGAGAGGACCAAAGTGTACCCAAATTAAAAAGCACATCCAGAGAGGACAAAGCTCCTTTCAATACAAAAAAAAAAACCCAAAAAACCAACAAATTAGTCTTGCTAACACAGAGATGCTCCATCTAGTTCAATTGAGCTAGTTCAGCCAAATTCATTCAAAGCTTTTTTTCATTTTAAAAGCTTATTTTCACAGTATGAGGCTTAGGCAGATGTTCTCTTCCAAACCTGCTTTAGCATCGGAAGATGTTACTACTCACATTGCTGACAAGAGGTTACAATCTCACAGCTAGTTTTATCTCAAGTGGACTGAGATTTCCCTAGCACAGCTAGGTGAAAGTCCAAGTCCACCTGCAATGGAGAAGCTGTTTTTTAAAACAACACACCACTAGTAAACCAAACACTGAATATCTGGTAACACTTTCTGGGTACAAGTCTAAAATATAACCAAACCCCAGAATTTTTCATACGACTGCTACGATGGTTTAGCCAGGTGCCCACCAAGTCATTCTTCCTCCTAAACTGGACAGGGGAGAGAGGTTTGTGAATCAAGATAAGGACAGGGAGATCACTCAGCAATTAGTGTCACAGGCAAAACAGACTCAACCTGGGGAGAAAAGGGTTTGATTTATTAATGAACAATCAGAACAAGGAGAAGAGAAATAAAACCAAATCTCAAAACTCCTCTCCCCAGGACTCTCTTTCCTTCCCTGTCAGCAGCGCGGGGGCGGGGGTTGCAGTCAGTTCATTACAGATGGACTTTGCCGCTGCTTCTTCTCAGGGGGAGGCCTCCTCACACTTCCCACTGCTACACTGTGGAGTCCTTCTCACGGGAGACAGTCCCTCACCAACTTCTCCAGCCTGAGTCCTTCCCATGGGCCGCAGCTCCTCATGAACTGCTCCGGTATGGGGTCTGCCACGGGGGCAGCTCCTCACACCCTGCCCCAACGTGGGTCATCCACCAGGAGAACAGTCCTTCAGGTACCGACTGCTCCAGTCTGAGTCCCTCACAGGATCACAAGTCCTGACAGCAAACCTGCTCTGGCGTGGGCTCCTCTCTCCCCACAGACTCCCAGGTCCTGCCAGGAACTTGCTCCAGGGTGAGCTTCCCACACAGTCACAACCTCCTTCAGGCATCCACCTGCTCTGGCATGGGGTCCTCCACGGGCTGTGAGTGGATCTCTGCTAGTGGTGTCCATGGACTGCAGGAGCACAGCTGCCTCACCATGGTCCTCACCACAGGTCACAGGGGAGTCTTTCTTTCAGGGACCTAAGCACCCTCCTCCCCCTCCTTCTCCACTGACCTTGGTGTCTGTGGAGATATTTTCACATTCTCGCTCCCTCTTGCTGCTGCAGTTTAGCAACTGGGCAACAACTTCTTCTCCTTCTCCAGTATGTTAATCACACAGGCATTACCTCAGTCACTAATTGGCCAGGCCTGGGTCAGCTACAGGGTCCATCTTAGAACTGACTGGCCCTAGCCCTATTAGCTACAGGGGAAGCTTCTGGCAGCTCTTTATTTAAAGAAGACACCCCTGCAGCTCACACACTACTACCAAAAACTGTGGCCCAGACAAACTGGGCCACAACTGACTATTAAAATGTGCAGCTCACTCCTGTATGTGACTAAGGCAATGTAGCACATTGCCAGAAAACGTGGCAGTGGTGAAAAGTTTATGTTGAGTTCCAGAGATGAAATACATTGACGGAGGGTAGATCCACTGTTTGCTGGACTGTGATGGTCCAGATGCAGAGGTCAGAGCCACTGACTGCTGAAAGGATGTACATCAATGTGCCTTCTTTGGGCATTTGCTATTAGCCTTAGTAACCTATAAGGCATTACACCGACTCAGCAGGGCCACTTTCATCCTGCCAGAGTTGCTCTGCATTAGTTATTCAGAAGCATCAGCAAGTGAATATTGGCTTTGAACTCAGACTAGACCATTTGCCTTTTCTCTTTATTTTTTTCTATAGTCGTTTTACAACAGAAGACTTCACACCCAGACAGCCCCTCACACCTATCCAGACTCAGTTCAACTCAAGATAACCCTGCTCTAAAAACCAGTCCCTGCCACTTCTACCAAAGAAGAAATGCCATCAGGCACAGCACTATCATTACTTCACTAGGCAAGTATTTTCTGTGCCTGATACATTAGACCACAATAGACAGTAGTGCACATAGTTGACAAAAAGAGTCCAGACCCTTCATGGACTAGTAGGCAGGCAAAACACTTGACCTACTTGCTGCAAAGAATCTTGAAGCTCTTTGAAATAAGAAGTCTCTGCTTCCTCAGGTATTAACATGATGCTCCAGAGTATACAATAAAAAAACCCCACATTAACATAATTATGGTTTTCTAGTGGTTCCATTTTAAAGTACTGTTTTTTTCTAGTAATGCCTCTTTGACATGTCTCCTACATTCGGCTACACATTGGGTATTAAAACTCTGTCCAAGCCAGTAACAACAGTGTAGCCATCCTGCCTGGCAGTTCCATCAGTCTGTTCCATCAGTTCCCACAAGCCTATTTAGCAACATACATAGGAAGAGAGCGGCAGCTGTACCTCTGGCTGCACTTCACTCAGAAGGTATTCATTCACCATTCCAAAACATCCAGTGCTTTATTAAAGCACTAACTAAAAAACAGGGAAAAAAGAGAAAGAACCCAAAATTCATTAAATTCCTTTAAACTCTTTTCAGTCACTGGGGAAGCTCCAGTCTGCACGACGACTACAATGGCAGTGCACCTAACAACCTTGCCAAGTAATTTGAATGTGTCTGTACAAAACAAAAATTCAAACCTTTCCTACTTGAGCTATCAATCAAAGTGATGCTAAAATTACAGCTTAACAAGCAGGTATACAAGTTTTAGTTAGCAAATGAGGCAAGCGGGGCACATTATTTTTAGTTATATTGATGAGGAAAAAGAGTGAAAAATAGAAGGAGGAAGGAAGGAAAAATTGTGTCTCAGTTTAGCTCAGGCTTCTGAGGTTTTAGCTAACATTGGCAGCACTTGGATATGGTACATCTCCTAATGGCATTCAGGGAATCTCTTGGACTGAACCATTGCTGTACGTGTAATTATAATGTAATTTGGTTTTTAGAAAAATGAGCAAGTAAAGGGTGATTGAACTCACCCCAAACTTGCAAACCAATTGTGAACTCTTTGATTAGCTGATCCCAAGAGGCAAGGATGATCATAAAACACTACTTTTTCAAGCAGATGCTCACCAAAACCCAATACACATCAACATGTATTTTCTCCTGGACTCCAAATGCCTTTGAGCTGAACCCATAGATGACTTTCAAATTACTTATGACAAAATCCGAATCAACAATGAGCTGATTTTCTCTCTTTTAAATTATGGAAACAATCTTCTCAAACACAGCCATCATTCATCTTCCCTAATACCATACAATAACATGCCAGTTGCAGGGACTGCTAATCAGACCCTTTAGTCTGGGCCCTCAGACTCAAAGTCAGCCAAGTTTCCATTCTCTGCATTGTATCAGCAAAACACTAGACGATGGAGGAAGACATCTAATTTATCTTGCAGGTATCACTGAGCGTATTTATTAAAGTCACAAATACCTTTCTATGTACCGAGAAGCCTTAACGCCAGCAGGCTTATGGTTGCTGTTTGTTTTCCCTCAAGGCAGTTTGGTCAAAGTGCTTTACCTCTGCCCTCAACATATGTACAATACCCCACAGTTGCAACAGTCTTAGGAATAAATAAGTTCTTGCCAGCACTTCTTGAAACGTAGAAGACCATAACCGTGAATATCAGAACTCTGTCCTGACCTCATCTTTTGGCACATTTTGCTCCAAAATTTCAATCCTTTGCCCTGGCTAAGGCGTATCTATCTATGACAGCACTGAATTTAGGTCACAGAAGCTGGATGTTTTTGCAACAATTTGATTTAAACTAAATTGTCCTGGTAAAGTGCCTATCATAAATAATGCAAGATTACCTTCTCAAAAAGATGTGTCAAAAGACTTTTTGCCAAAGACATAAGGTCACCTGTGAAATGTAAACTATTTTTCATACTAATCCGATCTATTTTCTGCTAATGTACAGTGGGAAAGGAAGAAAAAGACTTGAGTGCTGCTCAATCCATTTTCAGACTAACCAGCCAAACAAAATTGGAAGCAAAGGCTAGCTAGCCCGCCTCACAATGCCAGAATTTCCTGAATGCTATTCTCACTGGATTGATGAATGGGGAGGGAGGGCTCTCTTTTCCTTTTCATAATTCTTTCCCCAAAGGGAATAATTTCCCAGATGAATTGTTTCATCATAAGTTGCAGCTAGTTACTCACTGAAGAGGGAAAAGAAACCAGTTGGTAGAGAAGAACCAACTTTCTGGCCCCAGCAGGGAACTGAAACAAGAAGGTTTTTCTATTACTATTTAGCTCATTTTGGGGTGTGATTCATTAGTGTCTCATCAGAATGTTTTGGTCAGTCTTTTAGTTTTAAGAACAGTCTGATCTGGGTTTTCTGTTGCTTTCAGGGACCACGTTGCATTTACTTGCTGCTTATAGCAGTCTTCTAAAAGCTGGAGGTGCTTCAGGTTCAAGACTGCACTCAATGAGCCAAAATAAACAGCTTTGGTGAGATTTTGTTCCTCACCAGAAATCAACTCAATTTTTTTGTTACAGCAGATTTGAATTTCTGAGCAGCTGCCATCCCATAGATGCAGGAGGATTCAGCAGGGCAGGAGGGTCCTGCTGGGAAGGGTCTGCAGTGCACTTGAGCTGTGACCTTGAGCATGCCAAAAGGCCCCAGGTCATGTTTGCAGAATAGAACCATGGGCAGGCTGGATCACTGGCATAACAAGATTTTA
This sequence comes from Urocolius indicus, assembly GCA_013401255.1. Lineage (NCBI taxonomy): Eukaryota > Metazoa > Chordata > Aves > Coliiformes > Coliidae > Urocolius > Urocolius indicus. The sequence goes on from WBNH01007035.1 coordinate 659,276, forward strand.
CAGAAGTGCAACACGTTCAGAAGAGTCTAGGGGTGGGATAAGGCCACTGTGTTTATTGACTTTGAAAGGTTTCAGCTCAAGGTTTGTGACATTCCAGTCACAACTGGCAAGTCTGTTGGACAAACCAAACTTATCCAATGAGTGTTAATATAAACAGGCCTTCTCCCTAGCCAAAGCAACTCAGCAAGCAAAAAAAACCAGGCAAAATGGGAAAGGGCCATAGAAGAAGCCAGAGGTAGGAGTTGCTGGAGAATGGAAAAGTGACAGCCAAGTAAACTATCTGAAATAAGTCAAAGGCCTCCATTACGTGACCTCTCTTTCCTGATCTACCCAAGCATCATATTTAAAGTGTTTGATTATCTTCTGAAACCTGGTGAGTTCACAGCCTGGGTAACAACTTTGACAATGATTCTCACAGCTTCATGGGCCTTTTGTCCTGTGTTGCCTTTTTCTGTGTGGGTGGAAACAAAGCAAGTGTAAGCAGGATCTGGGTATGGAGGGGACAAAAGGTGAAAGAGGGATGTAGATTTTAATAGCTTGAGAGATGCAAGAAATGCAACAGTCAGAAAAAATAAATGTTTTATGTGGAGGAAAAAAGAAGGCTGAAGAAGAGCAGGTTGTTGGACAGAAGAAGAGTAACCTGAGACAGGCCCTTCCAAGATTCACAGGTGCTGGTTGGGAGCCTGACAGATGAGAGCCATGCTGGTGAACAGGAATTTGGAGGTGGATCAACCCAGGACACACCAGTGCCAGAGAGGAGCATTCCACTGCGTGGGCTTATGTTCATTCAAAGACCAACACGGAGGCTGCTTTGGGATTTTCTGTCTGAACTGAGTCTTCACGTTTTCAGGGAAATTCTGTTGCTAAGCTGCTCAAACCACAAAGCTTATTAGTAATTGTTGTGTGCATCTCTTCTACCATGTTTACCAGCCTGGAAAATTAAGAGATGAGGAAACAAGCTTTGCCATCTTATGCTCCACTAGTTCTTCCCCTTTAAGATGGAGCATCACCAATTCTTGCTGTGATGAAGAAAGGAAAGAAAGTTTGGGCATCTGCTCTTTTCACCACAGCCAGGCTCATTTATGTCCACTAAAAACGTTACTTCTGATACCAAAAGAGCAGTTTACTTGAACTTGTCACAGTTGGGAATAAATCTGTCAGGAAACAGAATTACCACAAAAGAGTGGGGGTTTTTGCCTCTACCCCAGCTAAATTCTTAGTTGCGTGTTTTCAGGCAGTCAGTACAATCACTGCTGCAAACAATTTCTTTTGTATCATGGAGCCTGGTACTCAGTGCTTCTTGCTCTCATCTCATTCCTTTTTCCAGGCTGTAATAATTTGGTTTGAATTAGTCCTGGTGGCTCTGTCCAGCTTGAAATATTTTTTGAATAGTTTCAGCAAAATCATTGGCCTGTTTCCAAAGCAGAAGCTGTTGTTTGCAATTTAAAGCCCATAAGATCCTTGCACAAGCAACTCTGAACCTTATGCTCTGGAGCAAAGACCTGATATTCATCACTGACGTGGCCTTTGCGTCCAAAGAGTAAAAAAATCTCACTTCAGAAATTTCCCTAACTATGAGTCTTTGGGGGGAAGAAAAAGAAACACCAAACCCCTCCTTTAATAGCATACACACACTCCACAGAAGCTTCTGGAACAAATTCATGCCCCAAAACTTCACCTACATTTGACATGTTCCTGCTTTCTCTGATGCTGTGGTGGAAAAAACACACAGGACACTGAGGGGTCTGTGGCCAACAGACAGCTAGGTAGAAAAGATGGGAAGAAGAGGAGGGAGAATTTGCTTATCAGAAGATAAGCTACACACACGTTGCAGAAATGCAGTAGATGTGTATCCACCGACTTTCACAAGGATGTGTAAAGCCAATATAATGATTACAATATGAAACAATCAACAGCTTTAGGAGTTAAACAGGGGTCAGCTGTTCGGATGGCAAGACAATAGGCTACAGAGGGAGATGATCTGGACTTAGAGAGAATATCAGGAAGAAAACAAGAAATAATGAGAAATTGTAGTACTTCAGTCTTTTCAAACATGGTATAAATGTTAACCGATGAGATTAACTTGAAGGCACATTTCAGATGATGGTGGTGTAAGGTGAAGAAGTGAGAGCAGAGAAACATTTAGCCAGCAAAAGGAAAAAAGGAATGTGTTCTGGAGAAAGACTGTTGGCTATGAAGGGTCAAGCTGCTCTGGTAAACACCTTCAGATGGAAACTTCTGTGAATCTGCTAAGAGCTGGAGCACAGAACTAGGAGGTTACAGGGGCCATAGGTCAGGCTCCTTTGCCAGCCACTGCAACAAGCAGGTTTCACACTTTGCTTTTAGAGTAAGCAAAAGGTCCTGGACAAAGAGCCTGAAGAAAATTTGAGCTGTACAGACAAATGACCCAATAATTGCTCTGCTATCCTGGGAACATCTATCCTGAACTCATGACTCTCTGTTAAGGGAATTCGACATCATTAATCCTGGATTAATTCATTTTTTTTTTTCTTCACAGCTGCAGAAGGAAAGTTTTGACCTTGGTGAGCCAATCAAGTGGAAAGCATTGCTGCCTTCCATTCCCCATCACCAGTGGACTCTTTTATGCTGCCAGTGTCTCTTTCCACAGTAAATCTTTTTTTTTTTTTTCCCTCTTTCCCTGACATATCTATTAGATTAACACTACTTCAGTAGAGTGTGGCTAATCAGTTTGCATACTACACTGTCAAGAGAGGCATGTGCAAGTTACAAGAAGGGAAGGACTGTACTGAGGGGTTAATAATCTCAACACAAACAGGGTGGAAGGGTAGATGCTTCTATAAAAATACCATGTGTTTAGAGCTGAACTCAGTAAAAATTTCTACTCTGGTTTGGTCTCATTTCTTCCATGGTTTCACAGGTAAAATGTCACGTTTGTGCAGAGATAAGTGGAAAAAAAGACTTTAATTCCATGCCCATTTTACATTCTTCTTGTGAGAGAAGGTGGAGTGACGAAGAACGGTCTGGGAGGAACTACAGCTTTATACAGCATAATACATAGAGCTAACTAATAACTGATTTTTCAGTTTGACAACTGTCCTGGAAAACAAGAACAGGGGAAAGATTTATTTCAGGTTCGCCTAAACTTATTTTCAGTTTTTCCTGCTAAAATCAAAACCAAAATATTAAAAATTCTGAAATACTTGAGAGTTTCAGTCCAGAATAGAAGCCTGGAGCTGATTTCCAAACTGTGATTGCTGAGCTGTGTTGCTGTGCTGCCAGTTTTTGGCTTCTTGCCTAACGGTCACAAGAATTTATATGGAAACCCATTGCTATTACAAGTCATATTTTAAACATTTGATCTGCAATTAAATCTTGACTTCTCAAGAACTGACAACTAATTCATGCTCTATCCCAACAAACTCAGTGTTATTGAAAACATTCTAGGCCAACAATACCAATAATGTCACCAGCATGGTTTCTGTCGTGCCAAGAGTTATATTAAAAAGAAACCCATACATAACTGGGAACAAGAAACATATGTAGGTGATTTAGACACACACAAAATTGTTTAGGGGAGGTTTGCTTTGTTTTGTGATGCCTTCAGTTATGAATCCACAGGAGATCAGTGCAAGTATCAAAATCATTATCATAAAGCATTTAACTTCCTAGATCATTCAGGCAACAGTCAAGACAACAAGAGGCTGCCACATCCAATCTCTGTGAAGAAATCAAATGGTAAGCAGTCATTGCTTTGCTTGTCAGGCTGCAACCTTCTCCTCTGAATCCAAAAATCGGCAGAGGCAAGTGAGAATTACATGAGTGATCATAACAGCCAAGTCAAAGAACAGAACATGAAAATGAAAGATAATTTTTCTTTATTAATTACATTCACTTGTCATTCTACAGGACTGAAGATCAAAACTCTATTGAAAGATCAGTAAATGAAGTCCCAAAGCACTCCTATGTGAAAGACATCATAAAACCTTATTCCTCGCTTCTGAAGTCAGAAAACTCAAATAACAAAGACAAGCTCTACAATTAACTTGTTTCAAGTTCTGTGGTCCATGGGCTGCTTCCAAGGGCTCCAACAAAAGATAAGCATGCTGTGTGAGTTTGGATTATTTTGGCCAACTTTATCTCTTCTATGGTCTTAGAAATGACAAGTGTGCAGTTTGGAACTGGAAAACATTGACATTAACATTGAACGTCCCACACTTAACAGAATTTTGCTTGTTAAATGACCCACTCTGCATTGATTTGCATGTCTCTCCTAAGTCCTGCCAAGGGCTGAGTCCTGCACAAGGGATTGTTCATAATCTGCTTACTTCCTCCCACCTCTACTTCTTCACCTAACTCGTGTCCACTTGCCTCGTACTGCAAACACTTGTCCAGGTTGGTTTAGAAAATCTAGACTGTAGGATTGCAAAAGGCCATGTAAAAAAATGAAAGTTCTCATTTGTATTTAGTATTATAAAACCCAAAATGGAGCAAGCGGGATCTTAAGGGATTAATCACTTCTACGAATGTGAATTACTGCATAAAGCTGCATTTACACCGAACAGTGCTTCTAATCACCTCCTACTAACTCATCTTTCGATATTAGTTCTAAACCTGTCTTTCTCAGGATGCTCTGCAGCACTTGAGTGGTGGATGGCACACATGCACATACACCTGTTTGCATCCATGGTATGTCTTCTAGCCCATACGTGCTTTCATGGAAATGAATGATGGTGAGATGGGAGCAACTGGACAACAGTGTGCAAACCAGCATCCTATTAGCTGGCTGAAAGCTTCATATCTGCACACAAACAGTGGTCTAGTGGCACTACACCACTTGGCAGCCTGCAAAGTGACAGCTTCAGTCTGACAGGGCTCTACATACGAATAGTTGTGGTTGCATGCATGCACCAGAAGACATTTTTGCTTTGGTGTCAAAGCCTGGATTTGGTGCTCCTTATTCTGTCAAGAATGTGAGGCAACACTGCAGAGAAGCTGCGAGCCCAGGTTCAGTGCTCAGAGCCCAAGTCTCACTCTCGAAGCCCACACCATATTACAGACAGCCATTAAAAAGTACATCTTTTCCACTCACACACAGGACATAAAGCACTTCAAGGGACAAATTAGGAAAGGCCAGGATGCCCTGCTTGAAAACCTCCCTGAGACTGCCTGACAAACACTTGCTCTTGCTCCCCTTCCTAGTGGAGAGCACGTTCCTGGAGGCTCTGGCAAATGCAGCATCTCTGTTCAGAGAGTGATACCATCAGCATTATTTCCAACAGGCACAGACTCCCAGGGCAGATTATCCCCTGCTCAGTACCAAGCAGAAGATGACAGCATCCATTGCCCAGGAGGCATACAGCACTAGTTTGGTCCTGCCTAGTGCTGAGTGCCCTTGGCTGTCATTAACTGAAAGAACTGAAGAGCATGCTTTCAGGCCTTTTTAGTCTGAACATGTGGGGTTTTAAAGGCCTTTGACTCCATTCTGCTACCACCGATCTTTTCCTTTTAGCAGATCTGGCAGCTTAAGGAGCCTCCTGTTCTGTAAGGCAGGACCTAGATGTCTTCTACTGCCTTTACCTCTTCCTGCTCTGCTCCATGGGCTTTCACCATCTTCTCTGTAAAATCCTACTGCTATCTTTTTTCCAATGTGATCTGGGGTTCCTCCTTCTCCTCTTACCTTGGTCTTGACTCAACAGACTGCTCTTGAGGAAAGTCAGCATAGAGAGTAAAGCAGTACAGGTGTGTGCAGTAAATGCACCAAATACCCTGATGGCTTCCCATTCAATGCAATTTCATCCTCTGTGTGTCATGGTCCTGCTTTCATCCCCAACAGATGCTTCCCCCAGACCCTCTCTTTTCCTCCACAGAGAGGATGGAGATCTCCTTTAGGACAGGAAGGCTCTGCCCTGAAGTCCTGGGTATGCAAGAGGAAACAAGAGGTAGAAAATAGCAAAAGGTATCCAGAAATCTGCTAAAGACCAAAGGAAGGAACAACAAATGGCAGAGGCTTTATAGAGAGCGATGTGACTGGACAGACTTGTACATTTTGTTAATATCGGTGGTAAATAAACTCTGGGGGGAAAGACAGCTGTGGGTTTTAAGACTAACACAGGCCCAATTCAGAAAAGTTAGAGAATGTTCGATAGCCTATCACCTTCCCTTTCTCCAAACATCGCCTAAAGCCCAAGACTCGAGAACTCACTTCAAATAAAGATTACAACAGGGTAAAGGGGCAGAGATCTGATCACATAGTAATGTAGTTGAAGAAAGGGGGAAAATGTAAAGAGAATTGGAAAAATAACAGCATAGAAAATTTGTCTCAGTACACTTCTCCTGTGTTTCCCATCTCCACTGGTGATTGCCACATTTATGCTGCTTCTGAGTTAAAGAGGCTGAGCCGTCATCTGAACAGTTTCCAGCAGAATGCAAAAATGCTGGAGGACCTGTCTTCAATAAATAAATAGTTCCTTGACTTTGACTAATGCAACCAGATGGATGGTGCAACATGCCTTTTGTTTGCAACTAATATGACGTGGCACCTGGTTAAATGGCTTACATCAGGATTCAAATCCCCATGTATTGTTAAACTAATTGCACTCTAAATGTAATGCTTAGGGCCAAATTTTCAACACTAGATAAAGTTAAGAGTGGGGAAAAAATATTCTGCATTGTTGCTATGGCCAACTATATGTCTACTTCCTCTCCAGACAAGACACCTGTTTGTGGCTGGAGTGGCACAGCCTGTAGCCCACTTCAGCCAGATTACAAAATGGATCTTTCCATAACCAGGAGCACTGAGAACTTTCATAGGCCACTTTTTACAAAAAAAAAAAAAACCAAAAAAAACCCCACCAAGACAAAACAAATTTTTGTGAATATTGATACTTGATACTTACCCATATTTTGATCTCTCTAGATTCTTCTTATGTCTGAGCTCACCTGTTCACTCTTGAATTCACCAATCAGTCAGTCAAGAAAAAGCAGCACTTTAAACCATGCTCCTTCTGTGCAAAAAGAGACGTATATTCCCAGTTTGTCCAATGCAACAGAAGTAGCAGGATTCAGTAAAGTAGTATGCTGCTAATACTCAGGATTCAATCAGTGCTAAAATTCCTGCAGCTGAACTGGTTTATATTATTATTTTTTGAAAGGACAGGAGAACATGATTTTATAATTTTCAGTACCCACTTAAATACACAGCACACAAACTTCTCAATCAACAGTAACTTTGAAGTTCTTTCTTGTCTAACATATTCTCACCTAGAATGAAAAATCTCTCTCACACACCCCTCTGTCTGTTCTCCTTTTGCACTCCACAAGATTAAAAAAAGCTCTCTCCAGTTTGTTGTACATGTTGTATGACAGGTGTTTGCAGGGAAAGCCAAAATGACCTCATATGTGCCAGTCCTTCCAATGAGCACTTGCTCTGTGTCAGCTTCAGGTGGTGTTGAGTCAAATATTCTGCCAAGCCACAGATGGACAGGACACACCTGCAGTCTTGAACAATTTTGCTTCTTGAATATCTTAGGACAACTTAGATTCACTCATGACTAGTGCTTATGTCTAGGATAAGCTTAGGATCTTAAACAAATGCCTCTCAAACCATCTCTTCAGTGAGCAGCTGAGGAGTGCCAAAGTACAGCAGCTCATGACACTTGCATATTCTGTCCAGGCTTGTGTTACATTTTCTTGCAGTAGTCCTTAGAGTCATGTACAATTTTCCTGCGTGACCTATGTGAAAGGTCAAGGTAAAACTTGATATTCAGAATCCTAATGAGTTAACTTCACACATTTTTACATTAATAGTGAGTTTGAAAAGGTCAAAGCAAGGTGTAGCATTTTAGGAAATAATTGTTTAAAATGGACTGTGTTTGATTTGCAGAAGATGACTAGGCCAGACACTAGATTTTCACCTGATCTTCCCATCAATATTTTTATCTTCCAATCAGTGGCTATATATGCTACGTATACTCTTGCACTGTGTTTCAAAAAAAATAATTCCATCATTGTGAGGCCATTTTTAAATCACTTTTATTGATGTTCTGATCTGAAGCCTGTAAATCCGTTCCCCAGGAACAGATCCAATTTACACTCTCTGTGTTGATGCTGCCCCAGTTTTTGCTCCTGACAGGATGTCAATTACTTTGAGTCTTCAAATACTCTGTATTTGCACTAGGATCTGAATGAATGTTGTGATACATGGTTCACTGCACATTGCAGTGACTTTGTCAGCAGTTACTTCGAAAGCCAGGCCAAATGCTGACTGCAGTATCTAAGCTTGGTTTCACAGAAACTTGAAGCCTCTTTTAACTTTTGAATTTGAATGGACAAATTCTACCTCTTATGCAGCCTGGCATGTCTTTTGGCATTCCCAGATTAAGTCTTTCTGTCTGTACTCAAAATGACACAGCCTGCTTTTCTCCTCAGGACTCATCACTACAGTGTAGGGTAGGATTATTTACTTTGATGATTTCCTTATAGGAAATTGCCAGTCAATGAAATGTAAAACAGAAGCAAGTCAATGAAAGCATAACTACAGTCATCTTCAGTCAAATAACCTCTAGACCTCAAAAAAAAAAAAAAGTCTCCAGTCAATGATCTCCAGGTGCTGCAGAAAAATTTCAATAAATGAGAGTGATAAAGACAGTCAATAACAATGTTGGGAGTCCTGATTGATAATAAGCTAAACATGAGCCAGCAATGTGCCCTCATGGCCAAGAAGGCCAATAGCATCCTGGGATGCATCAAGAAGAGTGTGGTCAGCAGGTGGAGGGAAGTTCTGCTCTCCCTCTCCTCTGCCCTGGTGAGGCCTCATCTGCAGTCCTGTGTTCAGTTTTGAGCTCCCCAGCTCAAGAGGGGCAGGGAACTTCTGGAGAGAGTCCAGCACAGGGACCGGAACATCTTTCATACAAGGAAAGGCTGCGGGAACTGGAGGTGTTTAGTCTAGAGAAGAGGAGACTGAGGGGACATCTTATTAACATTTACAAAGATCTAAAGGATGGGTGTCAGGAGGTTAGAGCATCCTTTTTTTCTATTGTATCTAGCAACAGGACAAGGAGTAATGGGATGAAGCTGGAACACAAAAAGTTCCACTTCAATATAAGAAAAAAATATTTTACTGTTCAGGTGAGGGAGCCCTGGCACAGGCTGCCCAGGGAGGATGTGGAGTCTCCTTCCTTGGAGGTCTTCAAGACCCGTCTGGAGATGTTCCTATGCAACCGGATCAAGGTGAAACTGCTTTTGCAGGGGGGTTGGACTAGATGATCTCTAAAGGTCCCTTCCAACCCCACCATTCTATGATTCCTTCTATGAATGTATAGGGAAGAGAATGCTGTTAGTCTTCACTTTGTTTAAATATTCTTATGCTTCTCTAAGGGTTCTGAGAAACAGCTATTTTGCTGGTACTGAAAACCATGCAACATTTGTGTTACAAAAGATTTTACAGTGACAAACATTGAAAAAAAATTCACTTCTTATCACTTGCCACAGGTAGGAAACATCTTAAATCCAGTAAAATCCATAGGACAGATGCATTTGTGTATTTCATCATACTCACCAGCAGTATATTACTGTAATCAGAGAAGCCTGCCCTTGCCTTTGGTCTGTCACTATGTTCCATTTATCCCACATGGGATCACTTTAGCTCATTTTCTTGGTGTTCATCACCTTTCCTTACTTGATGAAATTAAAGCAAAGTGACAGGTACATAGAGGTAAAACAGCACAACTAAGCTGGATCTCCAAAGGACTCAGACCTTCTGATAATGCTCTTTTCATTTAGTGGGCTTGTTTGAAAATGCAGTCACCTGAGAAGAAGCCTCTGAGTTTCATCATGTGTGTCCTCGGAGATGGCACAGCCTTTGCTTTTATGTAGTTCTAAGCAGGAAATCACACACAGTGATGGTGCAGGAGATGATGTCTGTGACTCACAGCTAGCCCACAGTATCCACAAGATTTCATCAGTTTGGTGACTCCACCTGGCTGTGCCACTTGGCTTAGAAGAGGAAGCTGGCTCTTAGATCCAAGGCAATGCTGCCCAGTGAGGACCCCTCTGTGTGACCCAGAGGACAGGCATAATTCTGGATGGCTCATGTCTAAATTAGGGGGTTCTCCTACCTCAGACCCAGTAAGATTCTGGGGTTAGAATTAAAACTCTTCATACTTGTCATTTAGAATGTTTTAGAAGAGGGGTTTTTTTGGTCAAATTCCAGAAAATGAATCCTGTAATAGCTACTTGAGGTAGGAAAGAGACATCCCTGTGGTTACACAGCTTTCTAAATTCCCCCAGACTGTGGCTGGCAGGAAGTGTGCAGGCACTCATTTGTCCATAACAATTATCTCCTCATCTGCACTTAGAAACCACTTTTACAAGTTTTCTATGCAAAGGCAGATGAAGAATTCAAAAAATAAAATCACCCCACTTACCTGTGCTGTTTAGAGCTTCTCTAATTTACCCCCTAAACGAGGAAGTTGTCATGAGTGACGACAGCCCACGCTTAGGGGAGTGCTATTTCTCAAGCAGATCCAAGCAACATCAGACACTTTGCAGCTATAAATTAAGGCAGACCCATCGATTTCAGTTGTCAACCAACAGACATAGTGTAAACATCGCCACTGGTATCCAGTCCATGTCTCTCCTGCCATTATCCCTCAGGCCTGCACTGAGCTGAAAATGAATGCAACGATATGGAGAAAGCAATACAGGAAAAGAAGCAAAAAAATATGTCACACAGTCCTTTGCATTATATTACACATGCTCATGCTGACTTAAGGTCAATTAGTGAAGCTTTGGCCGGGTAGGTCTCTGATCCCAGTCATAGTCCTCCTTCAATATTAGGTGCAATGCAGAGCTCATTATGCTTCATACTCCTGCACATGTATGTAATCATTCTGAGTTGGATAGGTCCCCAATAGACATTAAAAAATACTTGATAAATAAGGTCCATATGATGTTCCAGAACCCACAGTGCTCCACAGCCCATCACCTCCCAGCCATGCACTGCCCATCTTGCCAGCCACAAGCTTAGTTTCCATCCTTTGCTTTATGAGTCCCATGCCTCTACGTTTTTCAGCACACCGCTCACATTAATTTTACAAGATCTCTGCATAGGTCGGAAAGTTGGTCTATGTTGAATCACTTACATTACCAGGGCCAATAGCACACGCAGCTCAATATGTTTGTAAGCTCAAAAGCGGGTTTCTGTGTCTGTTTGCCCTCTTACCCTCTTCATTTCTTTATTTGCTACAACTAAATTAGCAACTGAGACCTCCTGAGTCCCAACTCTGCAATTTTAACTGCAGGACTGGCTACACTGACTTCAAGATCTAGCTCTATTGTCTGGCTGTGAAGGTCTGCTTATCTGCTCAAGCATGCCCTCTGTAACCTTGATACTTTGCTCCTTACCACTTGCACTTACACAATCCATAAAATCACAAATGAGAATGAAAAAAAAAAAAAAGGGCCGTTCTGAGACCTTTGAAGTAGTTGAAATATATCTCACAAGCAGCAAATCATTTTTGCAGGAAGAAAACCCAAGAAACTTGGGCAGACCTTTGGCAATCTTCTATCAACTAACCAGGCACTGGTGAAACGTGTATAAAGAAGACCCATCTGAGATGAATTTTGTTTATGGGCGATCTTTGTTTTCACTAAAGAGGAAAAAGGAATCCAAAAAAAGAGTTAAGAATTTCCTCTTGTCTGATTACTGCTGACCTTTCATTAGTCACTAAAAATGAAACAGCTTGTAATAGGATCTTGTGGTTTCTGTGGCTCTAGAAAAGCCATTTTTATGAGGTCGCAGCTTGATGACTCGGATGAGTCACTCCTCATTAAAAAAATTAAAATGCAGATTTAGGAGTAGGCAGTCCCAACAGTTGCGGGGATGTGAAAGGTCCCCTGGGCCCTCCCTCGAGGAGAAGCTGGGGAGCAGGTCCAGCCTGGTCTCAAAAGGCCAGCCCTCAGCTGCTGGGGATGCCCTTGGCTCATGTGCACTTGGTCTCAGGGAGCACCAGCAGAGCCACATTCACAAAAAGGGTGAGGAGGAACAGAGAGGTTGCTTCTCAGTATGTGCTGAGATTTATTTACATGCTACCATAGCAGACAGTGAAGCAGACATAATAAAATTATACTTTTCCCCTCTGGCTTATTATAGCAGCCACAGTAAATTATCCCAACATGTATAGGCTGCTGCCACCACCACAACCAAGAAAGCCATCTCAGAACCTCATGCTATCTAAAGGTTTTGGATAAGCAGTACAACCACACTAAGGGACATGTTTTAGTGGTTGTGAGGTCAGTGGTTGGACTTGATTATCTCAAAGATCTTTTTCAACCAAAATGACTCTGTGAATGTGTTGCATACATCACATGTGATAGAGCAATGGCAAATAAATGTTGAGTGTGTTATCGATACCTATCATATATATAATTTCTTTCCAAGAAGAATTTTCTTTCTCCACTACTTTTGTGTCACATCTGTTAAAAAGATTTATTTGGGGTTTTTTTTGAGAGACTTAATACAGTAACATTTCAAGGATGAATGTGAAAGAGGCCTTGAACTATTTAACTATCACAGAAAAGTTTAAATACGAGTCAGCCACTTGAATTCAACTGATTTCTGCTGACTGGAGCAGAGCAAATATCCTTCATCTTCAAGAATGGCAAGAAAGAAAATCTGAGACACTACAGACTGGTTGACCTCACCTCAGTTCCTAGGAAGGTGAAAGTTGTCTTAGAAAGCATTTCCAAATGTATGAAGAATACAAATGTGGTTGGAAACAGTCAGTATGGATTTGCAAAGGGGAAAGCATGCTTGGACAGCCTTCTAAAATGTCATACACTTCCTTTGTATGTTTGAATTCAGTTTGGCACTCCTTGCTTATCTACAGAAGTCTCCAATCACCTTTGCTTGATTTTCTACTCTCTGAAAAGGTCCTTTTCTGAGCACCCATCTCTCCTGGAACCTTATTCTTGCTGAGGTCTTATTCCATAGGATTCTTCCAAGCAGATCTTCATTTTGCTCTCCTGAAACCCAGGGCTGTTGTCCTTCTTTTTGTCCTCCTCTTAAAGTCTTCAACTCCAAAATCCCATGGTCACTGCAACCAAGGCTTCCTCTGACTTGTGATGTCTCCAACCAGCTACTTCTTGTTCATAGCATCAGGTCCAGCAAAGCATCTTTTCTTATTCATTCCTTGATCACTTGTTTGTACAGGATCATACATTTGCTCAGTACTGCTCTGTGTCAATCGTTATCTTACTGTGAATACAGCTTTGTGTTTGCAGCACTGACAGTGAAACCTGTCCTCACTAGGTACCAATGCCAGGAAGACACACACTGTATTGGGTTGCTCTGTGACTAAACCAGCATCTCCTTTAAAATTAGACTTTGGGCACAAATAACCACAATCTTACTGACAGGATATTCTATTATCACTACTTAAAGTCTGACGTTTTGTTAAAAGCTCTACTTGATGTATCTTTATAATCACTCACACACACACAAAAAAATCAAATGATAAATAGATTTTAAGGCCTTGATTCAGAAGAGTACTGAATATATCCTTTAAGTATATTTTTTATGCCAATCTGAGTTTGGCAAAATATTAGTGTTCAAGCCGTACACCTCATGTAAGGTTAATTCTCATACAAGTTAAGATCAATGTTTGCAAATAAAATTTTACAGACCTCATTCATCTCTACAGTGAGAGACTAAATACTCTTTAAAATATCAGCTCTGCAACACTATCAACAGAAAGCAATCATTTTGGCTGCCCAAACCGAAACAGCTCAGAGAGCCATTTCCAAGGATGGGTGCTCAAAGCTCTTCGAGCACAATACATTTTTAGAGGAGACTGAACTTGAGTTCCCAAAAAACAAAGGCAGTGAAACTCACTAAATAGTTTTGCAAAGCAGCCTGTAACTTCAGCGTTGCCTGATTTTTAACTGTTGAATATTGGAACCTTAATGTTATACTAACACATGTTTTTACATTTTCCCTAGAAACAGATGGAATAATGTTGCTCATGCTATGCCAACACCATGTTGTTACATAGGTTTTATTAAAATTGCTTCAAGGCAAAAAGCTGTATGCACAAAGGCAAGGGCTGGGGAAAGTTGGCAACTGCTTTAGACTTTCAGACTTGAGTTCTTTAACTCTCAACCATATCTGTGCATCATCAAGAAATACCTATAGCTTCACAAAGGGTAGGGAAGCTGTGTGTAGTGCTGGATATCGGGTGAACTGCATTCACAAGACCCTTGCCCTGCCAGAGACACACAAATAGAAAGAGAGAAGGGGGAACACGTAGAAAATGGAGAAAGCCAAACTTTTCAAATCAAAGAATCAGACAAGTGTGAGAGGAATGCAATTGAGAGGAAATAACAGAACTACAGAATTAACATCATCCTTTAAATCCATATTTAAACAACAACAAAAAAAAACCCAACAGTTTTAGTTGCTTATCTTGTTTAGAGATAAATCCCAGTTATGACAAATGGCAGGTGGAGCAGACAGGCATCTGTGTGTGCAATATATATATATGCCTTGATTATGTGATTCTAAAGCATGATATCCAAAACCACTGAATCAGATAGAACAGCTCCCAGTTGGCTATGGTGGGTTTTGGACCAGGTCCCCAAACTTTGTAGATTCGGCTTTGTAAAAAAGAAAGGGACAAAATGCCAGACTGATTCTCACTCTGAAATATCTAAGATGATTTACCAGTGGGGGAAAAAGAAACATCAAGGGAAGTAACAAAAACAACCTGTAACAACACCACCCCCACAACTTGTAATCTTCCAACCATGCAAATGTCTTCAATTAACCAACATTGATTTCTCTTTGCCTATATTGAGAATTTTTATGTCTCAAAAGGAATCAGTAAAAACATTGCCATGATAACCATAAAAACTACTGGAGAGAAAATAAAGTTTTCTGTTTCATTACCTTTTCTGTGTGGTGATCAATTACATAGGAAGAACAGTGCGGGTTCAATTAACTAACTAAATAAAAAGGAATTAAAAGCCACAGGGGATCTTTATTTTACCTAGGTTAATGTAAGGTCCGACTCCAGGCCTCATTGACTTGTTTGTACCATATAACGGGGTTTAATTTCTGTGAACCGGTCTGTCAGCATTAGCTGGTCATAATTAGGGAAATGGGGTAAGAGAAAACAGAGCTACCAAAAATAGCTTTTCCCAAGTGTAACCTTCCCTCCTCTCTGCTTCTCTCCAAATGGGATTATCCTGAGCTCTCAGTGCATAACAAATCAGAAATGAACCCTTTGGCAAACCAAAGATCCTTCCTTTGAAACATAAGGTGCAACTTAGGAAAACATTGGATACTCTGTTCCAATCCAGCAAGTGCCTGAGCACATGCTCACCTTTAATCACTTGCTTAGATCTTCCACTGACTTCAGATTTAACATCTGCTGAAAACAGTTCTCCATGTCTCACAGAACTGCAAGTTCATACTAAGTGGTGAGAGATTCATTTAAAAAGGAAATATGATTTATTTAATTTTCTCTTTTTTAGAACTTGAAAAAAAAATAGCTGTGGGTTTGGTTTTGGGTTTCNAAAGTTGGCAACTGCTTTAGACTTTCAGACTTGAGTTCTTTAACTCTCAACCATATCTGTGCATCATCAAGAAATACCTATAGCTTCACAAAGGGTAGGGAAGCTGTGTGTAGTGCTGGATATCGGGTGAACTGCATTCACAAGACCCTTGCCCTGCCAGAGACACACAAATAGAAAGAGAGAAGGGGGAACACGTAGAAAATGGAGAAAGCCAAACTTTTCAAATCAAAGAATCAGACAAGTGTGAGAGGAATGCAATTGAGAGGAAATAACAGAACTACAGAATTAACATCATCCTTTAAATCCATATTTAAACAACAACAAAAAAAAACCCAACAGTTTTAGTTGCTTATCTTGTTTAGAGATAAATCCCAGTTATGACAAATGGCAGGTGGAGCAGACAGGCATCTGTGTGTGCAATATATATATATGCCTTGATTATGTGATTCTAAAGCATGATATCCAAAACCACTGAATCAGATAGAACAGCTCCCAGTTGGCTATGGTGGGTTTTGGACCAGGTCCCCAAACTTTGTAGATTCGGCTTTGTAAAAAAGAAAGGGACAAAATGCCAGACTGATTCTCACTCTGATATATCTAAGATGATTTACCAGTGGGGGAAAAAGAAACATCAAGGGAAGTAACAAAAACAACCTGTAACAACACCACCCCCACAACTTGTAATCTTCCAACCATGCAAATGTCTTCAATTAACCAACATTGATTTCTCTTTGCCTATATTGAGAATTTTTATGTCTCAAAAGGAATCAGTAAAAACATTGCCATGATAACCATAAAAACTACTGGAGAGAAAATAAAGTTTTCTGTTTCATTACCTTTTCTGTGTGGTGATCAATTACATAGGAAGAACAGTGCGGGTTCAATTAAGTAACTAAATAAAAAGGAATTAAAAGCCACAGGGGATCTTTATTTTACCTAGGTTAATGTAAGGTCCGACTCCAGGCCTCATTGACTTGTTTGTACCATATAACGGGGTTTAATTTCTGTGAACCGGTCTGTCAGCATTAGCTGGTCATAATTAGGGAAATGGGGTAAGAGAAAACAGAGCTACCAAAAATAGCTTTTCCCATGTGTAACCTTCCCTCCTCTCTGCTTCTCTCCAAATGGGATTATCCTGAGCTCTCAGTGCATAACAAATCAGAAATGAACCCTTTGGCAAACCAAAGATCCTTCCTTTGAAACATAAGGTGCAACTTAGGAAAACATTGGATACTCTGTTCCAATCCAGCAAGTGCCTGAGCACATGCTCACCTTTAATCACTTGCTTAGATCTTCCACTGACTTCAGATTTAACATCTGCTGAAAACAGTTCTCCATGTCTCACAGAACTGCAAGTTCATACTAAGTGGTGAGAGATTCATTTAAAAAGGAAATATGATTTATTTAATTTTCTCTTTTTTAGAACTTGAAAAAAAATAGCTGTGGGTTTGGTTTTGGGTTTCTTATTTTGAAGTTTGAGTTCTTATTATAGTTAAATAACTCATGACTTCATTATAGATGGTTAGCTTCACGTGGGCAAAAAATGAGACTCCTGGAGACATATGCAGTATTAAATTTGCACAGATAGCGAAATGGAAAATTTCAGAGGAACTGGCACCCTCAGAGTGCTTTGCCAATGGAAAGCAGTTGTGTGTGAATCTTGAATACACACATACATGTATGCCAGTGTATACACACATGCAAAAGTCATCACAGGAAAAGTAGAGATTCCACTGAAAGCAGCAGAAGAAATCTCAGAGACTCCAGTGGAGCCGTGGCTTCACCTACAGCCTTTAAACAGGCTAGATTGGACTCATCGCTTTTAATCCCTGCAGTCTCATGGTCACTTGTCACAGGTGTGTGTGACTGGAGGCGGCACATAGAGGGGCTTTTGATCTTCCCAGGCTGGTCTTGAACCCTCAAGGCACCCATTCAGCGTCAGCAGGGACCCTTGGCTTCTCCATCCCTCATGGTTCACTGTCCCCTTCTGCAATGGGGACCCCCAGGGCTGGGCACTCCTGTAGCCAGTGTCTTTCCCACCTTCTTCAGACACCAGTCAAGGAAGACAAGAAAGCCCCAGAATTCCTGCGTTGGAAGTTGATGATTTACCAAGTACTTTATCTAGCCAGATAGAGAAAAAGAGAGCCTGTCCCATCAGGTTTCACAAGTAATATAGGTACAACCACACATCTTCCCCAAAGCTGCCCCTCCAAAGGGCACGAGCTGAAAAATCACTTTCAGAAATCTGTTTGCAGGAAGATAACTCGGTATTGCTCGTAAATCAGGCCACTCCATTTCCCTGCCAAGATATTCAACAAATTTCTTTTTTTGGCTGCTCATTTTTCATTCCTTCAGGCAACATTTAAGCAAGTAATCTCCTCATAAATCCCGGCTCCCGCTGCCATTTGCGATGCAGCGGGTCTTGTTTAGAAATTCTTAGAATCAGTGCATTCCTGATGCATGACAACCTTTCAGCCTCTTCCCTTTTGAAAGAAGCAAAATGGAAATCGGTCCTTCTCCAAGTTTATCAGAAGGGCAGCCAAACACTGATGTTATACAGTAAGATCTTGAACTGGGAACTAGGCAGCTATTTTAATCAGTGGCCTTATTTCACGTCTGTCAAGGACAGTATATTTAGAACTGGACAGGCTGTTTCTTTACGGCACCCCAACCTAACAAAAAGGCCCAAGCACAGCATTTCTCAAATGGGCTCTTATGCACTTTGGCAAACCCCTGTAAAAAAGAGTTTAGATAACACACCAGCTATCAACAGGGCCAAGGTTTAAAAACTGCAAAGAAATGTCCATGCAACGCACAGCTGGAGCCATCATTGCTGTTTAATCAATCATAGCTATTTAATCATGCCTTCTAGGCGCCATTGGATTGTTCAAGTGAATCACTCAGGTCAAGGCACCAAAATAAAACAAGCCTTTTTATTACTGCTTATCAGACCAGAGCAAAGCGTATGTGAAAGTGATGTAAGTGATGATCCCTGAGCGACTGATGGTAAGCAGTGGAGGAAAGCTCTCCCACTGCACCGAGACTGATGGCGAGCCAGAAAGAAAAATGTGCTTTTTTAAGGTACCACTTCACAGCCATGGTTCTGGGCACTAGTGCTGCCAGCATTTTCAGAAGAGCATAGCACCCCTCTTCGGGTGTCAAAACAGTCATAAAGGTTTTGGAATGAACTTGCCTCCAAACTAGCTGTTCATACCACAATGCAAAAGTGAGGGACAACTGGGTGGGGACCAGTCCCTGCCTAAAATCAGACTTTTCTTTAGCTATTGAAATAGTAACAGAGCAGATGTGAAAATAGGATCCTTAGTGGGTGTTGGCAGCATAAAGGGTCTGCAGAGATGGCCGAGGTTTGTCCAGTTCTAGCTAGGGCAGTAAGAGAAGTCATCCCATGTCTCACAGCTTGCCTGGAAACACTAAAAAAGTAGATTGAGCCACCAGAAAGTAAGTACTGCTATAGAATTTGATTGCAAGCAGTTTTTTCTTTTAAGCCAGACATTTGAATAACAAAGAGATTCACTGATAAAGGCACTACCAGCCCTCATGTTCCAACCATCTGAGTCAGGTGACAGAAAAGCCACCCCATCAGTCTTACTCAGCCTGCCATACACCTTGTATCACCAGTTGGAGCTGTGGGCTACAGCAGGAAGAAGCCTGTGCTGCACGTACCAAAGACCTCTGCAGCCCCTGTGCTGCAGCTCAGATCAGAGCTGGCTCCAAACATCAAGGTACTTGGCACTCTTATCTTCTTCATCCTCTCCCTAGTAGCTGGGGAGCTTGTACTTGGGATCTCCTGCAGACAAAAATCTAGAGTTTAAGAGCCTTTGGACTTGCATCTTATTGATAGTAAGGCAGTGAGAGGAAGGACTATCCTCTGTACTCATATCAGCAGACTGCGTGTCCCTTAGTGGATTTCTCAGCATGCCTTTATAAGAGTAGTAAAAAAATACTGAAGCAAAATGAAATACGGACCAGAAACCATCAGAGAGTAGACTGCAAGGTCTTGAATACACTTCCTACTTCTACTTTTTTAGGTTTTAAAGGAAGAAAAATAACTATATTAGAAGTCTATGTCTCACATATGCCAGTGAACTAATTGCTTACCAAGTCTGAAATAGAATTACCTGTTCATTCACCACACATCCACCACAGCTCAGCGACTGCTCGAGACTCATCCACCATAGCCCTTCAAGTTGTTCCATACTACCTGCTGCTCAGGGACCACTGTGGAAGGACCATCACAGGTAACCACCTGACAGAAAATGCAGAACAAAAAAAATAAAAACCAACCAAACCACAGAGGAATCAAACCTGTGCCTTCCTCTCTGATCACAAGCCACCACATGCTCTTTACAAGGTTGCAACAAATCCCGAAGGAAAATGCTTTGGTGAAGTTAGGGAGCTAGTCTCGCTCCAGGGTGCTGAGAACAGCCACAAACTCACCTGCTGCTCTGAGGTGAGGAAGAAATCCCATCCTGATCCAATGACCAAAGTCACTGGGTGCATGACAATCTGACAGGCTGGCAAAACACCTCTCCTGACCTTCCCTGTACAGTCTTGTCCCCAGCCTTTCCCTGAAGGGAAGGAGAAGCAGTGCCCCTGCCATCTCTTTGCCTCATCTGCTATAGCACAAATTTCAGCCCTGAACTCTCCCCAAAGTCTGTTCAGCAGGGTTCCAGCTCTGGCCTGTAGAAGGACTGCAATGCACTTGTTCTGCTGATTTAACATCCTTCCACTCCTCTGCTCCCTCTCCTTTTACTGAATATCAGCTCCATCCCTCCCAGCATGTACTTCGCAGCTCTGTCTTTCCTTTATGTCCCTTCCCATACTCTGTGTTGCTTTTTGCCATCTCTGTCTACATGGGTCACAGTTCTTAAGTCAGAGGATTCACCCTTTGCTGTCATATCCTTTCCATATGGAGTTGCAACATGGAGTGACATGTACATTTCAGCAACATGTTTAACTACAACTGTAAACTACGGTGGTTTCAAGATGGAGAGTTGGGTTCCTAACTGCTTCCTTCAACACTCATCAAGCCTGAAGTTATTTTTAAAGTAGTGTTTCACTGGAAAGAGGTATAGTGCAAGCTAGCAAAACATCATTTCCTCCATTAATGCCTGTGGAGTTATAACATTCTTTCCATAATCTGCCTGCAGATGTACCATAGGTATTGAGAAAGAGCTCAGAGACTCAAAAGAATCAGGAAATGACCACTTTCTAGGGTACAGAGTCAGCTTGTTTTGTACAAACCGTCTGGCTTACTAAGACAGACTTGTCTTAGACTTGCCAGCCAAGCGATATGAGCTACTGATGCACGTCTGGAAAATATTTATGATAAAAATTATGGTTGCAAAAAGAATAGCAAGTGAGTAGCTGATCCAGCTGGCATGCAAATTGGGCACAATGTTTATCAGCACAAATATGTTCATCAGCACTACCACCTAGTCCTTCTGGAGAACAGTAGGTACTTAGGGATCTTCGTGACCATTAAGCACTTGAGTTTCCTGCAGCCTTCATCATAAATATTGTTCCTGTCTTAAGTAAAAGGAGAGGGTGTTTAACTATCCATCATAATGTTTGACACAACAACATCAGGGCTCTTGCCCTGACACACTCCAAGATGGGAAGTGAGGCACTTAAAGTTTTTGGCTTCAACTGGCATTTCGTCAAGCAGTGCATCACCTCCGGACTTCAGTGAGCCCCTGGTGTTGGGTAGAACACACAGCAAAATCTTGGAATCAATATTATTGGACAACAGAGCAATTAGGTATTATTATGGAGGTACAGTACACACTCTCTGGCATCCCTACTCTGCCTAGGTAAGCTCTGCAGGTTACTGGGGACATGCTGCAGCAGCAAGTTGCATCACAAAAGGGTCCTCCCCAGACAGGTCCATGCACAGCAGTGCCAGCCTGTGCCAAGCAAGCACTACACAGGTGCAAAAGGATGGAGCAAATCAGAAGGGACAGAAATATCCTGGGCAGGGAAGTGTCCTGGTAACATGGCAGCTTTCATGTCCAGCTGAAACTGTTCTCTGCATATAGGCAGAGGGGGCAGCAGAGGGAGGCCCACTTCTCTCTAAAAGGTATTCAGAGAGAAATGGTGGGTTATAAACGAGGCAGTGCCATCAAGAGCTGCTGGCTCTGCACATCCTATGGGCTCTGCCTGTGTGGCTGGAGCTCCATGTCATCTCCTGGGGCTCTCCAGAGCCCCCTTTCCAAGGCAACTCTTCTGCTCCCACAAGCACTGCTGAACATCCCTTCTCTTGGAGTCTTCTCCCTCCACTCAGCCATCTGTTTTCATAAAAATCAAGGAATTGAGTATCTTTTTCTTGTCTTAACAGTGGCCAAAAGACAGACTGACATAGCATAATCAGACAAACTTAAGATTCCTTGGGAAACCAGGATAGTAACAGGCTGTTAAGGACCCATAATCTGCCCTGGCTTTTGAATAAAATAATTAATCTAGGAATTGCTGTATTAGAACACACATTAATGTTGCTAAAGGAGAAGAAACCAGCTCCCAGATATTTTCCACATTACCGGGGAGATGTTGAAGGTAACATCTGTTGAGATCTAAAACGATCAGCGTCTGCTTTTTCCAGAAATATCTCAAGAGTCACTCTACCAGCAAAGCCCAGCAGAGTATCTCAAGCCCAGTAGACCCTAGTCACGCTAGTTTTTCACTGTAGGTTTTCCAGCCCTGCGACAATCCTATATTAGACTGTTGTAAAAGGGCCAGATAACTATTAGCCATATCACCAAAAAGTATTATTTGGCTCTAAATCTGTAAGTGCTGTGTTCAATTCCTTGATGGGCAAGGTCTGTTAGTGTGACTCGGTTCCCTTGTACTCTCACCTGTTCCCATAATAAAACAGAAAGAAAACCTCTCTAGCCATCTCATTCCATACAAACATTACTTCTTTGTCTCAGCACAGCTTGGCTGGATTTGGGAACCAAGACCAGCTTTGTGCCCACCCTGCTCAGACTTTCTAGAAATGACTTTGTTCCAGTGCAGATCACTCAGACTGTGGGATAACTGGAAACTTCAGTGTTTATTAGTTTTCATTTTCAGTGCTGAGTGTATTTTGAATGTTGACTCACAGAGTGATTTTTAAAGGAGTAATTGCTCCCAGATGTCATGCATATTTTGCTCTGAAGGAATACTGTAATCTTTGTTAAGGTTACAGAGCTAGAAAGACTGTTTTCCCCATCTGAATGTCTCTCTTGAAGGGATTTGGGAACAGTACTTGTCCCATGTGGATCCTACAAATGCTGGTAAGACCTAGACCCAAGGTCTCTGAAAAACAGCTTGGTTGACATGACACACTTTATAAAGCCAAAATGTTGAGCGTGCATCTGCGATACAATTTTTTGTTTTCTCTATAGTGAAAGCATTGTGTTGGGGTGTTGCAGTAAGGCCTGGTCAAAACCAAACCTTTCTAGAAAGTCTAGATCTCCAGTTATCCTCAGACTAGATGCAAACACACTTCTGATGATGTCAAGTCCTCTTTGACTTCAGTATTCAAAGACTGAAAAATATGTAAGTTCATTTTAAAGAGGCATGGGGAAAAAAACCTCCAAACTCTGTCACTAGAAATATGCTCAACCTTGAGTGTTTAAACAGAGTGGTTTTTAAATTAAAGCAGTGTTTTAATTGCACTGCTTCTTTAGTCAGCTATTTTCTGAGCTTTCTCTCGCTCCTAAAATATGTGCACACATATCAGGGTAAGGTAAAGAATTTCTGTAAAATGGTTCAAAGACAAGGTCAGAGCACAAGAGGAATACTGTTTTATCCCTTCTGGGAATCTATAGTTATGTTATCCAAACCCTGAGAGCATGTTCTAAATTATTTCTGAGTAGTTTCAAAGTCAGATTTGTTTGGATGTTGTGCTTGCAAAAGCTGTGCTTTCTTGAACTGTGTATTACCTAGTGAAGGCTCCTGAATTTATTATCCAAAATTTCCAGTTCCAGGGGGCATTATTTCCATAAATATTACTGCCTGTTGAAACAGAAGCATGAGCAAGATTGCTCACCCATTAAGTGGAAAGGATAGGAAGAGATCACCTGCTACAGGACACATGAAGAAAATGTGCTTAGGACACAGACAGATCAGCTAAAACACTCACACTGAAACAAAAATGACTGATGAAGGTGGAATAGTGGCAGTTTGTTATCAATAAAGTCCTTCAGGTTTGCTTCTTTGCAAAGAAATTTTGTATGGCACACAACTAGGGTTATTGCAAGTTGCTGGAAAAATGGTGGGCAGATGAAAGTGAAAGATGGAAGCTTTGGTGGGGGGCTTGGGGGGTGTTGTGGTGCAAATTAGTTTGTAAGTTGATAACATTTAAATGCGCTACTTCAACCTCTCTGCAATGGAACGATCCATTTTCTACTTTGGAAATATTTGTTTAACTCTATGAAATACAGTAGAATCACAAAATGGTTGGTAGGGGTTGGAAAGGACCTGTAGAGATCATCCAGTCCAAGCCCCTGCTCAAGCAGGTTCACCTTGATCAGGTCACACCGGAACGCATCCAGGTGGGTCTCAAAAGCCTCCAGAGAAGGAGACTCCTCTGGGAAGCCTGTCCCTATGCATCATTTGATTAGAAGTATTTATGAAGTTTTCTGGGTTGGTTTTTTTTTTGTCCATGCTGTATCAAGAAAAAATTCAAGATTGCAAACCTCCCTGCAAAATGAAAAATTAAGTTATCTCATTGCTCTACAACTAAGAGTGGGTGGGGTGTTGAAAACTACTGTCCTAATAACACAAGACTGACAGCACTAAAAAAAGGGATAGAAAAAAAGCACAGCCAGAAATAAACTGTCCTCTGCATCGGAGCACTCCATAATAGGTAGGAAAATATGTTCCTTTTCCAACAGAAACAGATTATACAGAACACTATCATTTTGTGTACAACACCTTCTTGAAAATGGCCCAAGAAACTGTAACACTTGAAATAAGAAAACAACCAGACTCATGTCCATGTCCAGCAAAACTGCAAATTTCGTTCCAATACATATGAACAGTTACTAAGTGCATATAAAATTATACTGAAGAATGCAAGGAAAAGCAGTTTTAACTTAAAGGCTTAACTGAGTAAGTCCCAAAGAGGTCCAGGAGGGTTAAAGTCTGTGTTTTAAGAGATTTCTTGAATAGGACAAATTGGTTTTAGTTGTAGGCATACAAAGCCGAAGCTCTGCAAAACTTAAATACTGATAGGAGCAGGCTGCAGCCCTCAAACCTGCATCCTTAAATGCACTTAGTATTCGGACCCCTGGGCACTGAACAACTGAAATAATAACGGAGTTTGAGAAACTATGTGCTAAGCATTCAATCAGTTCATTTTATTGAGCAACTATTGCAGATGGTGATAGGGCCACCTTTTATCACAGGCTTCCTGGCATGTCTCATCACACTCTCCTATTTTAAGCTGTTTATAACTTTGTGGAGATCTAGCCAAATTTTTTGATGTCACGTCTGATGCAATCAGATATTTCTTTGCAATCAGTGAAGATCTCTGTCATCACCAAAATGAGATTCTGAAATGCACTGTTTTGGCCCAGGTTGAAGTCACTCACAATCTTACTCATTTTGTTGAAAAGCCCTGTTGCTTCCAACATATTAAAGCCTGGGGCTGGGATTTGGCACAGACTATCCCAGTAAGAAATGCCCTTTTTGGCATCCCCATAATCATTGTTTCAAACCTGATCAGGCCATGAGCCTGCTGAAAAGTGATCACAGTTCACACAGGTCCAAGAGGCCCTTGTCTCATGGAGCAAGGCTAAGCCTTGTGACATCCAGCTGCATGGACACGTTGCACAGCTCTTCTCTGTACACCACATTGCCACAGGCTTTGTTGTAATGCACAACACAAGGGACTGAATTTACACAGGTCAACGTTTAACCAGATTATTTTCATTCTGGTATTCCCTAGTGCTTTGGTGCTTAACTTCATGATCTGCAAGTTATTTCAGTCACATTAGAACATGTTATGAAGGATATCTAGCTGCCCACAAAATGTTCATCCAAAAGTTTGGGGCTTTTCAAATAAAAAGAAATTTAAAAATCACCACTGGACCAAAAATGCAAATATTTAAAGGAGCATTTAACTAGAAGAAACATAAAATAAATGTAAGAAACAGCCCACAAAGAGAAAACTGAGTTTCCTTTTCCTTAGTAGCCCAAGGAGCATCACATCGTGACAGCCCACATTGACCATGGCTTGTGCGACAGGCACTTGCTCCCCTTAGAGATGCTTTCACAGCTCCTATAAGCACTAGCAGAGCCAGGAGAGACTCTGCTGTGACTCAGTAGCAGGGATACACATTGCTTTTGCACGTTTTAAATAATACTTGGTACTATTTATTTATAGCAGCACTAACAGGTGTTATCGCAGCAGCTGGAAGAGGTGCTATGTAAAGACACAATTCAAATTAACAATTAGGCTCCTTTTAGAAATGTTTTCACTTTAAAATGGGACTGAGTCCTGACAGTGCCCAAATCTTGCACCGTGACTAATTTCAAACAGCAGAAATCCTATGAGATCTGATATTTTGCAAGATTTCCCAGCCACATGCTTTCCAGCACAAGAAGCAATTCAGAACCACAGCTATGGGCATGCATCCAGCTCCAAAGATATATGACGTGAACTAATCTCTATTTTAATCCCCACTTCTTTTCTGCTGGGTATTACAAAACGCAAGTTTCTGGCTTTGAAGTTTCTGACTTTATCAGTCTAAGTTTGGAACTCACACCTCTAGATTCAGTTGAGAATGGAACACTTAATGACCTCACCTGGCAATTAGCTTTCCTTACTCTTCTGAGTAAGATGAAGGAGGCATTGCCCTGCCCAGCCTTCATGGGTCAGCAGTGCTGGCAGCTGGGGGAGAGCAGAGATCATTGTGCCCCAGGGGTGATGTCCCTCTCTGAGATCTCCTTTTCTCCAGCTGTGACCCACAGAGTCAAACCATTGACACGGCCAACATTCAGGCACCTGTTAAAATGAACAACACTGAGTTCTATTTGCTGGCATTCTGTATTCCAGACCAATAGAGATGGAACATCTTTAAGCATCCTTTGATACAGTAAAATAGTAGCTTGTTTAGAGTGAGTTGGTTTGTGATGGGAATGAGATCTTTTTTTACACAATGGACTTAAAAGAAGTCCATTGAAGCTTCTGAGCTTTTCTGCAACACAGTAAATTAGTTGTGGAGGAGCGTTAACAGTCCCAAGGACGTGTCAGCAATTTAGTGCACCCTGCTCTGAGCAAACACGCCCAAGGGATGATACGTACCAGTGGTCTGACAACACCCCACACCCATGCAGCACATGGCTCATTGAGGACGTGGCAAATGACATATCCTGCAAGTGTCTTTGGATTCCCCTCTGGGCAGGGACCACTTCTTCTAGTACCTCTCACACAATAGAGGTTTTTGAGCTCAAGAAGGAGGACTGGTTTGGCTTCCCTGACTTAGTAGCCCCCCTGGAAACCTGTTGCAGAGAGAGAAGCCTGTGTTTCTTGACATCATCCAGATACCAAAACAAAGATCCTCTCCAAAGAGTTCCTGCAGCCCTGCCTGGTTCCAAGGCCTTGGAGCAGCAGCCTGACTCAGATTCGTTCCCTGAGCAACACCAGCTGCACCCAAAGGTACTGGAAGCAACTGGGGCAGGAGTGGAAAGCAAATCCTGTAAGAGAAGGCTGTGCCATCAAGAACAGAGAACAGACTATTTCAGTTGGAAGGGACCTACAATGATAGTCCAATCTAGTCCAACTGCCTGACATAAAATATTAAGCTGTAGCCTTATTTTTGATATGTCCTCACTTTTACATCTCATAACTTGCAACGAGACCTAGTCAAAGCGTACATTTGTATGTGTAATTTATTAGCTTATTTGTAGTGTTTCTCGCTGCTGAAGGTGAACATGATGCCCTTATATCCTGATGCTTAAAAAGTACACAGCAGAACTCATTGCTAGGAACTACTGCAGCCTTTTGCAGAAATGATCTCCAACCTTTTACAAGACAGTTGCACAAGTTAACATAAAGAAGAAAAATTTAAAATGGTGCTGTCCCATATTTTGCAGGTTGGCAGCTGCCTGTCCCAGCAGGGAGGACAGAGCCTCAGCACCAGCTTGCCTGGAGTATCCAGATCTGCCCAGTGCAAGTGCGGCAGCAGAGGCTTGGGAAGTTTCCCAGCTTAGCCAAAAGGATGCAGGGACCCATCAGTCTGGTCTCTGGGAGGATGTGAGCAGTGCAATGGGGAGGCTCTTGCACCCCAAGTTTGGGTGGGCAACGAAGGCACAGTGTGGCTGAGCTGGAAGTGCCACCTCTGCCCCTCCTGTTAGTTAGGGCTCTCCACTTTCCCTTCTCCTGTAACATAGCTGTGAGAGGAAATGATGGACACCTGAGGAAACAGTTGGCCCTGCTCAAAGAAACAAGCTGGTGGGCAGCAGTTTCAATGAGCTGGCTTAAAAAAGAAACTCCTACAAAGGGCCAGTAGTGAGATTTCAGTGTTAAAAATACCTGCTCCCCTTCTAATGATGCGGCCACTCCCACACTTTTTCTCCTCTTGCTTTGTTATTTGTCCTGTAGATCAATCCATCACCTCCATCTGCTTCAAACCAAATGTGCCAAGTAAGTAAGAAGATTATTATAAAATATTTTTTCTCCCCCCTAGAGCACATTAGACAGCTGGAGGTTACACTGACAAGCCATTACCAGCCATAATGTAAACCAGTTGGCTGCACACACAGACACACAATATTTTGCTGGGCTGATATAGCACAATCAAGGAATTTGTGCCTTGCACCCAGCTGCCAATACCAGAGAGACTCCTGAACACTCCCAATTTGACAGCGACTGTCACACCAGAAGAGCTGATCCTCTCAGACAGTGAAAATGCACAATTAGGTCACATTAAACATTGAGAAAATACCACAGCAGTTCCACACGCCAACTAAAAGCGAGTGACGCTGGAAAACAGCTCCTAGCTGGCAAAAGCCATCCCACCATTAATACGTATTTTCTGCTAAGAATTTATGGACAAAGTTCATGGATGTAAAAGCATGAGCAATTGCTCGAGCAGAGGGAATAGTAAGGTTTTCCCCCAAGGCAGCAAAGCAAGAGAGTCGAGCACCGTGAGCAGACAGGTTTATCCCCTCACTAGCACTGCACGCACAGAAATGGAGGGGCTGGGTACCCCACTCTTCCACTGCTCATTTGGATGCATCCCCCAGGTCCTTCAGGAGGGTTTCCTTCAGGGTCAGAATGGAGAAGCTGAAGCAGCGGTGCTCACAGCTGAGGCTTTAGACTCAGCATACAGCCCCAAGAATAGTGACTGGAGCTCCAAGCCTTAACCACAGTAGGAAAAGCATTTGCAATGACTTTATCATTGCAGCCACACACTACAAAGGCCAGAGGTGTACTAGTAAGAACAGCAGATCTACTCTGCTTATTGAAAGCCTTTTGCATCCCATTAGCATCACCTAATTGCACTCAGTTGATTTTGGTCTTGTAAAGCTGAAATGGAAGATAGTCGTCGTTCTGGCTGTCAGCTCTGTCACAGGTAACAGATGAGCCACAAAGTGATTGTACTGAAAGACTTCTATGCCATTGCCATGCCAGTGGTTTCTATTTAGAACATTAATAAACAGGATCAGTGCAGAACCTCAAACAGAGGCCAAGGCTGTATGAGGAGAGACACACTGAAAACTATGAGCTTCAACACTGCGGAAAGTGTTGATCTGTGTATTTTACCGCCATGTACTGCAAAGTTACTCACAGGGTCTGCTGATAGCAAACACATGGCTAATTTTGCCTGTGATCAAACACATGCCCATGATGCAGCAGCAAGCAGTGCACCTCAGGGAAACATCGCACAGCCCTTGGGATGGTGAGTGGGCAGCACAGTTCTCTCAGCACATGAATTAACACCACAATTCCTTCATTTTCCCATCCCTTTGCCAGGCTTTTTCAGTAGAAACACCGTCACGATCAGTGTTCTGTTGCAACACCTCCTCTGTGTGCATCCTCACAGAGCATCCCCATGGTTCACTCCTAAACATAGGAGCAGTGCTATTCTTTACACTTTCGGGCCAGCACCTGAAGAGCGCCCTTTACCCCAGGCCAAAAGCAGCACCTGACACGAAAAGCAGCCTCCGGAAAGGTGCAGCCAGGAGCGGCCATAGGAAGCACCCGCCCTGAGGTTTTGCCGCTGCCACCGTACCCATGACCAGCGTCTGAAAGCAAAGCCATGCAACCAGCACACGCCGAGAACAGAGCTGGCCTCTTACAGGCAACAACCAACCTCCAAAATGTTTTGAATTGCGAAGCTTAATTTGGGCTTCAGCCCAGAGCAAATTTAAATTGGTCAAGTTACGACACCCTCCTGAACCAGATTTGGTGTGCTGTGGCACAAGAGCGAGCTGGGCAGCTCCCTCTCGTGGCTGCTCTGCTTTTTGCTGGAAAGGAGCAGAGGGTTGCCAAAGCTGGCATCTGTCCCCCTCAAAAACCGGGCAAAACCCAAGATGCCAGGCCCTGGGGCTTCCCTCTGGCAGGGCAGCCTGGGGTGCATCATGACCGCTGCTGCTTCTGCCTCATCTCCTCCCCTGCCTCCGACTACAACAAATTAAGTGATAACTGATGGCTGGGTTTTGACAGGTTTAGAGAGGAGAGCACGCTGGAAAAAAGAAAAATCAAACACAACTGTCTCCCCCAAGCTGTAGGCTAGCCTACTGAGAGCAGCACCTTATCAAATTCCACAGGCCAGCCGTAACTTGTAGAGGAGCCTCTGATATCTAGCAAAAGCAGACGAAAAAGGCAGGCTACGTGGTTAAATCCGTTTCTCTTTAGTGCAACGTTTCTTATCTAACTTACCACACCATCTCCACAGCCCCAGCTCCCTCTGGGATTTGTGCAGTAATTACTTAATTTGCGTGCCCTGTGCTCCTGATGGGATCTCACCTCCTGTAAGGGCTGTGGTGTGTTGGCCTAGCACAACGAGTTAAGCCTGGAGCGTCTCCAGCCCACAGGCACCCAAGAAAATCAAGAGATTTCTTTGGTGGTCATGTAGTTTTCTCAGACTGCTTGACAAAAATTATTGGTGGCTATTTTTTTAAATGGAAGGAGTAGTGAGAAAATAGCTTAGCAGCATATTGGGCTAGCAGATTGTTCAGACGTAGTACAGTGACAATAAAGCCTTTAGGATCCTCTGATTGACATATATAATGAATGTAGCTGTCAAACTTTTGTGCAGTTATTATATTTTGCATTGACAAGCTATTTCACCGGCCAGAGTTTTGCATAAAAGGAATAATTCACATTGTTGTGTGCAGCTATTTACAGAGCCCAGAGGACAGTGGCATCGCTTCAATATTAATATTAATATCCAAGCCTCTTTTGAAATACATAATTCTGTATGCAACCTATACCTCGTGCACGTTTTGATACAGGGAAAGAGGCATTGTTCTGCAGAGAGAAGAGGGCCTGGAGCTGCTGGGGGTTGTTTTTCATTCACTGATTCATTATGTAGCCTTTGAAACGCCACTTAGTCATTCTGCAGTTTAACGCTTCTCTCTGTAGAGTGGAGAACAAAGCCCCAACACAAACTGCACTCACTGTTATCAGTCAGACTGGCAGAGGTCACAGAGATGGCGCAGGGTCAAGGGGCTCCTCTGAGCAGCCCTTGTCTGCATGAAGCCCAGAAGCACACTCAGAACGGCTGTGCTCTTCTGAAACGGCTTCTTTCTCCTACCAAAGCGCAAGCAAGGTCAATTTGGGCTACCTAACACAGCAGTTGCTGCTGGCCCATTACCTTGCTTCAGTTACGAGCAATAACTTGCCATGAAACCACTAGTCTTGGAGAAAACAGGCAGAAAATGATTGAGCAGGCAAAGCAAAACATAAAGGAGAGAAGAAAAAAAAAAAACCCAACACATATATATAAGCAAGGATGACTCCTCACACTGCATTTGATCTGCAGTCAAGCCCACGAGAAAGCTGTGTATTTAAAGGCAGGGAATACAAAGACACGTCCTGTTCCCCAGGGAAAGGTAAGCAACTTCTGAAATTTACTCCAGAGCCTATTATTAGCCCCACACTAACACTGCTGTACCCTGTGCCCAAAGCCACAGCATGCAAACATCACATCCATAAAAAGGGATATTCACAGCTCTGCAGCTAATGGAAGTGCTGGGCCTATGCTCTGGTACCAGTATTGTTTGAGAAAACTGATGAGTGGCAAGTGAAGCTGTGTAAAGGATTTGCACAGCACAGACTTAGCAAGGGCACAATAATCTAGCTTGGGGTGACAAGGTCAGTAGACACACCATTTTTCAAGAGTGTGTAACAGATTTTATTTGTTCAGTCCTTCATTTAAAAATATCAAGAAATTCTAGAGATAGAAAATTCATCTCCCCCTAAAATAATAGTATTGTCTGTGACAAAGTCAACTCAGTAAGGGCTGTGCCAGGGCATTTCACAGTTTGCTTATGTACTAAAGCTTTAAGGAGCTACATGTCACTGCGACTCAGGTCCTAAAAGCAGAGAAAGGAGCCAGGGCATAGTGCAGAGAAGAGGGAAGGAGCTTTGGCCTTATTCACATCACAGATCTGAAAGGCTTTAACTAAAAGACATGACTATATGGTGAAACACCCATAGGGAACACTCTTGTTTGGCATAGAGATGTTCTGCAGTTAGACCTCCAAGGTGGGAAATGGCAATACAAATTACTTTGGCCCAAACTCCAATACATGCGTGTAGATTACACATATAAACACAGCCTTAAGCCCAGGAGCAATAAAAGTGGAGAAGAGAGAGCTTGGGTAGTTTAAAGGGTACATTTAAGCAGTTCAAGGTAGCTGGAAGCAACAGTGAGGCTCCTGTGTTGCTATGCTCACTTTTTAAGAGGAAGGTACAAACCACAGGGTGCACTGGATGCCTGAGGACAGGGATGTTCCTCATTGGCTTCGAGCCGACAGCTTCTTATAAGCAATACTTGTTGGTAGCAGTCGGTTGGCCAACAAGCAGTGCCACCTCCCCTCCTTGCTGCCACACTGCTCAGCCTTCCCCAGCACCAGTAACACAAAAAGGCACATTTACTTGACTTTGCCAAATTTTAGCACAGAGAATTTGGTTCCAAGCAGTTTGGTAACTGCTTTATCCAAAACAACTCAAGCCAATTCCGGGAATATTATTAAGGGAAAAAATATACCACTTGGCACATGTTAAATAAATCCTGACAACCTTTTACATGAGGATCCCTAGCTCCAGAAGGGCAATTTTGCAGTTTGGCAGAGAGGCAGCCTTTTGTGGTAGAAATGTGTCTATCCATATTAAAA
This sequence comes from Urocolius indicus, assembly GCA_013401255.1. NCBI lineage: Eukaryota > Metazoa > Chordata > Aves > Coliiformes > Coliidae > Urocolius > Urocolius indicus. The sequence continues at coordinate 692,186 of WBNH01007035.1, forward strand.
TTTACCCAAATTTGGCTTGATTACACAACAAGAGAAAACTGCAGTTAAGGGCTCAGTAAAGGCTTTTGAGAATTGCAGGTACCTGTTCTGTCATAGGCAAGAGGTCCCTTTTCTCCTGCAGAGCCACAGAGCTGAGGAGGATGGACACGTACCTATTGCAACAAGAGGTACAATTAAAAATCAGGAGCTCAGGGGCAAGGAAGAGACATGACCTAGAGCCCTTGCAAGAGGAAAGACTGACAGAGAAGAGACCAAAAGAGACTGTGGTTTGTTTCAAAATGGTCCTGCCTTTGTGAGCCAGCAGGGGCAGAGGAAAGGGGAAGAAAAGTGAAAAGGGATGGGGAATAGGACTGGCTAGAGGTGAAGACCTGTACTTGCAGAGGTGGAAGAGCAGGTGAAGCAGGCAAGAAATTAGGTTTTGTGCAGCCAGCATCAACTCATGCCTGTATTGGCCAAAAAGTGCCCAATGTACATAAGCCAATGTACTCACAGAGTCAAGATACTGCCTGACGTTGTGTCTGCACAGAGACAGGTGCTGTGGGTAACTGCACATAGGTAGCACACCCAACTGTACATCCCACACTGTATTTGTATAAAACCTTATATAATACACGTTGTTATTCTATTTCCAGAATCATACAACATCACAGAATGGCAGGGGTGGAAAGGGACCTCCAGACATCATCCAGTCCAAGACTCTGCTAAAGCAGGTTCACCTTGACCAGGTCACAGAGGAACACATCCAGGTGGGTTTGAAAGCCTCCAAAGAAGGAGACTCCACACCCTCCCTGGGCAGCCTGTGCCAGGGCTCCCTCACCCTCACAGGAAAGAAGTTTTTCCTCATGTTCAAGTAGTCCTGTTTTCCAGGTTGTGCTCGTTACCCCTTGGTCAGTCACCAGATGCTACAGAAAAAAAGACTCACCTCATCCCCTTAACAGCCATCCTTGAATATTTGCAAGTATCAATAACTAGATTTTGTGAGTCTGCCTGGCATATAAATTAAGTGATCATCTGGCCTCTGGTACCTGGAGGAGCAGAAAGTTCCATCCTTACCACTCTCTGGTCCCTCTTCAAGAATATAAGTCATCAAGTCATGCATCCAAAGAAACCAGGCCCACTCCATTAAGCTGTTGATAATGCTCTCTTCACTTTAGGTGGGTTTTTTTTAGGTATTTTTAAGGTAGTTTGGTTAATAATGTGTAGACCTTGCTCCACTCTGTTACCTTTGCCTATTCTTTAGAAACTTAATTAGCATCTGTCTTCAGTCCATATATTCCAAGTCATCCTTTGTGAGGGATGTTTGTTTTAATCAGTACAATCTCAATACTAGTTCTAACTACAAAGCCTCTATGCATCTGGACCTAGTACAAACTATTTTAATGTTTCCTGTGATGTTTTTATCTGATTACGCTTACCTATAAGCTCATCCAGTTAAGCCTGCACAGTCTCTCCATAGCTGGATGATGAAACTGTGGAGCCAAGGGTGGGCTGCAGACATGTGCATTTCCATCTGACATTTTTCCAAATCTGATTGAATTTCAATGTGAGACAAGCTCAAAGTTCCACAATCAATTTTTTTTTTTTTTTTTTAGCTGATAAGAGTTGAGGAAATAGAGATTCTTGCTCTTCGTGAAATGACTGCATCCACTCACTCTCAGAGGGCCAACAAGAGCAGCAGATTCCATTGGTGTCTGGAGGATACCCAGCACCTCTGCCCTGCCAGCCAGACTGGTCCTTGTCACAGCCCCAGCATAAGTCTGATCGACCAGCCCTGTCTGCCACACAGCCAGGGTTCAGCGTCAGCTCCATGAGCGCTGAGCAGGCAGGAGAATGCTGCAGAAAAACTGAAACCAAATAAACCAGGGCAGTAACAATACATAGAGGCACAGCTGGAAGAATTAATGTCCAATGGACAGTCTGGTTGCTGACATCTTCAATATCAAAGGCTTGAATGTGTCGTCTCAGTAAAACTTGAAATGAGATTTATGTTCAATAGAGAGAGAGTTTCTGGAAGAAATACAGATATAGGCCCTCATTCTGCAGGCAGTTTCCCTAAACTCAAACCCTTGCATTCATCTGTCATCTCACTGACTCTGCTGCAAAATCAAGGCCATTCACTTTAAAAGCACAGGCAAGAACATCTGTTCAAACTGATGGGTTGTAGCTTCATTTGTTAATTATCCAGACAACTCTTCTCATATCGTGGAAACACAGTTAGAGGACTGGCAGACAAATGTTCTTGCATTTAAAAGGGAGAAATCAGTATTTGCATTATATCTGTGGCATGAATGGGACTGACGGTCTATGAGAAGAAGGGCTTGAAGGGCTCCCATTCAGCTCTTACAAATAGAAGTAAAAAGAGGATTTAGTGATTTACAAGGAAAGCACTCACCTGATTGACTATGTTGCAGGATTTCAGTAATTCTTCAGTCTTGGCTCATGGACAAAGGACAAAGCCATTCAACCTCTATCTGAATACGTGTGTTAGGCAGAGTTTATCTAGAGGCTGCTGTTCCCTCATCATCACCCCTAGAGATTTAGAGCCCAGCACAGCAAGGAAACAGTTTGAAGGCAAGTGGAAAGATCTATGAAGGAAAACACAGGAAGCTGCTGTTGGACAAAAGCACCCCATCTTTTGCAGAAGAGTATCTGTCCCGTGATCTTCAGCAGACTATGCAGGCCTTTCCTGTGGGACCTCAGAAGTAATTTTCCACATAGACAGAGCAAAAGCACATCAGCATCACCCTAGAGAATAACAGAATCATAGAATGGTAGGAGTTGGAAGGGGCCTTTAGAGATCATCTAGTCCACCCTCCCTGCAGAAGCAGGTTCACCTTGATCAGGTTGCATAGGAACATGTCCAGGCAGGTCTTGAAGACGTCCAAGGATGGAGACTCCACACCCACCCTGGGCAGCCTGTGCCAGAGCTCCCTCACCCTCACAGTGAAATAGTTTTTTCTTATAGTTAAATGAAACTTTTTGTGTTTCAGCTTCATCCCATTATCTCTTGTCCTGTTGCTAGACACACTAGAAAAAAAGTGATGTCCCAACCTCCTGACTCCCACCATTTAGATATTTGTAAATATTAATAAGATTCCCCAGTGCTTTGCATTCATTACATGCTGCCAGAAGGATTAGTGTTCCTTTTACCAAAAGAAAAAAAAATGGAGTGGTGACCAAGGAGGAATCAAGGCAAAAGTTAACATACCTCTCACCTCCTTTCTTTAGGACACAGCCATCGTTCCCTTCCCTCAGCCACAAAGCAGAAGCAACACCAGAAATTCAATATATACTGGAAGTGCAAGGTCTGGTTAGAGCATGGGGAGGAGCAGAGGAACTTGGTGGTGCTTTGGTTCCTGCAGGAGAGAGGAGCAGAAGAGCCTCCTGCAGAAGGCCAAGGCTCTGCATAGTCTGCAAAAGACACTCACAAAACATTTTTACTTTGCCAGACTCAAGTGCTTGGTTAATGATTCACCCTAAACAACCAGCAGGGACTTAAGGCAAGGAATAAGAGAGCTGTTTCTCCTTCCACTTATTGACTGCATTAAGGAGAAAGAGCTCAGTGTGGAGCCAGCGCAAGAGAGAAACTCCACATCCTGAAATGTTGCATTAAATTCTTCCCAGGAACATAACCCAGGTTTATGTATCACATCAATAGGTAAAGGCTATCTAAGCACTCAACCAAACAACATGTGGACCTTGCACTACATTTTTCTGTAGCAGACTGCAGCTCCTTACTCAGTCATTGCCTCCCAAAGGGGAGAAGTGGAGCATAGAATGTACATTTACTCATCGGCAACTAAAGAGCCACAGGCACAGCTCAGGTCTCTCCCAGCCCCAGGCTTGGAGTGTCTGCAAATTCCCTTTTTCCTCCTATGCTGCTGAAAACTGTCTGCACAGTCAAGGTAACATGGCTAGCCATTTTATAAGGGATTTCATGAAAATGACATGCTTGTTGTTTACATGGTTTTGCCTATGAGACAACTTGGATATGCCTTGTGAAACACATACTTCCACAGAAATCTGAGGAGAAAACCACAGAACCCAGAACAGCAGAATACGTTTCTGTTTTGACCAGACAACTTTAACAACACTGTTTCAGTGGGAAGAGGATTTGGTAGATATTTTAAACCCTTGGCAGCAGTTTTTGCTAGACATAATTTTATGATACAATTTATCGTATAGATTGCTAATTTGCCTTAAAAATCATGTCAGACCCAGCAGAGACCATATTAATGGTACAAAAGCCCTATGATTTCCATGTGCAATTTGGGAAACAGCAGCAGAAGGTCAGGCCACATTTGACTGTAAGGTCTCCCCAGTACTTAATTCTTCCAGCTGACACACACCATGCCACTTGATTATTTGAAGGACAACTTGAGCTATTATAGTGCTTCCACAAAAAGTCTGCAGAGAACGACCACGATCATCTTACTCTTAAAGGGCTGCATAAGCAGGTAAGTGATTCGATGTTCAATAACTCCTATTAAGATTTCCTCTGCCCGTAGCCTCCTGCAAGAACATGGCTATTCTGCTTGAGAAACCACATCCTCTTGAGAGTCCACAGCAAATATTTCTTTGCAGTCCTAACAATGGGATCAGATCTGGTGAGCTATAAAATTTCACATAATCCAAGAAAATATATGGCACTTTTCCCCCAAAGCAGAGGCAGGGGTGTCCTTCAGGGCCAAATATTCTCAGGATCCCCTAAGAGAAAAATTATATTTCTTTCCCACGCAGAGCTTCTATCCAGATGGACAACTATTGTCCATGTTTCCCCAGGACTTCTGTGTGTCCATCTGTAGTTGGAAGTAAACCCACGCATGTAAATCCACTCCAAGACACATATACCCTACCTCCACCAAGGACACTTTCAGAAGTCTTACTCCACTGCTCAGGGCTGCAGGGCGGATTTGCAGAATTCTGATCCTACTGGAAAATAGGTGCTACTGGATAGGTACAGTAGGTACACACATACAGTCAAGGACCTCCCAGAGCATCAGATATCCCATGTAGCATCTGGGCCATGCTCCCAGCTTCGGCAAGGGAGATTTGACATTTCTTGGATAAGGTCCTGTACTTGCAAATTCAGACAGATGTTAGTACAGACAGTAGTAGCACTATGGAGTCTGTTTTCAAATGTGACTGCTTGAGATGCCTTCAAACAGCTCTTTCCCCACCACCTACGTGCCTCAGCACGTAAGAACTGGGCTGCAGTGCCTGACTTCTGCCTTCAGCAAGCTGGTTTGCACAGCCCTAGTGCTTTGCCCTCAAGTGCCAGCAGCTGGCCTCCAGTATAGCTGACAGGCCAGCAGGCAGGCAGACAGTCACATTGGCAACACAACAGTGCCCCTGGGTCTCACAATGCTTCATTTAGAGGATGTCTCATGGGTGTTTTGACTTGAAGGTGACTTATGGCAGTGCAAGCTAAGTTAATTCAAAGATATAGAGAATCAAGGTAATGCACGTGCAGAAGCGTACATGGGCAACATGGTACAACCAACAGAGCTGACTCAAAGCCACTCTTCCTTGGCTAGCTACTTCCTTATATGCTGCTTCCACCCATGTGATCGATCACCCAGGGCCCAATTGATTAACTCACAGCATCAGTTTCTGATAATTAGAAGTAGCTTGCCAGCTGCATTAACTTGTCCCTACCATCTTTATTCAAGATGGCTGGTCCAAGTCATATTTGTGCCTACAGGTGACCTTCATCTCACCTGATGAGGCCAGCAACAGAATGGGAGTCAGGCTCAGGTCCCAGGCCTGTGCAATCATCTGTTGGGAATTGGGCAAATAAGGTTTTGCTGTAGAAAATAAGTCTGATTTTGAGGTCTGCCCTACCTATCAGTAGGGGAAAGCACCCTCAATGCACAGGCTGAGGCATCACATCCCAAGCAGTCTCAGTCAAACATGCCTATTTATGGTGGCAAGCTAAAGGTGCTATGACTCAGGTGCCTCAACAAGGATCTCTAATAATACCTTCCAACTACATGTAATATGTAAATATGCTATGTGGGCAGGAAATGTATGAAATAAGAAGGCATTTGTTGTAATTATTCTCAAGAAACTTTTAAAATATTTAAGCGTTTAAACTTCATTTACAGCATGGCAATAGCTGCTAGGAAGAGAGCAGATAGTGGATAAACTCCTCTTCCACGTCTTTCTTACTGGCCACTTGGCAACACAAACTCAATTTTTCTGTCTCAGTTTCTTTACTTTTTACAGCCAGGCCAGGCATTGTCAAGCTGTTTCATAAACTGACTTGAGTTTTGTTGACAGAAAGGAATTTATAAAGTCTGGTGTGTTTCATAGCAAAGGTAATACAAGGCTAGTTCAACTGCGGCTTCTTCTGACAAAGTGGAAGAAGTATGGCTTTCTTCATTGGTGTTTATAGCAAATTTCCCTACTAGGGAAAATTTCTGCAGGGAGAGCAGCAAGCAGCAGAGGAAACAGGTGGAAGCTGCTCCTAGCTCTGCACAAAGCAGGTGAGCAGCACTGCAGGGAGGGTTCCCCATGCTCACATGTGCTCTCAGGAGAAGGCCAAGAGTGATGCTGGGGACTTGCGCAATGGCCCACAAGTGACACGTATCTCACACACACACACATACACAGAGTCACACAGAATCTGAAGGGATGGAAGGAACCTCGAAACATCATCTAGTCCAACCCCCCCTGCCAGAGCAGGACCACCTAGAGTAGGTCACACAGGAACTCGTCCAGGTGGGTTTTGAACATATCTGCTGTGCTCTGGGATGAGGTGACCACGTGTGTCCATCACTTGCTGAGCTGCAGCTTCTCTGGGACAGCACATTCCATCCTCTGGCCCCAGATCCAGCTTGAGAACACCCAGCGTGGGATATGCCCATGCAAACTCCAGAAAAAACATCTAAAACGGCCACAATGCAGCTGCCTGACCAGAAGGGGACTTCCCAATAATGGGGCAGAGGGTATTCAAGAGTATTTGCGAACCATCTCTTTTAAGAAGAGTTTGAACCTAAGGGATGGTTTTGGACAGTGACTCATTGTGCCCAGTGCACAGCTGGAGCAGGACTGCACATACAATTACAGTTATTAAAGTCAGCCAGCTATAAACAACCACTGCTTCAAAGTGGGATCTGAGAAACCACAATTATTTCCCGTTCAAACTGTACAAGAAAAATGTGGGGTTTTTTGGTACCAGCATGCAGCAGTGTCTGCAACAGCTGTACGCCTTCAACTGAAAGCGAAATGATGCCTTCTGACAAATTTAGCTTCTGATTTTAAAAGTCTGGTCAGTACAAGAGTATCTATTGGCCATGAAGCTTCTGCATTACATTACTACATTCAGTCCCTCGCTGTCAGGCCAAGCTGTGGACCAGCTAATGTAGTCAGACAAAATACCAATTAGCAAACTCTGGCATCATCTGTCCCCTCCTTTCTAACTCAGAGAACAAAACTCACCAATGGAATTGCAACTTTCTAAAGAACAAAATCTATACAAATTTGGAACAGCAAGGAATCCAAGGAAAATAACTGTTGAAGTAAATTTTCAAATGAAGCTGAGAAAACCTTTGACAGCCACAAGAAAATTTGACAGCCACTGTGGCTTCAGATGGACAAGACAAAGACAGGCAAAGCAAGGCAAAGCAGTCTTGTGCTCAGCTCATCTCCAGACATGTATCTGGGCAACTCCTTAGATGGGGCTGACACGAAATCTTCATGGCAGGATGACTACTCAGAGGTTTTCCAGCAAGCATACCAGAGAGAAGAAATCTGTCCTGTACTTACCTCAGCAATTTGATGGGAGCATCAGTACAGAGGAGATGTCAAGGGAGAGGATTAAAAGCAAGGAGCAATCTCATCAAATATCCCTGGGCCACCTAGACTGCAGTGCTCCCTGTCCAGTTGATAACTTTGCAAACACTTGGGGTATTAGCAGCTTTAAAAAAGCACAGTGAGGTGGAGTGGGGAGTAGTTATCTGAAGTAAATCGTGCTCTCCAGCTTCTGATAGCAAAATGATCTCTTCTGGAGTGTTTACTACAGGATTAAAAACCTGGCTATGTATAACAGCTACTGAGCTGGGCCTTTTCCCTCCCATCAAATTTATCCAGAATGTTGACTTTGCCTTGCTGAAATCACATACCTGACAGACAAAAAAACCCCAAACCTCTGAAAGCCTTGAGAAAGGTTGTTTTCTAGTGCCCACAGGAGAGTTTCCCCAGAATCTCTAATAAATATTGTGGTAACAGACTAACATTACCGGAGCAATATACTCTGCATCCAATCAGCAGTTACCAGCTTCTCTCAAGGTTTCCCAAAGAAGCTTGGGTGAGTGGACATTTAAGTTATCTCTGAATTTAGAAAAAAAAACAACCAAACAGCTTGTGTAACCATCACAACAGGGACAACAGCAATCCTTTAACAGCACTACATCTCTACATTTAGCAGGGTATCTTCTCCTTTACCTCAAATCATCGACCGCATCTCTAAGACTATCTTCTAGTTTAACCAGCCAGATTCTGCTCTTTATAGTTTTGAGCCTGGAGACAAATACAATTTTTGTATGATGCGTCCAGTCTTTTCAGGCCTCTCTGGCTTCAGGAGAGACTTTAAAAAACATGCAAATAATGCAGATTGCTTCCCCTTCCCTCCTCCTCAAACCATCAAATCTGAAAAACACATTACCAGGGCCTGTGTACTCAGAAATAATCAAGTTTAGATCAGTCTGACATCTTTCATTATCACAAACAAAACTCAATGTAAAGATGACATATTTAGACTACTATTTCTAACTCTGATAACAAAGATTGTTTGGTTAACTGATTTTTTTTCTTTGCCTTTTACAACACAAAACACTGTAGTAGGCCTATTTTTAATGTGTCTCTTCACAGATTAAACTTTTGAGGTGTTGCCACTAAGTGACATTACTGTTTCACATGACAAACTAGATTTACAAATAGGAGATTTCATTCAAAAATGAGTAGTCTCATTATGAATGGACATGTGGGTATGTCTAATGTTACAGCTACTAACCTATAATTTTTTAACCCCTCTCAATTTATCAAGGTTTTCTCCTATATATTCATTTTACATTTCAAAGATAAGAAAATTCTATACAAATCTTAACTAAAGAGATGTTTAAAAAAACCAAACATCTCTGCAAGCATCATCACCAGAACAGCAGGTCTAGTCTGTTTAGATTTCATCAGTGACTACGTGAAAGAAAAGGCAGTGAGTTAGTTAAATGGTCTCCACACCAGCTAAAAAAGTAAATCCAAGTTTATTTTTAAATACATCTTAAACTCTTAATCATGGTTATACACACAAAACACAGAGACACATAGGACCATGATAACATGAGTTACCATGCTTAACATTTTCGTGTCCTGCTGTAATCGTCCTTGGGATGCTGAAGAGCCCTTTCTGTTGCACAATTGATTGCTGAGATCACAATAAAAAAATCTTTGCGGTATGTTCAGAGAAATAAATTTATACAATTACCAGTTACATACAAATTTCACTGCAGCTGGTTTCATTCGTTGCAAGACAGCAGGACAAACCTTTGGCCATCACAACTCCATTACAGCATCAGCTGAGCGTGAGGCTTCTGCTGTCATCACCTGTGAGTGCCTTTGATGAACGTGCTCCAGGATGATCATATGTGTCATCCAACAAAGGTTCTTCAACTGTAAATATCCATGGAAAAATCTGGGAGCAACAGGGCACACCAAAGGGCAACCCAGACAATTTGCTGAGGAGCCAGTCAGGGATGCAACAATGTGACAGAGAATGAGTAGACAGGCAGTGCAACAGGCCACCAAATAGCACTGAGTCCCAAGCCAGATGTGGGAAGCAAGGAATAATAGAGGCTCAGGCTTTCCTCCAGCAAATGCACAACAAGAAAGCCCTTATTTGGTTGAGTGGCCTAATACTAACAAAATCTAATGGGAACAAAGGACAACTGTGCTCCTGAAGGACTGTGGCCTCACAGAGAGAGTCCGGGACAGCACATTTGTGCTGTGGGTTATTTTGAGGAAAGAGGTGAGCATGTACCATCTGTTGTCACCTTCTACACACCACAGCTGTCCTGCAAACAACGTCCAAACGCACAGCTCAAAACCTGCAATAGTCAGACAGGTTGGCTGGCTGACTGGGGAGCTAGAGCTGTGGGGTGTAGTTCAGAAGGTAACCTATCAACACTTCACAGCCCCACACAGGTAGGCAATGCTGTGGAACGCAGCCCACCATTTCTGAGTTTAGTTACTCAACTTCCCCCTGCCAAATCAATCAAAAGACCTGCTCAAAGCTTTCCCTTAAGTCCCCATTGTAAACTCATACTAATTTCTCCTCTCAAACAGCAGCATTTAATTACTGTAGAATAATCCAGTTAAATCAAGGAAACTAAAACCTGCATCTGCAAATTCCATATTTCTAGATCTAAAAGGCACCTGACAGAAAATTGCAGGCAACGTGTCCCTCCAGGTCTCATTGACACTTCCAGAATCTCATAAACTCAGAAGGAATCCCAGTTTTCCCCTCGGGTTCCAAAATCTGTTGACTCATCAAACCCACACCAAGCACATCACCTGACTTTCATCTAACACATACAGAGACCAGCTACAACTGCACAGCAAGTTGGGGGAAGGGAGGGAAGGCTGGAAATATATATGTGCACAAGTACATTAGAATAAGTAAGCTCATGAATGAGGATAAAGCTTTGGAAAATCGTTCTGTACACAAAAACATTGTAAGCAAGTTTAAAACTTACTAGTTTAAAAAGCTTTAAGTGAAGACATTTGTTTTACAGCCTTCTCCTTATCCATGCAAAGGCATCGGTTTGGCATGGGAAAGCATCCTCTCAAGTATGATTTCAGTAAGCTTGAAACTTTTCTGAAAAGAAAAGAAGATATGGAAATCTATCTGTTAAGGTACAAATTCACTATATCCCAGTTGAAATTGATCAGAATACTCCTGCAACCATGTACACACTGCTTTGCTTACCTTGTGTCTGCAAAAAATGTAGTGTATTTCCCTCCTCATCAAAGCCACTCTGCTTAAATGTATTTACAGAACAAGTCACAGAAGTATAGTTTTTTCCAGGAGCAACATCCATTTCCACTGAGTTAACAGACAACCCTGCTACCCACTGGACCGGAGCAAAAACTGAAGGACTTCACAGTCCTTAGGAAAATGGTTAGCAGTGTATTTATTGTACTGCTGAAATCACACCATACCTGGAAACCATCATCAGCATGCTCCTCCATAAAGATGCAACCACAGTTCCAAAGTAGATGCTTTTCTCATCAAGTCCTGAATTGTCCAAGCCTTGGTGGATATTTTCACCACATCTAATATTTCCATCCTTGAACATCATCAGAGATGGTGTCACAACCAGCTCTTAGGTACCATAACCTTTAGATAAAATAGCTGGGCCCTGGACTTCTGCTGTGGAAGGTCCTCACAATCAAACAGAATAGAAATGGAAAACCAAAAGTTTCCCTAACATATAAGATAAAATGGGTTGATTCAGGTATGAACATCTGCAATTTTGGAAAAAACAGAGTAATTAGCACAACCAAAAGTCATCTCTACTCACATAGAAAGGTAAAGCAAATGCAAAAGGTAATGTTGTCAAGACAGAGCCAGTATGGGGAGGGTCAGCTGTAAAGGCATGTATCTTTTTCATCACTTTAACTGCCGTCAGCATGCTTGCCATAGGCTGACCTTCACAGATGTCTAAACCAGTTTAAATATCCCCTAAGGAAAGAGATTCTAAAATAACAGAAGAGGAGGAGAAGAGAATGAAATGTTTCTAAATCATTAAGGCCTTGTAATCGTTGCAGAATGAAGGAGAATAATAGTTTTGAGTAGCAAAGATGGCTGTAGACTAACTTTTAACTAACTTTTCAGACACCAAACATCGTGCCAGAGCGGAAAAGGAGGAACATGTCCCTGGGCAAAAGAGATGACTAAACTTCCAAGCAGAGAATCTAATTATTTGGCTTTGGCATTCATTCCTACTGTTAATTAGGGTATCTCCCAACAGAAAGGCATAGCGAGGAATTAACACCAAGGACCATATGACTCATGGACTGAGGGCAACGAACGGAGCTTTGAGTGAAGATGCTGATATTAAAGCCTGTGAGCAGGTCCGAAATATGATGTCAGTCAGTGTCTATTTGACCCATGTTACTGAGTAGTAAATTGCTTAGGGTTTTTTTTAAAAAATTTGCTGCAGCAAACCAGAGAAATTATAAACTATTACTGACTCAAGTTGCAATAGACACGATGAGAGACAGACATCATCTTGAGAAGACCAACAGGAGCTCTTTAAAGTGACCTTAAGGAGACAATAACTCTGCAGAAATTCTTCTATGCACAACTGCAGCTTGCAGCTCTGAGTGCAAATTATTCACAATATGGGTGCAAAGTCATTATCTCTGTGCTCTAGAAAAGGCAGCCTGAGGATAGTCTTGTTCAACTATTCTCAACTAAGGCAACTGCACAGAATCTCTCATCTTGCACATGATGAAGGATCTGCCAGTACTGACCCTGTTAGGACAAACAGATTTGGTTCAAAGGCTCACTCAGGCAGAAACCAAGACATATTTTCTCCTGTGAACCTGAGATTTTTGGCTATAGGAGGATACTAAGAACTCTCTAACTAGAGGGAACAAAAAAGCAGAGTTGGCCACTAGATCTATTCTCTGTCCAGTCTGACATGGGGATCTGGTCTTGTGCCTGGTCCTCTGTTTCCACCTACAACAGGTCTCTCTAAGAAGCCAAGGATGGTTGAGCTACATTCAAAGCCTCAGATCACCTTACACAGTTTCATTAGGAGGCATTGGTCCTGAGAGGAGTGGAAGAATTAGAAATGGGACCTTGCTTAAAGTGTCTAAACTTCCAGAAACCAGGACCTAGGGCAAGCTCTGGAGGACACCGATGGCTTTGAAGTACTTAAGTGATGACCTGCTAGAAAGTGACTTCCAAGGCATCTACATCAAGAGTTACAGCCAAGTAGTGCTTCAGGGCACCACTCAACTTCTCAGGGCAACTGTATCTCTGGAGCTGATGCCAGTCTTAAATTCCTGGGAGAGATACCAGACACCTCAGAAGGTCAGGAGGTCTTAAAGTGATAATAGAAATCAGTCTCGGAAATTGTTCTTTCGAAGTTTGTCCTGGAAATAAATAGAAGTATTACTTCTTTTCTCCTCCAGTGTAAAAGAATCTACTTGACATGAGTCAGCATAAGGATGAAAACACCTTTAAGTATGGAATCAAGCTGAAGCTAACATCTTCCAGAAAATACAACTGAAGCTATTGATGCTTCTTGCAAACTCCTAGCTTGAAACCCCTGCTCACAGAATGCTCCCCACCAGCTTTTTCCTGAACAGCACAAACACTGGCAGTACTCAGACGACGGTCAGTAATGGCTCCAACACATCTGCAACAGTTTAAAGCTACAGCTTTTATGCAAAGCCATGCCCACAGAGACATGAAAGCAAATTTACAGTTAAAAATAAAAGTTTGTTAGCTCCTGCTCAACTGAACAGCTAGAAGAATAAAGGGTGCAAGCATCCTCCAACCACGAGCAGGCAACACACGGGCCAGACTGGGGAGGAAGGAGGAAGAGCACCCTTACAAACACTGCTAGAGCAGAGAAGAATTTGGCTTGTGTCAGGCAACTGCACGCCCATAGTATGAATGGTTATACAAGCAATCGCTAGAAGGAAAAGTCTGGCTTTTTTCTTCTTGGCACATAATGAAACTGAAGACAAACGGTGTATAAATAAAACAGGGTGCTTCTGTAGTACAGAATGATAACAATCTCAGCAATTCATCGGCTCATGCCAGGAAATTCTCCTCACACGCTGCTTGCAGGTTATGAGCCTTATCAGATTGGATACAAAACACAAAATGACAGAAGAGAGGAGGCAAAGACTGTCTCCACAACAGCGCTTGCAAGGAGAAAACAACACTTCATGTGGGGAAAACCCAAACTATGCCTTGACAAAGGGCTGGGTTAGAAAATAAAGGGCGTATAGCACTCAGTACCCTACAAACCTATGTATCGTATATATCATGTCCACAGCAGTCAGTTATCACTTGAGCAAAAGCACTCAATTACAAATACTGAGAGTGGACACATACTTACTTCAGTGAAGGAGGAGTGTCAGATATTCCCAAATAACACAGACTAGTTCTTCTATTATGTTGCTCATCAGTAGAGCACAAAGGATTTCACAAACGGATCATGTATCATCATTCTTCTTTCGCTAAAGGGCACCCCAAGCTAGCAAGCAGCAACATGTCAAACTCGCCCCATATCCAGCCAGTCCAATTCTAAGCAGCTCACTGTTACCTTCTCACAAAATCTATGTACCACTCTCAAAACCATGACCAACTTACACATTCCTAATATGAGGGCTACAACTGACACTATAAATAGCAGGTTTTATCCATTTTACTAAGTTTTAAGAAGAGACAAGAAGAAGCCTACAAAAGGCTTACTACTAGACTTCCTAGATGCCACAGGACACTCAGTGGCAGAACAAAGCAAGAACTGTCTTGCAAGCAGGTCATGCCAGCACCACTTCACTTCGACTGTTGGGAAGCTCAGACAAAGATCTGTACCAATGCTCCTCATAGCACCAGCTCTTCGGAGCTGAACGGACACCACAAACTCTTCTTACTGATTCATTTGTCTGGGCCCTCTGGGTTCAGCAACAGAAACATTGACTCAGGAATCTCTACTGTGAGGTAAGTTCCCATGTTGCTTCTTGGCATTTGATCTGGGTAACCAAATTAATGCTTAAGTGGACAATCAGAAGCCCAAGAAATACCACTACAAGTAAATATTATCTTCCTCACAACTTGCACTAGTGTAACCAGCCATGCTCATTCTCAAGTACCTCCTTTATTTATTCTAGATACATTCTATTCTAGATACCTATGTACTTTTGACATCCTGAAAAGTCACAAACAGCTGAGACAGGCTCTTTAAAATTCCCTCCTCTAGGGGAAGTGACAAAGAGGACACTGACTCTAGAAATCTTAGCTTCAGACCACCTAGTGTCTTGACACACTTTTGAACTATTATTGAGCCTGTATCTTCCCTATCTAAACACTCAAAATGTATTATCATGTAATATGATGATCTCTGCCACAAGTTTAACGTAATTAGAGCATCCTAGTTATACCATCCCACTAAAATATTTTTTTGTTAATTCCCATAACTTTATCAAATATTTGTATTGATTATAAATTATGAGCTATATTATACTATATATATAATAAGTTATATGTAGCAACTTTAAATCAGTAATTATTTTTTAGCCAAGTTTAAGACAATTAACCTTCTGCATGTTTCAGTAAAACTCAACTACACAGACAATCTGTATGTGAAACAGCCAGAAAACTAGTTTTGTTTTCAGGGGCTTGGTTTTCTAACAGTTCACTAGTTATGACATAAAGACTCCAAAGGAACCTGGACTAAGTGTATTTTTAGGAGTAACGCTCTCTAGAAAAGATAGCATTAACAAATTAAGAGGCCCGAATTAGTTCCACAGAGCAGCCCACAATACTTCTTTCCAGCTTGTCTCACCATTGCTGTGCCTGACTGTAACTCCTCACCAGCAGCGTTTTGCCCAGTCTTCATCATCTGAATGTTTGCACTTATTTGCTTTAAGAGTAGTTCCCATCAGTCACAGTGGAGACACTCTCTCAGTTTACAGTGCGATAAGCTACACATGTCCCCAAGTTTGTGTTCATGGGGGCTGTGCTCTAAGAGCGCACACAAAAAGAGCGTACCTAGACCACAACTGACATTTAAGCAAAAATGCACTGAATTAAGAGCTTGCTGGAATTTCAGAGTGTGATAAAACTTCTGAAGACAATAGTTACTAGTGTTTTGATCTCTACACTCAAGTATTTTAGATGCAATAGAAATGGACTGGAATAAACACGAGTTACTGATTATTTTGATCTAAGTACTTATGCCTTTGACATGTGCAACAACTAAATATTTGTTAAAAAAAAGCTGTATTTACATTCTAGATTTAAAATGAACTCATCAAAATCACAACTTTTTGCTCCCAAACAAATATAAAAAGAAAACAATATGGTAGTTTATACCCCATTTATTAAGACAGAGCCATCTAATAGTTAAAATACACTGGCTGGGTAGCCATGAATCACATTATTCTTACCATATTAAGATGCAAGACAGTTTGGCAACCAGATAACAAAGACAAATTATGCAGGGTGGAGAAACATTTAAGCTGCAGCGGGTTAAAAAAACATCTAAGCTAAGGAGACCGAAATCAGCACCGTTACACAAGGTGCTGGCATCGGGTGCCTTTCGGCATGCTCGCCAGCCAACTCCTCGAGTGCCCGGCAGGCCTGCCAGGGCCCCTTCAACTGGAATGTCAGGAAAAGGTCCAGGGACCGTCTGGGTGTCACTTTTTTTGGACACCTACCAGAGACTGCATCACCAAAGCTACAGTTTTTCTGTGCAGGGATCGCATAGGGTTGGGTTTTTTAAGAATGAAGGCTTCTGGTAAGGAAGTTTAGTGCAATCTGAATTAATTTGTGCCCACAGTGTCATTATTCATTTTCCCAAAGCAGTTCAAATACAATTGTGTAGGAATTTGCTATCTCCGTGAAGACACTACAAAGTAGTGCTTACATAGTCATCAAATGTGTAAATTCAATTTTAATAAATATATCTCTTCATGCTTTTGCAAGACAAGTATGAAAGCAAGAAGTGACAAAGCAGCCGAATACTTTCGTATCTTCTGAAAGCTATTAAAATCCTCAAGGCTCTAAAAAGTTCGTGTACTTTATAATGCCCAGGAAGCACACACCACATTCAATTTAAAAGCTGCTCAGAGGAGAGCAAAGCTTAATCCTGCTTCCTCATGGTCAATGTGCCACCAAATTACAACTCCTGCTGAGAAACCAGAGAGGTTGCTTTACTCCAGACAAACAAGTTCAGATACGTTTCTGCTTGTCGGTGTAGCTGTGTGCTTAACAGGGACACTTGCAACATTATCACATATACACAAATATGTACTTTTTAATTTTTTTCCTACTGAAGACAGGAGGAAAAAGGGTCAAGCACCAGGAGCGTCAGCTCAAATACATTGTGTTGGCCCTAAGAAACCTAGCTGGTAATAGCTGTAGCTTTAATGCAAATTTACAAAGTGAACATTTATTCAGCCTGAAAAGCATTTACACAACAGTTACCTTGATAACAACAGGTTTAAAAGATGATATCAGGTTAACATTCTACTGATACACAATTTTTGTAAAAGGAGTACTTTATAAAAGTAAGAAGTGGCAATGCTTCATTGAAATAACAGATTTTAAATTTGCTTCTTAAAACAATGGCAAGATGCAAGCAAATTAAGTAAAAGCACCAGATTTATTTCAGTCTTTAAATTAATGTAAGGTTAAAGTTTTCTTTTAAGAGTCTTGATTTAAAGACAGCAAGAGGCGAGGAAAAAAAAACTTCTTATAAAGCATCTGCAAAAGATCCTTACCTCATTGCAAAATATTTATTTTCTTTATCTTGCTGTGAAATTATCAAGCCTTTTTCTTTTCAAAGCCCTGATCAGTAGCATTTTCAATTACAAAGAAACAAAAAAGCTTTATATTCAGACATTTCAGGTCAACTGCATTTGGTAGACACAATCCCACCATCAAGATAAATGATTCTTTGTGTATGAATGTTGCAAAAAGGAAGAACAGTTAGCAGTGTTGTATCCCTCTCTGTAAAAGTTAACACTTTAACACTTCTTAAAAAGAAATTACGAACAACAACAAAAAACATCTCCTTTGGCCACAGTCAGGAGACAACTGTTTAGGCAAGTTTGGCAACAGCAGGAAAACATGGAGGAATCAACTGCCTATAATATACAAATATCGCTGAAACTACAAATAAAATAGTCTTTTATTTGCAATGCATGCTATGCATAGCCAAAAAGTTAGAGAGGTCTTTTAGAATTCCAATATACTAATGCTCATCACCTTGGTGTACTTCAGACAGCTTCAAAAAAGACCATGATGCACACGTGCTTGGAAGCACCTTATTACCTTCTCTGTATGGACTATGTAGCTTCTTGCAGACTAAGGTTTGGCACATATGTGATGATTTCACAGCAACAATGCTTTAGAAAAATGAGACTACAAAAGCACTTTCATAATTTTAAATGTGAATAGTTTTACAAGGGGACAAGTATCATTACTTTAGAAAGCCACACAGAAGACTCAGTTCACAGTTTTCCATTAATAATGTCCATTTCAAGGTAAGTTTGGGGGGGAAAAATAGAAAGAACTATGCTGCCTGCAGATTCATCCCTCTGGTACTCAGTAACTTCTGACTTGACAGCTTTAGGCTTACATACAACTTTGGAGGAGAGACAAGATTTAAAGCATTCTGCAAATATTTTGGCTTGCACACAGAGACTAAAGCAAACCTCTTTTTTATCACACAAACTCAGAATCTTTGCTTACTTCAATAGTACAGCATCTTACAGTTAAATTATGGACTTAGGGATGCAAGTGACTGTCAGGATCATGTCTAGCAAAGGCCTGAATTCATCTTATCAAATGCTGTAGATACATAGAAAGGTCCTTCAAAGACCACTTGCTTCCAATTTAAAAACTGTCCTTTTGTAAGCAATGTTTTCAAATGCACACAAAATTTAAAGTACATAAACGTAAAGCATGGCTTTAACTTATTCAGAGAAGTTTTATTCTACATGTCCTTAAGAGTATTTTCAGAAGAGTTACGCCTTTAAAATTGATAAAACCCCTCAAACCACTGACCCTCATATACAGTCAGAAGACTACAATTAATAGTCTAACCTCCAATTCCATCAGGACAAAGACAGATTTTTAAAAAGATTTGGATTTAATGCCCTAGGTTTTTTAATTGTTATTCTGTTCTACAAACAATGACTCAACAGTAAAAAAAACCTCCATGCACTGTATGTCAGCGAATTAATGACATTGGTTTATTCAAACAATAATTTTCCAATGTTAGAGAACATGTAATATGGAAATTATCATTATTTTAATTTCTGTATCTCGGTAAACTGGAGTTGTTGCTGACTCTGTAAAATATAATGATGTGTGTACTTACATGCAACAAAACCACCACCTTGTGCTAAGTATTCAAAGATCTTAATTCCCACATAGCACCACTATCCTGTTCTTTTCAAATATGGTCAAAGACCTTTTTGCAAGATTTTGTGCAAAATAATCCTACAGAGTAAGCCCTTCCTCTAGCCCTTGCTGCAGAAATGGGAATCATCTCAAAAGAACACTTTACCAGACTGAGGCTCAAGCGCTTACCTGTCACATAACCAGGTTAGACTGGAATCATGCCAGCATACCCTATTACATTGAATGCCATTGTTAAAAAAAAAACAACACAACCAATTAGTAGTTTGTGCACATCTTTTCAAGAAGACGCACATAAGATTTTCTAAACAAAAATCAGGTTGAAATCAAAGCATAACCCTCAAACAGGAAAGAGGAATCAACTACTTGCATTCTCAACATGCTAACATTTTAGCGCCTTCAGAACTGAAAATGTACTCAAATGACAGACACAACAACTTGAGTAGTCAACACTCAAGTCTACTACAATTTAAAAAGTGATTATTTGGAGCATAACCACACTAGCAAGTTATTCTGAGTATTTCAGTGAAGCAAAGCTTTAAAGAAGTCGTAGAGAAATAGGTCATTTCCTTTTTTTGCGTGTTTCAAGGGAGCAATAAATCCTCTCCATAAAGACTATTTACAGAAATGCAAAAGCAAAAAACCTTCTGAGATAAGAGTTTGGGGTTTTTATTTCTTGTCTTTTTTTTTTTTCCCAAAGATTCCATCACATGATAAAAAATTAAATGAATGTGTATTCCTGACCACGTTGATAATGTCACAGCTAGAATCTCATTGGCTAGTATATGACAAGCATCTGCAACGGGTGTAAACATAAAACAGGTCCCTACAACCGGGACAAAGCTTAGTTGCAGGCAGACCATACGATATATTGAAAACAGGATTTAAAGTAAACTAATCTGGAATTCAGATCCAGTTGAGGGACTGGTGAGAAGGACACAGCGAAGGTACACTTAGGTGCAATTCCATGCTGGTGACTTTTTTTTCCTCTTTTTATGCTTAGAGCAGATTTTAAACTAGGAGTTGCATATCCAAGGACACACAAACAATTGAAAACTTAAGTGACCATTAGCACATTTGTACACATACTTACATAAACTCAGTATTTACATATTCTAAACAAAGTTCCATTTTAACAGTTGAAGTCTTTTAACACAGGAAAGAAGATAAGCTACTACACAATGAATGCATAACGGGATCACAAATTTTCCACAAGCATATAAACACATGTTTTAAAGTGCTTTCTGGGTGCTTCAGATTAACCCCTTGCAATATGAGCTTCTATGTAGTGCTGTTCCAGTCATTACAAAATTATTTAAGTCATTCCCCTTCAGGTGCATTGTGAGTTCAAGAAAAATGACGACACCGGTGATGTAAAAGTTTTAAGTTCTACCAACATAAACATACACATTACTTAAGTTCAGATGAAGTTGTCAAATACTTTGGTTTATCATAGCTTGGGATAAATATTTGATAGAACAGAAATTGCACCTCTCCACTCTTTCTTTACTAAAAAAATACCCCAGCAGAAATTGACAGTATTCTTTGGTAAAAACAGGACATTTGGCCAGTTTGTGTGTACATCTATCTCGTAAAATAGTCTAAAAGTGAACAAATGCCGCTGCTGTACTGTCAATTTACAAGAATAACCCTTACTCAGTGGGGAGTATCAAAACATTAAGCTTAGCAGTTCGCTACGTAACAAGCTGAAACACCTTCAGCAACCATTACAGGAGGGATCAGTACTGTTTTAGAATTCTTTTTGCTTAACATTTATCTTTGACGTGACAAAAAACGATAAAATACTCTATGCCTGAAGACAAGTCCATTACTTTGCCGTGACTACAGAAACGTTATTAATCAGTGGTGTACACTGTCAGGTTTCTGATACGCACAAAACAAAAACAAGGAGTATAGTGTGCTGACCAACCAATATTCAACTGCATGGTATTTGTGCATTACCTACACTAAGTACTAAGAAAAGCCTATTAAAAATTCAGTTAACAGCTACAAGTGACGTGAATATATAAAAACAGAGCAGATATACAAGTATAACACTGAACATACTGTACTTTATTAGCACAAAAAAGCCAGAACAAGGCACAGCAAGCAGAAAAATACATCAATAGAAGGGTTAGTGTAGCATACAAGAATAATGTTTATTGTACTTGCAGCCAAAATGTTCCCTACCTCGCACAGGTCACTGCCATAGAGAAGTAAGTAATAACACACTGTAGCAGCTGGTAAAGAAACTAGGGAGCACTCATAATTGGTACAAAACATTAAATGGATCAGGGCATTCCAACAAAACTTTAGTGCAAAAAAATGTCTAAGACGGAACTATTTTAAGTCCCATCTACAATTAAATAAGCAAACAGAACTTAGAATCTTGCTTCCAAGTAATCTGTTGAAGTTATAATCAGTGCATCTTACTTTAAAACATTTTTTAAAAGCGCAAATGGAAAGATATTTACAAATAAAGTGTAACAGTACCTTTGAAACCTGACATTTCTTTCAGATACGTCAGATTTTGTATTCTGATCATGATAATTCAACCCCTGGTAATTTTCCCCATAAAAATATCACACGACTTTAAATAATGAGAAGTTTTCTCTCTTCGCTATTACCTTCCATTGTCAGTTACCGGCAGCCAGGCCACCAAATTCTGGTTTAGAAAAAAACCGCAACTTTGTGTTTCATGGCAACAACTTAATCCCGTGTCCTGCCGCCGAATCAGCAATTCACACTGGAAGGTACTTCACTGTCCAAGACAGTATTACTTTTGCTAACAATGCCACTTAAATCTCCAAGTGTTTAAAATAGAATTACAGTACTGAGCAGGCATATTCAAGTCTTAATGATTAGGAAACCTTATACACTGAGAAAAGCACGATTCATCCGTTAGCATCAAAGCACCATTAACTCTTAATGGACTGCTTCTAATGAACTGCTCTTCATTAAAAGAAAACACTCCTACTCACTAGTATGTGGAAACTTGTTTGTGAGCTAAATTAGTACTTTGAGTAGTGGAAAGTTTTCAAGAAGGTTATTTAAAAAAAATACTTCAAATATGAGCAAAAAACACTCCTCTAACAAAGCCTTTCTTTATTAGCATTACATGAATGCCCCATGGAAAAATGCCTCATAGTTTCTTCATCCAATTACTACAGCTATAAAAGGGAAACAAAACATTTAGAAATTAGCAAAAATATTTTCATTAGGCCTTAATGAAAAACGTGCAGAATTGTGTCTGCTTATTGTTTCCGAGAGGCATCACAACTTAGTTTGATTAACAGCAGGCAGCATCTGACAGGATACTAACACTCAGCTTAAATAGGATATTGCAGAAAAGCTAGACGTGGTCGGTGCGCTCGCTGCAGTTAAACTGTAACACACACACACAGAAAAAGCGTTTCCTAGAAGCTTATTCTGATTTCCGTTTACTTAGTTTTTATAGGTTCCCGCTCCAGCCATCGCACCCTGACTTTTTGTTTATAGTGATACTCCTTTAGAAAGTCTTGCAACATGGAGGGCAGAGGAAGGTCGTCGATTCCATCGTATGTAGTGCACCTGCAGATTACTGCCCGGCAGATATACTGCAGACTAAAGGGGAAAGTCCTGTTCAGAGATACAGTCAGTAAGGGTTCAAAGAACATGCAAGAGCTAGGGTCTTTGTAGTGTTCCAGGAGCCCTGTGACAGTGGAGGAGTGAAACACACAGGGATCGTGGGCATCAAAACTGAAGTTGTGATTCCACTGCTCGATGCGTGCGTGCAGCGATCGGTTGTAGCGACGGAAGCTCACAGAGAAGAGGTAGTCCTCTTGCGCAGAGTCCCTGAGCAAAAACGTGCCTTCGGGTTTACCCTCAAGAAGTGCCTCTGCTTCGTAGCGGTCCATCACGCCCCAGTAACACGGGTTACCTGTGATCTGAAGCAAGTCTGGCACAAGGCAATGGATGTAATCGATCTGAGTGTGCACTTTCCAAGCCCCCTGCCTGCTGATATGGCCGTGGCTCTCTCCAGACATCTGGCGCTGCTTCTGCCTGCGCGACTGCAGGCAAAGCGTTGTGGTGTCCTCTTCGGAGTCACAGTTCCCTGGAGGTGTAATGTTTTTGTCCCCAGTCAGCTCAGTCATACCGGGGGCTAACTTTGGTCCCAGTTTATACAACGGATTAACCTGTGCTGTAGCTTCAAAAGTATGTATTTGGGCATTGGGAGGGGGATCAACCCCTTCTTCGATACTAAGCCTACGTCTCTCTCTGAGTCTGTCTTCTTCATCTTCTGTGGAAACCAAGGAAGGATCAAACGTGTCAAAAAAAGTTGAATGAGGACTCACGGGGGCTGTGTGTTGTTTAATCAGATGCCACTTCTGAGCCAGATCTGAGCCTGCGGGAAAAGGGCATTTCTCAAGCATTAACTCAGAGAGATGGATCTTTCTTTTGTTAGAAAACAGAGGTTTGGACTGTTTGCTGTAAGTTCTCATGGGAAAACACAGCCCCACAGTATCCTGCAGACGCTGTCGCAGAGAACGGCTGCCTACTGTCCTGTTTGACACTGCATCCATGTCATGGACGGAACTCACCCCATACCTTCTCTCCCTCCTCTGCAAACCACTTCGTGTTCTACCAAATCGCTTTTCGGTATCCAAGGAGCTCTGGGTTTTGGTAGAGCAGGAATGCTTCTTCTTCCCACCCCAAGGAGCATGCCGAGAATAAGAATCCCTTCGAGCAAGCCTAGCTCCCGTGGTGACACACAAGTCATTCTCTTTCTCAATGCTTATTTCAACAATCTGAGGAATTTCTGTGACACAGTTTTGGTTGCGCCTTGCCGAATTCTTTGAAGGACTTAAACCTAACTGCAAAGCAATGTTTTCTCTCAAAGGGCTGCTGGGTTGTTGTTGAGCCGAATCAGTTATCTGGATAGTGTTCTCTTTAGATGAGCAACTATTGGAGTTCACGACTACATTTTCATTTTGGCTTCCACCCTCATGACTGAAGAGATTCTGGCACCTGTATTTGAAATTGTTCCACATCTTTCCCACTTTATCCATGGATTATGTTATCTAAATTCAAGAGAAGAAATATTAAAATAAAAACAGAGTTAAAAAAATGAGGATACACCTTCAGCTGTCAATTAAGTTACAGACACAAGACGACTGTTAAATTAACATGTTACTTTTGAAAAAGTGCCCCAGTGTTTGTACCTTTATGTGGAAGTGACATGCATCACACCATTTAGATATTTAGAAAACACACACTCCTGTTTTTCTGTAGGCACATAGGTAGGTCTACATAGTCACATTTGATGGACAGGAAATAAGCAGTCTAAAATTTCTTCATTTTAGGAAGAATCTG
The DNA here is from genome assembly GCA_013401255.1 of Urocolius indicus. NCBI lineage: Eukaryota > Metazoa > Chordata > Aves > Coliiformes > Coliidae > Urocolius > Urocolius indicus. The sequence continues at coordinate 716,709 of WBNH01007035.1, forward strand.
TAAGCCATGTGTAAGGTATGACTCTCAAACTTCCAACCAGCAGTGATAAAACAAACCCTGAAAAAGAACCATCCAAGTTACTCCACACTATGAGAGTAATTAGTGAAATTCAACAAGTGTACTGAAAGTGTCCAGATACACCATCTAAAAGTAGAAGCATCTGCCACAGGTCAGTCAAATTTCAAGCTATGACTGACAAGATTTTAAAAAATTAGCACAAAAATAGAAATTGGGGGGCAGAGTGGTGGGAAGTGCATGCAGCATTCTTAGATGAGGCAATCACCAAACAACAGGGAAAGGCTGTAAGTTATCAACAGAATTTAAGAATTAAAAACATCTCTGATATAATAATAAAACCCATAGATAAGAAGCATTAAAAAAAAAAAAAAAGACTGTCTGGCTTTATTACTGAAGGCATAAAAGAATGAAAGAGCCCAAGGAGTTTTTCTATTTTTAGTAAGAGCACTTAAAAAGAAAGCAGCTCCACAGCAGAAACACAATGACAGTGAATCATGAAGATACAGTAAAAGGATAAAAACATTAGCAGTATGTATTCTGCAACTACTTCTTTAGAAACTGAATTTGATAATTGGAACAAAACTGCCAAAAAAACACAGGACTACTCTAGGTTGGAGAGAAACTGACTCATTCTGTACTTAAAGTCAGGCAATGCCAAGCTAAATTATATCTAATTAGGTTCTGAGAGAAGTGCTAAACTTAAAGGATTAAAACATGTCATCTTGTCTAGGTTAACTGTTAATGGAAACTGCTCTGTTCTTTGGAAACATACTGCTTGAAGCGACATTTCTCTGTTGCTGAAGTTCTTTTCTATTCACAGCTAGAAAGGGATCTGAAGCAGTGACTGAATTCACGGGGTCTCATTAAATAATGTGGACGATAAACAAGGGATGCAATACTCCAGCAATCCAATCTAGACAGAAGCACAGCTGTAAGCCCATGACTTTATAGCAGAACTCACTGAGCTGAGGAAGAGTCAGAGAATCACTCTCATTTCATGAGAGTCATGAAAAGGATAATGAACGTGCAACAATTTAACTTTTATGGGAATGGAAAGCAAAAGGAGCAAAAGTCTTCTTCCCCACACCTTCCTCAGACTCTCAAACTAACCCAGCAAGCTAGCTACCTATATCCAATTGCATAAAATAAAAATTTTGTGTGGATGCAGGGAAGTGGGGAAGCAATGAAACCAGGCCTTGGCAGCCTCTAGAGATTATTGGTACAACTTACAGAAATGTTTATACATAGAAGATGTTATAGAGTTCTGGGCATACATAAAATCAAGAACGTGAGCAAAAAGCATGGAATGTCTTCTTGATTGAAAAAAACAAAAAACCAAAAAACCAGCAGCCCTCCTGAATTTGGTTTTCCTGGAGTTTTCTGGACCAAGCTGGGGCACTAGGGGAGTTCTAAGAGCAGCAGAGCTCAAAGTCAGATCACGTACAGATTTGCAGGAACCATACAACCACGTATCTTGCCATCACAATAATCAGAGCTGTTTGTGGTGTCTCAGAATATCCTCACTGACCAGCAGGCAGCATATGTTTTCTAGCGGCCAGTCTGGCAACACAGTAGATATAGGGTTGACTTCTAACCATTTTTCTCTCGAGATGTGAATTTCTTTCTCTTCCTACTCACAGAGACATTTGAAGTTTTTGAGAAGGGAAAAAAAGAGAGTATATAACCTCCATTCCTTTGAGAAATGAGGCTAGAAACAGTACACATCTTTACAACAATGAATTGGAATTACTTTTCTAACCAGTCATATGCTATTCAGTGGTTTATTCTAAAATTACTCATTATTACTTTTCCTTTGCACGGTTAGTCCACAATATCTTTAGACTGTTAGATGGGTGGAAAGTTCTCTATGCTTGCCCAGAAAGTTTCTAGAATAAAGAAAAAACAACCACCACACTCTCCCAACCACAAAATCCCCACCATGCTGGCTTGACAGACTGTACTTTTCTAAAGTTAAATTTAAAAGGTTTACTTTTTTTTGTCATACTGAAGAGAATATAGCTACTCTTCTTACCCAGAAAAACACATGAGTCACTGTATCTTGTCTGGAGAATATACCTCAACATGAACTTGCTAGATTCTTCCTCCGAGTTGTGGACATGATTACTACAAAGAGAAAAACAGTATTTTTGTTAGTTGTTAGAATATCTTTTGATTTAGATCTTTACAATTAGTCACTGGTAGCAAAGGGATATTTTTCCAATCACATCTTAAATGTGTGCATGAACCTGCCTGATTATTATGTACTTTTAATGCATATCATCACAAACAAAAAGTTTCACAGAACTTTTTCATTCATTAATAACATTTGTTTAATAAGAGTCCAGAGGAAGACCTTCAAATAAAGCTTTTGAGAACCACAAGCAAAGCCACAGCATCTAGACTGCTGAAGTGCCAGGTGCAATGGGCATCCTCAAGTCTGTAAAAATGGCTTCCCCACATTTTGGCCTCAAGTCCAAGGCAGCGGTTCCCAAGTTGTGGTTGGCAGTGCTGTCAGATCAACTCATACTGCCTCTCCTCCTTGTTTCCAGCTGCTACATCACATTAAAAGGCAGCTAAAAATACACACTTTTCTAATATTACTTTTCCAGGTAAGCAACTGCTGTACTTGCCACAAGGATGTTATATGATTGTGAAGCAAGAGGAATATGAACCATGATTCTAAAAATGGGAAAGCAGAATACAAGGCAAGTTCTTTATTAAAAAGAGTAGGTCAGTGCTTCTCTAAAATAATAATCATTGTTTTTCAGAAATCCAAGAGGAGCTGAGGGATTTAAGTACACTCACATCACTGTCAGAAATCTAACAGGACAGAGAATAACTTGCTTCTCCACACTACAACTAAGCCCAGGACAGCAGTAAGAGTTAACAGAAAGCAGTGGGAACTCATGTTAAAGCTTTACATGCAGAGCAGAAAAAAATACTAAAATTTGATACATATTTACTGGAATTAATAAATATGGGGTTGAGCAATCACTAGATGAAGAGTGAAAGTTAGTATTCCTAGACAGAAATTCCATAGTAATGTCAGAAGTATTAAACATTGTTAGTGTCCCCATTCACCTCCAGAAGCACTAAATTGCTGAAATGTCTTCAAAGTTAGGCCATACTACTGATACTGAAAGAACCCATAAAAGTAACCTTTCCAGAGAGCAACAGAGATCTGAGTACAAAAGCTTAGCACAAAACAAAGATAAAAGTTCTTTTGCTCTTAAGGATTAAAGTCCTTTTGCAACTTTAACATTTGCACCCACTTCTTTTTTCCTCATTATGTTCCTAGCAAGCCTACAAACACAAGTAGGTTTTAAACCTACTATAATTCCTTCAGAGCAAGGGCCTCAACAGAGCAAATGAAAGACAAAGTTGCCAGAGTAAGAGACATACAATTTTCACTGAAGCCTTGCTTAAAAATCAGTTCATGTAGGACTTTGAAGACTTACCTGCATTCCAAATAAAGCTAGTAACACTGTTTGGGCAACTGGGCACAGCTGACAAAGGGGCTGTATGTCAACCATCTGAACTCATTAAAAATCTTGAAAGGATATAGAAGTTTACCTTGAAATTTCATGCTTAATGGTACTTAACTTTATACATCATGACTATTTCTCAGTTCTGCTCAGAAACATCACCAGTCAAAGTACAGCCTGCGGTGTCACCATTGCTAGCCAGGAGACATGGCCTCTTGGACAAGCTGCCTAGTGCCTCCAGGAGGGAGCAGTTGCTTTGGGAACCACTCTTCACCAATGGAAAACAGTTTCTTGAATTTGAGTGACTGTCGCAGTTAAACCTCTCAACCTTGTGTTAGAATAAAACTTGAGTCATTGGTAAAGTATTTAATATGCAATCTAGCATTTTACATTACTTGAAATCAATATGCAATTGGTGTGTGGTTCCACAGATTTCGTGGCAGCACCAAGGTTGACAAAACTGGCTCTAAAGCCATCTCGGTTTTAAAAAGAAACACTGCCAGTGATTATTTTAGCCTAAACAGAAATTTCCACCAAAATCCACAAAGTAAATTCGTCCATCTGTAGATTTTTCTAAGAAAAATAAAAGAGTTATACCAATGTGCCCAAACCAAACTCTTTATTCAACTAAAAATTGTTCCTATCTATTTTGAACTGGTGTAAGTTATTTAAAAAACAAAACAAAACAGGTAGTGAACACTCTGTAGGGATTACAGAAGCAAAGAGAAGTGGTGTCTTAACACTACATTCTCAACTGCAGCAAATTTAGAGACCTTCAAAGCCATGAAGTTTGCGTGAATGTAGACTTCAAGTACTCTGAATGTACAAATGATGAAACTACAAAGACTGCTAGGAAAATCAGTTGTGTGAAGTGACAGTCACAACTTGTTTGTAACCCTGAAATAACAAATATGAGTAGATTACTGTGAAGACTCAAAGCACTCTTTCCAGAAGCATCACAAGATCTAACCAGAGCTTTCTACCTGTGACTTCCTAAGAGAAACTTTGGAAGCCGTGGTTTGTCTCTGTCTTGTTTCACTCTCATAGTGTTCCTCAATTTGAACATTAGTTTGAGATGGTAAATCATTCAAAATACTAACTCCTAAAAAAGTACCACCTTAACAAAAGCTGATACATTGCATAAGGTATGATACCTTGCAAAACAGACGTAGTATGATTATTTAAAAACCAAAAATCAACAAGATGTTTTCGTATTTTCATATGATGATACTTTCAAAACAGATAATAAGGACGAAACATTGAAGGCAAAAAACCCCCAGACAATTCTTACAAGTTTAAACACAGTAATTTGAAAGGGGAGGAAAAAGAGCAGAGGGAGAGAAATTACAGTCTCTCTGCTCCTTGCACACTGTTTAACTCAATGCTAGGACAAGCCCATTCGAGAAGACTGGCTAACACAATCAGTGCCATTGGCGCATGTCACCGTGGACCATGAAGTAATGGAGACAGAATGCAGTTCTAACTGGAATGTTCCTTACTTTAAAGTGATTCACTTTGCAGTGACAAGACACTCCATTATTAAAGACATTTGCTTCCATTAAGGTATGGTTGCTGAAGAGGTTAACGTTCTCTTTGCACATTGCCAAAGGCCTGCTATAGGCTACCTCTCCTAGGGATGCTCACATAAGCACTCCTCAACCTTATTCAGTCAAAATGAATAAGGCTGGCAAACACCTATACTTTCAAGTAACTCACTTGAGAAAGGATGAAAGGACAATACAAAGGATTACAAAGCAATTTCCTGCCTCCCAATACACATTCCAGAAATAATGAATTACTACTGTAATACTAGAGACATTTCTTAAAAAACAAGGAATATGTTGGCTTAAGTGGAACCACACATTTTTCTACACACAAAGAAAAATGTGCTCACTGCAGACAGCTTGAAGAACTGATTCAGAGGGCTGGAAAGAAGAGGTGGCTGTTATATATATATAATTTTTTTTTTGCTAGACAAGATAAAGAGGCTAAGTGTCTCAAGTGTTCATGCCTTAATAGCGAAAAACTCAACTGCATTTTTTTTCCTAGTAGGCTCCAATAATTTAGAAGTGCAGTTGTGCAGGGGGAAGAATCTGAAGGTCTGAAGTCCCAAATCAAAACTCAAACCTGCCAAGAAGATATAAAGGCTATTGAGCTATAATTTCACAAGCAGACAAAATTGGCGTAAGCCACTAGCACAACCCAAAAAAATGCCCCTGGCCTCTTCCTGCCTACCTGGGCCGGTGCAGGAGGTGGCCTGTGGACCATATGGCTGCTCAGTCAACCAGCTCAAGGAACTGATCCAGATTAAAATGAATCCTCAGAAAACATCTCAATCATTTACTCCATCTGGTTTATGACTTCTCGATACACATTCACATTAACTCATAAAGGTGGACAGTGAGGGAGGAAGCAGCAGCCAGGGTAAGATTACTTCCTTCCACAGCAGCACTGGTTAGTCTTGCTCAAGATATTAAGACCTCAGATAGATACTTTGAAGACAAACCTCAATTTGAAGCCCAATGTATTAATCAACTGTAGGGCTCTGACTGCAAAGAGAGAGATTAGGACTCTATTTAAGCTGCTGTTTTGAATTCATGTTGAAAGTTCAGTCACTGGAAACATGTACTTCAAAAATAAAATGCTGAGTTAGCTTGATGCACCATGCTAAAATACAGGGAAACCTACAAGTTTCAAGGACTTAAGTTGGTAGACTGTCAAGTAAAAGAAAAATAAGGATATTGTGCCATTGATCCAACCTGAAAGTAAAAGTAGTCTCCTCTCCCTCCTTGGTGCAGATTCACAATGAACAAAAAAAGCAGTCTTAGCTGATGTTCTGCCAGTTTCTTTCCAAGCAGCTACATGTTGGTAACTTCACTTCAAAAATATTGTTCCAAGACATTTTGAACAGTGGGATACATCCTCATAGCCTACTACTAGGTTTTTGGGTTCAAAAAGGGCAATGTTAAGACTAACATGTGTTGACATGTTGGATTAGAAGTTACTGTACAGCTGCCATTCATTTATCTTCTGTTAAGAGAATCTAAAAATCCCTGAAACCGAGGAACCATCAATGGAAAAACAGAACATGAACAACACTGAAATGAAAACTCCTCACATATTAATATAGAAATAATGCTATACAGATCTAGTGAGAACTTCACATACTGGTAGATATCTGTGGTACAAGCTCTGCAAATTCAAGACAATTATGCATATTAATTCCAAGTAAAGACACTGTCAAATCATTTAGGCAGTATCCTGATGGCCATTCATTAACCCACATAAATCCACACAAGGACCACTCAATAGAAGCAGTTCCTTTAAACTACCTCTACATACTATCACTAGGTAACTCAAAATTTCACCTTATCATTTGAAAAAGTAAAAGAAATAGCATTAAGTTGGCAAAGTAAGGTACCTGCTACGGAAAAGAATTCCAGGTACCTTGCTGAAATAATGTTTTCTGCACTGGTGCATTTAACTTTCCTCAAACAGAAGCTGCAAATACACTTTTTGGAATTCATGTGGGCAGAATAAGTGGTTCCAGTTAGTGTTTAAGATAAGTACGCAGCTCTCTTGATGACCTCTGCAAAAGCTGTTAAGTACTCTGCAAAAAAAGAGAGAGCTGTACCCTAGCAGGGGAGAATTTGTTTTTACTTTTAAGAACACTACCAAAGCACATCCTTCTCTATCAAATTCTAAAATATAAATAGTCTCAAATTGATACATGACCTAATAGTTATTCACATGTAATTCTTGGGAGTCCAGAGTCAAGGCAAAGCATGCCGTAACAGCTATACCTCACCAAGAGTAAAAGGATTTGGAAGCAAAGTTGAAAAGATGTCTCCATCGTTTCCCACATCCTTGACTTGCTCAATAGAAACATTCAATTTAAGATATTTTGTCAATAGATCATTTCATTCAATTTCAACCTGGCTATTTTGCAGACAGACAGTTCCTCTGCTCTGGGATCAATTTATCCTGTTTTAACAGTCTTACTTCTCACTATATTTTTCAGATCCTCAACACTTTGCCTAATGTCTCTCCCTTACCATAGCCTCCTTGCCCCTCTCCAACTTAAAAGTATCTCTTTCGCACGCAGAGCTCTTCTAATGCACTCTGCTACATCCCATTCTTTCTGTCTGACCAAGGAACAGATCCCACTTTCCAACATGAACTAGCTGGCTGCCATCTCTTTAAAATTTATAAAAATGAAGTTACACTCCTCTTTGTCTAGTCGTGTATTTACAATGGTGACTACACAAGAAAAGCAATATTCATGCGATTTACAAGACATTTAAAAAAGACACCTTTCTTTCAAATTGGAGTGAAATGGACCCAAAAGCTCCAAAGCTTCCAGAATCACAGCAGCTGAGGAGATTGACAGATTAAGCCCTGATTTCTTAGGAACTACAATTAAATAAGTTGGTGTTAAGATGAAGACCAAGAACTGCTACATGCACTTAAACAAAATCTCTTGCACTGTTGAGATGCTCAGTTCATAAAATTGCTATTTCTGATCAAAATTAAAAATGCAATGAGGTGTTATTACAGAATGGTAGGGGTTGGAAACCATCTTTAGAGATCATCTAAGTCCAACCCCTCCTAAAGGAAAAGCATCTGTATTTTTTGTTAACTGCGAACATTACTAGAGCAAAGACACTGATAGTAGCGAGGTCATATGCACATTTAAAAGACAATTCAGAAAAATTCCACATCTAAAAATGAGCTGCTCTTTGCACAAACATGAATTACTTTAAATGTTTAAAAATACTAAATATTCAATTATCATTTATAGTACACTTATATGAATGGATGTCCTATAAATTGGTCAGACTTACTTATGACACTGCAGTACTGAAGAGAGATTAAAATTCAAAATACCAGGGAGAAAACTGCTGGACCAGTCTGGTGTCTTACCCAGCCGCAGTTACACTCTACATGAAGTAAAAGATAGCCGAGGATGGAGAGTTGTGATAGCATCCACAAATTTATAGAAACCTTCTGAATGACTTAACTCTCAATTTACACTTGTTTATGCCAGAAATTTGACAAGTAAACTCTGCCACTACAGCACCACTGACAATCGTCGATCAGTTTCGGTATAAAACATGCTTTCATAATGTAGAAGCATATTTGAGTAATTGCAGAATGGGACCAGGAGATTTAACCTGCAAAGCATCAGGTAAGCAAGGAGTTAAAATCCTGCCTAAGACTACCCCACAGCTGCTGTCAGCAGTCAGGCTTGTCAAGAGAAGCTCTGGGCTGTCTTGACAAGACTAATTGGCAGCAAGCACCTGGTTCCCTAGGCCGGACCGGGTAGGTAAAAGAATATAAACCCTGCAAAGACAGAGAAGAAGATGGAAGGCTGCCAGTAGGTCTAGCCTGTTTCATGTTTTCACTTTGATCCACAGGCAACTTTATCCTAGGCTACATCCAGTGAGAGCTATTAGAAACATTTTTCTGCAACTTTCCAATTGAAAGAAACCCATGCTTTACGGGTCTGTTCCTGCAAGTTCTGCCACTGAGCACTCACCAAGCCCTGCCATGCGTGCTCATGCTGCTGCACAACCAGCTGCAACATCCACACTACTATTATATTGTAGCAGAAATGAAATTTTGGGTTTCAAATGCCACCAAAAATTAGCTTAAATGTGTTATTATAACTTTGAAATTATGGACTAATATGTCAGATAATCAAAACTAAAAGACTGTTGGGGATATTCTGTATACTGGACATTTAAAGCATGTTGAATGACAGCTTATTCTACGCAGCAAGTTACAGTGAGACTTTAAAGAAAGAACGAGAAAGTAAAAAGAAACTTTAACATTCTGGAAAGTAGCTAAATGGAGGCTGCACAAGGAATTGGGGCTTTCAGAAGTGTGAAAAGATACTTATAACATACTTTGACCTCTATTAGGAATCACAATTTCAATTCATTTGAAACTTTCTGAAATTCCACCCTTTGGGTTTGTTTTTTTTGCAATATGAAAACTAAGTGAAAAAGTCATTTATCATCAGCCTTGCAGATTCAGCCTCTGAGACAGGGAGATTATTTTGTATTTAGGAGGAAGGGAAAATAAAAAATAACAGTTTGTTAGCTTAGTAGAGCTTTATTTTACTGAACCAAGAAATGTCTCATTACATATACGTGCACAAAAATATAAAATACATACATGACATCAATAGATCTAACTTTTTGTGGAAGACAATTTAAAGAGAAATATTGAAAAGTCAAAACTAAATTGCTTCAAGGCAAAGTGCTCTGCAGATTTTATCCAGGCCTCTGCCAAGTTTCACGTTTTAGGTATTTTACTTTTAGCTTGCAAGTCAGGAATTCCAACAACGTACAGTAGCACAGATATTTCCATAACTGAAATAACTGAAGATTTAGAAGTGTTGAAAGGCAAAGTCAGTACTTGTACGTAGTCTCTGTACAGAAGACATTTCAATCAGAAAATATTAATGCAGAATTATGGTGTTTGTGGAAACAAGAGATTGTAATGGAACTACTTGATAGTCAACCCACTGCTATCACTAGAACATACTTCCCCTAAGAGCCATGGAGTATGCCACTCCAATTTCAATTGAACATATTACATAAACAATTGCACCACCCTTTTAATTGACAGTGATGTTAAACAGCACTAATATAAAGATCCATTAGCAATCTTTAAAAAGAAAAAGCTCGAGGTAATAAGATTATAAATTACAAGTTTAGAGTTATTGCTCTAGCAATAACAAAAAAAAAATGTTTCTTAGAGTGTCAGCACAGTAAAGGGTCCAGATCTTTGGAATACCTCCTCTCTCTTGGTCTTCTGTGTTTTTAAACTGAAGAGAGCAACATTTTCCTTGTTCCATGCAAAACAGGAATGTCATAATTCAAAACAGTATCAGGAAGCTTCAAGCAAAAAAATCAAACTCTTCATATTTTCAAAAATGTGAGGCTATGGCTATTCGTACACAATAGGCAATGGAGATACTGAACAACCACTGACAAGAAGATCAGGTCTGTCAATTGCCTCAATCCATTACAATCGATCAATTAAGTAGATTATTATGTTCCTATATTTAGGAAGCTGGTTCCTATTGCATGGTAAGATGCAAAGGAAATGACACTGTCAAGATGTGGCTACATCTTTCTTCTTTGGCCCTACATAATTCAGTCAGTTACACCAAAACTATTTGAATGAAATATTCAAATACTCTTGCAAGGAAGCACCAGTGTATGCTAAGGAAGTGAGACATCCAACAAAATGAGAATTTTCTAAGCAAAATGTATGTGTGTGGTCGGTTCCTAAATTCTTCTGAGCATAGACTATATAAATGCTTTGCCTTTTGATATTGTCCATCTAATCATAAAGCTGGATCGTGAGATGCATTCCTATTAATCAACAAGAGAACGACTTAGCTGAAAAAGGCAACTCACTAAGCTGTGATACCATGCTACACACACAGCTATTCAGCATTGGAAAGTCATTAAGTATCTATGGGCTCCTGTCTGATAAGGGTCAGCCTAAGCTTTAGGCTGCAGAACTCCAAGAATGTGCAGCAAAGAAATGGAGAAGAAAAATTAAACTTTACAATAGGACTACTGGCTGCACAAGCCTAATAAAACTAATAATCCTCTTTTGCCTTGAATTAGATCTATGAAAGCAGAAATTCAGTTGTATGAATGGTTTAAGGAACTGCTTTTCAATGTAGAAAGAGTTTGCAGCATCACATAAAACCTAAGTCACACAAGGATTACTAGACTATGAACTTGTTACAGAGAAGGCGTTAAAAAACCAAACACACAAAACCAAACAAACCCCAAAACACAGAGACATGATGCTATTTCAGCTTGAGATGAAAATTTACCAGCATGAAAGAACAGAATAATACTGGTCTTTCTAGATTGAAATCTTTAACAGATTTCAGCCATAGACAGGGCACCCTATGGGTGGGAGGTTATGACAACTTACCGATCATTTGCTTTGCTGCTATTAAGAGGGATATTCCTGCTTCCCTCCCATCTCCTTACATCAGTTCCAATATGCATCTGACTTCTATTTTCACAAGTCAATAAGCAGAAGCACCAAAGAACACTTCAGCTCAGAAAAGAAGCCAGAAGAGCCAAATGACAGCATGTGTGTAAGAGAATCTCTGAGGTTTTCTGTAAAGAGGGAAAATAAGAGAATCGTATCTACCACCAGCAGTGAGCTGTTAGCACTGGTTTAGCCATTTCTGTGAAACTCTTCTCCATAATGTGAAAACAGATTGTCCTTATACCAGGAAACAGGTTTTATTAAAGATTAATCTAAATTCATAACTGCCCATCAAAAACATAAAATGAAGGCTTGAGACTAGGACTCATCTAGAAAAGTACCACACATATCAAAAGATCCATAACACTGTTAGTAGGAAAAACTATTAAAAATACAAGAAGTACTCCTCTTCATTTTTTTTCAAAGAGACAGTTTAACTGTTATTTAAAATACTACATCATCTAACTAAACATTTTCAAGAAGACAGGAACAGTCTTTCCAGTAAATGATTTCAGGAAGCTATGACCCTCCGTGATGAGAAATCATTTTATTCTTGATACAGAAATATAAATTCCCTCTATTTATCATTAGCAGACACATGGCAGTTTCCACGTGTAGCTGGTGTCACACAGTGGTCAGGAATTTCTGGTGGAAAACATGCAAAGTGATCACAAAAATGAGAATTCCAAACTGTCATTTGTAGATCAAAACTACGACACTTTCTTGAGATATCCATGACGAGCCACAGCCTGAGAATCCCCCAAACCATTACATAAAGCTGAAGGGTCTGAATCACCCAAAACAATCATGCAGCTTCACACAGATTGTAAACTCTTCTGCTATATATAGATTAGCAGGAGTCTGCCAGTCAGATGAGGAGAAAACCAATTGACATGGATTCTGCTATAGGGAAAATGTGTTTTAAAAAGGGGTATTTTAAACTGTACAGTGTCAACAGGCAAGGCCATCTTTCTTAAACCTTGCACTAGTCACCTCAAAAGCAGTAAAGAAATTCAGTCTACTCAGTGAGCTTAAAATCTTATTCTCAACAAGAAGGACATGTCTTTGAAAAACATTTATTTTCCTTAATTTTCTTCATTTTATTATTTATTTATTTATTACCATCACCTAGTGTTTCCCATTACCAGACCATCTTCAGTGGCCTTTCTGATTTGGTCTGAATTTTATAATCCAGGTAGCTACCAAAAATAATTCTTCAAAGTTGAAGTTGCTGCAGGAAAAAATGTCAAGAAAAGCCATACCTCAGCTCTCAACATCCTCATCTTACAAATTCAGGAAATATGGACATTGCACGGAGTATCTTTTGCTACCCTTATAGAAGTTTAGCCAAACTTGGTCCAGTTTGGAAATCCTGAAGTAAAAAAAAACAAAACAAAAAACCCAACCTTTAGGCTCAACACCTCAGTAATCTCTCCAGATTTTACCTGTTAAGGTCTCAAAAGAATTAAATTGAGCTTTTCTGGATGACAGCAATCAGTACTGACCAAATGTGTATACCCTACTCACAGGAAGTGACTAGGTGCACTCCCTACAACTCTGCTACACATCAGTATCACAAGTGTCACCCTTATTATGCTCCAAAGTGATGTATGTGTTTACCGCAGGAGAAGCCAAGCTTCAGTCCCCTACGGACACCTGACCTTCTCTAAAAAAAAAGGTCTTATCACAAAGTCACAGTCAAGAGTACAGGTGTTGGTTGGAGTTTGGAGGTACCAGGTAACTGATGGGACAGGAAAGCAGGAGAAATGTGTGTGTAATTCTGGACCTGACTTGCCAGGGTTGTCTCATGGGTATTATTCCCACCTGGATTAGTGCCCTAAGACCCCTCTCTCAACTCCCTAATTGTGGTTTCCAGGCTCTGCACACCTTAATGCACTCCAGAGATGTACCTGAAAGAAAAATTCTGCTGCTGAGCAGACAGAATGCAGATAGTCTCCAGGGAATTCCACAAGGAAACGTTGCCACGTCCAGATCACAAGTTTTCAAAGAGAGAATCATCTCTCTTTTGGCAGATTTTCATATAAAATTCAAACATTACAGCTCAGCCAGAGGTCAACCTCTGACAAATTTCAAGTAGATGTTCCAGTTCAGAGACATATATTTCAAAGAAGAGACTGCCATACAAAAATGGCACAGCCAATTACTCTAGTTTTGTTTCTGAAAACAGATGAAGAATTTTGGCTGAAAGCTTTAAACAAAATTAAACTCAAAGCAGAGGCATAAAAGCATTTCAGTCCAAAAGATTAGAGTTCAGCAAAGTTCCCAGCAACTTAAAAATTTTCCAATGCTTCCTATTACCTATGTAAGTAAGAGATGCAGGAAGAACAATGGTGGGAATAACTCATGTGTGAGCTCCCATTCTCACTTATGCAGCAATGCACTTTGCTACAGAAGTCCACAGCTGCATAACAGAACAGGACACTTAGTCAATAATACAAAAATCACAACTATTTAGATCGTCCATTAAGAGTTTGCAAACCAACAGGTGAACAACAAGATGCTCTCAAGAGTTATTTGTATAATAACTAATGTTGGGTTCTGTGTAGTGACAGCACACTATGATCCATCAAAACACCAATAAAACATATGACTATTTTCCTCTCTAAAAATACTCACTATTTGTTTACTCATTGAGATCAGGTAACATTAACACTTTATATCACCTTGTTTGCTCCAGAAAACACTGTATGAAAGGCAAATCAGTGACCTTTGCAAGCCCTCAGATATACGCAATGGGAAGACCTCAAAGCCTTAGCCTTGTACAACAGTATACTCCATCTCAAGGGTACTGAGTGGAGGCTGCAAACAAGAAAATGTAACAGCATGGACATATACAGAAGAAAATATTCTCTTATTACAGAAATTAGAGGACTTTCAGACCTACAGTAAGCAGGAGCTAAAGTCCACAAGGACCTCAGAGTTTGAGGAGAGGAAAAATCTCAACAGTAAGAAAATACAATGACCTGAAGAGGTGGTTCTTCACTCTTCTGACTGTTCCAAGCAGTCTTCAACATTCTATTTAAACTCAAATCATACATAAATAAAATCGGAAAGAGCCATGGCCACACACAACCAGGTACCATTGTTCAACTTCCACTATGGACAATTCAGAGCTATTTAAAGTGTCACTAGAAGACTGCTACGGACAGCCACTCTAAAACTGGAATGCCTTTCAATACAGATACACCTGGTCGAAAGCCATATCTTTGTCTAAATGCTGGTGGTTTCTTGTTGGGCAGTTCCTTTTACTTGGCTTGTCTTATTTGGAAGAAACCCACAACAATCATCTAGTCCAACTGCCTGACCATTCAGGGCTGACCAAAATTTAAAGCATACACCAAGCCTGTCTGTGTTTGCATCGACCACCTCTCTAGGAAGCCTGTTCCAGTGTTTGATCATCTTTTAAGTAAATAAATGCTTCAGTGTCCAGTTGAAACATCCCCTAGTACCACTTTAAACTCTTACCCTACATCCTGTCACTGGATCTCAAGGAGACAAGCTCAGCACCTCCTTCTCCATTTTCCTTCCTCAGGAGACTGTAGAGAGCAGTGAGGTCACCCCTCCATCTCCTTTTCTCCAACAAGCCCAAAGTCCTTAGCCACTCCTCACAGAGCATTCCTTCCAGCCCTTTCACCAACTTTGTTGCCCTCCTCTGGATACACATGTCCTTTCTAAATGACAAGAGGCGAGAAAGATGCAAAAGCAGCAACAACTCTATTAACAACACCATCAAAGCCCAGAGATCATATACAAGTTTGGCATCACAACTGCCAGACGTTGGGCTACTACTGGCATACTGCCAGCTTCAGTTCCACACACATTCGAACTTCGTTTCAGCTCCTTCTCCTGCCTCACTTTATGATACAATCCTTTGCTGCTGCTTCTTACCAAGGTCCAAGTTTATCTTCTTTCTGTGCGCTCCGATAGCACAACCAAAGCACACGAATACCCAGTTTACTCATATCTGGTTAATTCCTGTACATAAAGGATAGGTATGCTCACAAAGCCTTTTCAGTAACCATTTTCTACATGCATTTATTTTAGCCCCAGGCTTAGCTCCTGCATAGAGACATTTAGCCACCTATGCTAACTCAAACGTTGGAAGTACAATTAACTTTTCATTAGCTCAATACATGGTTCTGCTCAGAAACTAGTAAAAAGATTACAAAATACACAAACAAAGCTGAATGAGTAAGAAAGAAGGATCAGAACCACTGGATTCCTCTGTTTTTATGGGACTTACAAATAGTACTGTATTGGTAGGACTATCTAGGAAGGCTTTGTAACAGAGAGGCAGCTTTGTACTTTGACATTCTTTTCCTCATTTGCTTTCCATCACTGTCCCAAACCAAAGACCCAAATTTTTGCCGACATAGTTTGCCAGTCTGTAACATCACCATAACTCCTGCTATACGCAAGCCACGAGGGATTCTGATAGCACAGTCATGACAGCTAAAATCAAGACTACTTTTCCATACTAATAACAAACTCAGCTATGTTTGTGAAGTGCTTCCCTTTAGATCGTTCCTCATATCGGTACTGTGGTGTTTTTATAAAAGAAAAGTGCACACTGAGCATTAAGAAGATTTACAGTGATTAATGAAACTGCAGAACTAAAATATTCTCCAGAAGAAAGGCATCAGCTGAATACCATCACACACTATTCAACAACTAAAGTACATCATCCTGCTGCTGCAGAGCACCACTGTTGCCTCCTCAGACCCTCCAGGACACTAAAGAAATGTGTATAAACTAGCAAAGCAGAAGAGAAGAAAGTCTTTTAGGTATGCCATCCATGATGTCAGCATATTCTTAAATCAACAACTGTTAACTTACTGTCCTCTCTGAACTCGGAACAACTTGAAAAAAGACAGGGTTCCATGCTTCAGAGATGACAACCTCACTGTTGGCAAGAATCTTGGAGGCAGTAGGCTTTAAAAATGCCTCTCAACATCAACTTTCTTTTAGGAGCAAAAATTTTAAAACTTCCCACAAAATTGCTATCTATTTTACAAGAAAACCCCACTCCAATAACTTTCTCACTAAATTAAATCAGTTTTATACTTCCTTGAGCAACAGCTCACAGTAGATCTACAAGTTTTTAAAAACCTTACTAGCACCTACTTTTATGTTTGCCTTTGGCAGGAAAAAAGCTTTGGACTCCTTTTTATGTTCAATTAATCCACAGTCACATTCTTCTTAGAAAGACTGCTGGAAAAACTCAACTTGTTGGAAACAGTAACTGTAATTACTGACCCTTTCCAAGTCAGGCAAAATTAAATTGCAAAGGAGACTTTTTTGGCACTAGAGCTACAACTTAATGGTACAAAGCAAAGCAACTCCGTGAGTAACAGAAGAAACTGAGCCAAACATTTGTGAAAACTCAGAAAATGAGACACAAGCAGTGAGGTTACAGGAGAAAAATCGACAATGGACCCTGAACAAGACCAGTCTCTTTCTAGACTGGCACTGCGTAACAAAAAGGACAAAACTATTCTTTTGCACATCTTGTAACAAACTTTCACAAAGCATTTAATATCAAAAAAGAGGAATATAATTTGATCAGATTTCTTCACAGTTTTCAGATTTGTTTTGCTCTCTAGGATTATGAAGAAAGACAAGAAAAATTACTTTAGTGCCTCTATATTTCTCAGGAAGCAGAGAACACCACTGCAGGTATCCCACTAAGAAACTTGAATGAAATTATACATGACTGTCAAAACAGGCAAATCAAGATTCTTTTCATTTATTGCAGGTTTTTTAAAGCAAGTACAGGGATGACATTCCTCAACCATGCACAGACACACTACTAGTACGCCCATGTTAATTTGACTAGCACTGAGATGTTTGGTTGATCAGGGTACAAAATCGATTCATTTCTCATCCTTGACTAAAGTTTATAAAATATTCTAGAATACATGGGCTATATAGATATTTTGAATCTTTGTTTCTACTGCTGCATGGCCAAAATAAGGGAATTATTTGCATAACTGAAACAAAACATGATTTCATAACATGATAATTTTTTTAGTCCTTTAAGTTCTTGCTTATAGACACAAGCAAAGTCACTTCTCTTAAGAGTCATTTACAAAACAGGTATGAAACTGAAAATCTTCAGCTTATCTGCTGTCATTTATGATGCTCAGGGAGAATATTTTCTACCCAAACAAAAGAGCCATATTGATGAAAACAGGGTTATAAAACTCTCCTGGATCACCCTACCAACAAGGATTTCCAAATATCAGTTAAATACAGATAGCCTCAAAATGACAACTGATGATACATTACTAAGCTAATTTTTTCCATTTTAAAATTCTGATCAAAAGTAGTGGCAAGAAAAGCCAAGCAGCACTTGCCAAAAAATACAACAGTGATGAATAGATGTAGGGAAGAGACAAAACAAACAACGTGCAAAAAGCAGGGAGACTTGAAACTTTCAGACTCTTTCAGGCTAAAGAGTTAGGCCCTAGAAACTGACTTCCAAATCTAGACCCAGAACAAAAAGTTAGTTTTGCTCAAACTATGGTCCAGAGTAGAACAAAATAGTATTTTTCAAAACCACATGCCATACTGTAAGTTCAAACCTTTATCTAAACTACAAGATGACTACTACCTTTTCAGACACAAATTACTGGTCTGGACCTTAAGGCCCCATACCGCATTTATTCTGTTCACAACTGTTAAGACAAACATCAAAACAGAAAACTTGTTCAAGGTAGTGGTCATCAGTCAATCTCATAAGCAACTGTGAGCTACAGATTAACATCGGTACTTGACAGTCTTGAATTTTAGTCACATTCAGTCTGACAAAAAAACCTGAAAATTCTTTAACAGATACTTCACTCCCAAAGGAGTTTGAGAGAACAAAACCATATCACATGCATATAAGGACCAACAGTTTTACTGGCAAAAATACTAAATCCTCTCAAAGATGCGTCAGACTCCAAGGAATTTCAGAGAACAAATTCCTTTCATCTGCACTTGAGAACTGACACTGGACAACACAGAGTTTTGAAGCAAAGCAGTTTTCTCACCTTACAGCACAACTGTTTCAGCGTTATAAACATTTAATTTCTGTCAGATTCCCACATTTTTCTCTTTTTAGTTGCAGAAAAAGGGAAACTGTAGATCTGCATGCCAACCTGAAAAGGTCCTTGTATTTATTCAAATAAATTTGGCTAGAATACTATTCAATGGGCAATAAAAATACCTCCGTAAGAGAGTACTCTGCGGATTTAATGAAGTTGCAAACATTTTTATTGAAACATGAAAGCACCATAGCAGACCATAAGAGAAGTTATTTTGGAAATGTCATATTGCAGAAATAATTAAGTTACCCTTACCATAGAGAACACAAAGTGAATATTAATTAGAAAATCACTATTTTTACAGTTTTACCTGTACACTATACACTAAGCTTCAAGATCAAGGTAGATTTTCTTCGCAAGTCCATTTGAAACATTATCTTCTAAAGATAACTAAGTCATCAAAAGAAATCGCCAATCAAAATCACAATCCACAACAAGATAGAACCAAGCTATAAGCTAATAGTGTCAGCAAGTGCTAACAGGCAGAAATACGGTAGTGGGATGTAATATAAGGACAGTCCAGAACATCAAAGGGTATACCTAGGAAAAATCCCATCTGGCCAATATACGCTACTCAGCAAAGAATACAGAACACATGAGCTATTTATTAATACGTTCCTGATAGCCTCTCCCCAAGTCAGTACTTTGCAGATCAGGGCCTTACAGCTCAAGGGGAATACCTCTGCATTCTCCAAGATTACATAATGTAAATAATGAGATGAAAATTTCTGTTATTACATATAATTTGTCTTATGTCTATGAGAACTGGAGGTCCTGATGTCAATTTAGTCAAGGTGTCCAGATCTTAAGGGCAATAATTATGAGGAACTTCTTCAGCAAATAAATCACAGATATTTTTTAAGGTAATGCTGGTCTGATACTGAAACTTCAAATCCATTTACATCCAAATCTACTCAGCTTTGTGACAATCTACATTATGGCAGTGACTTACAAATAAACAAAAATTCAGCAAAACCAAAACAGATCACACTTATCAAATGTCCAAATGAGTTAAGTCACTGGCAAAAACTTACAGAAATACCCAGGTTTTTTTTTTTTTATATAATAGAAATTTCACTCACTGAAGACACTTTTCATACATTCAGGTTGTGGTCAGATGAGAGTTAATTAAGAACAAGACATTGCAGTCTTAAGCAACAACTTCAAGACCACTGCCCTCAGCACCCCCTCACCACAGCCCACTCTCTAAGGCCAATGCTGGCACCCAGAGTTGGGTCTCCCTCAACAAGCCATTACCACTAACCCAGAAGAAAAAAGAAAGAACACCATAGATTAAACAAACAGGCTGAATAAAAATTGAGAATCTCTGTGTCAGAGATTCTGGGGACCCCAAAGTGCAGAATAATGCAGATACAATTTGGGACAGGTCAGATGGAAGCTTTATCAACTACAATCACAGTGAGGGAATATTGACAGCATCTCCGCTGGTTCTCTGCCAAGTGTCTGCAGAGACCCAATGTATATAGTATTTCAGAAAAAGGTGAGGAAAAACAATCACATCAATGTTCGCTAAGACAAGTACCCAACCCTGGGAGGGATGGGCTCATTAAGTCCCTTGCTAAACAGTCACAAACTAAGGTGGACCCAAGCAGCAGCAAATAACATGACAATATGGAGAGATGGCTTTTGGAGCTTATAGGAACGGCAGATCCACACCTAACTCAGAAGCGAGGAGCTGGAAACAACCACAGACTGCTAGCTTTTACTTGGAAGGAATGTTAATTTAGTAAAGGATACCTCCATCGTAAGCATTAGTAACTTTACCATCACAACTGTTAGGCAACTTAAAAAGTACATAGTTAAGCTCCTCTTTCAAGCCCTAAGACCAATGAATGAGAAATGACATCTACCATGTCTAAAATATTGGAGGGCACAAGTGAATACAAATTTTAACTTCTGAACAAATTTTAAACCAAAAATGTGTTTTGATAAAATTGGTGGCTTAGCTACTCATCCAGCATATCTGAAGTAATAAACTACGAATAAAATTTAAAATGCTATTTGTATATTTAATTGAATTCCATTTTCTAAGTGAGCTTTAAGATATGCTTAAAAAAAAAAAAAAAAGAGTGTAATTTACCATTGCCCAAAAGAAATAGGAAAATTAAAGATCTAGGAAAACAAAGCATGAACTAAGCAGTACTAGTGTTTAACCAAAGATATCGCACAAAGATTCTAGTCAAGTGAAGATTAAAGATTATTTGCAGTCTAAAATTAATTCACCTTATCCACATGCTACTTCAAAAAAATTACAGACCTCTTATTACACTCGTGGAACGATTAGAATACTTCCTTCTTCAGAGGCCAAATGTAAAGGCTCTTCAAAGACAAAGTTTAATAATGGGTACTTTTCCAAAAGTGAATCTGCCAGTAAATCAGACCTAGCTGTACAGGCCTTACTGCAAAACCAAAAACCTAAGGTACAGAGGCAGAGTATACGGTCAGATACAAAAGCAGACGTATCAGGCAGGCAGAACTCAAGGTATCAGAAGCTAGAGATATTTTGGAGGGGAAAGTCTGGTGTTCAAGTTCTTTTCAAGAAACAGGGTACTTGTAGGTCTACCTGATTAAACATGCTCATCTCTAGATAGCCAAGCTCTGTGATGCAAATCAAGTCAAATGGACCTAAGTAATCGAATACAAGAAGTTCGTATTATTAAAGGTAAAATACTCTAAGATATTATCTAGATTAGTTTTTATCAGTCTTGATCAAGCCAAATTCATTCAACTGCAGTCCTTGAGTCTCTACTAGCCTAATGGAAATACATAATAGGCACTACACAGACAGTCCTTTTTACCTCAGAATTACACTTCTTAATTCTATGATTGACATTTGGGCCTTGAACAATGAAGCCCACATGATTTCATCTGGGATTGAGGCTGATTGTTGAATTACTATCACATTTTCCTCTGCTGAGGAGAAACAAAAATGTCATCAGATTTAGTATTGGAGAAAAACCCATTTGATTGCTTCTAACATACTTAAAAGTTTTAAGTAAGCTTTCAAATTTCGCTTATGGTAACATATTTAAATCAGAAATGACTGAAGCATTTCTAAACCATGTAAAAGCTTCCACCTGTAAGAAATAGGTGCTCACCATAAGTATCACAGAATGTACTGGGGGTTGGACTAGATGATCTCTAAAGGTCCCTTCCAACCCCTACCATTCGATGAGTCTATGATTCCAATACAACAAGATTCTAAGAATGTTCCACACACCTTCAACATGAGTATTTATTATACAAACCTGGAGTTTACAGAGAGACCTGATGCACTGCACTGATTTTTTTTTTTCTGCTGCGGCAAAGTATAAAAGCAAATTCCTGACCTCTCTGACTTCAACTTCTGGACAGACTCAAACCTTCGCAAGAAAGGCTCACTGGTTTAAACACTCCAGCTGATAACACAGTACATAATCAAGTGGCATCCATCTAGTCTGGAATATACCACGTATGTCTACGTAAAGACAATACTTCTGAGTCCTCAAGAAGTATTACTTCCTTGGGCAGTCTCTACTTCCCCCTCCTTCTTACCCCAATCTTTCAAAGATAGGCTTTAAATGTTTTGCAGCTGTCCAATACTAATGTTGAAGAATTCAAGAACCATGGCTGTGTAAAGCGACAGGGTGGCAAGTGACTAACATGTTATCCAGAAATTCAGGACCAATTACAGATCCAGAAGAGGTTCCTGACTGCAAATTTCTTCAGCAAAATCTGCATAAGGTCCCAAGAGTAGATAAACTTGCAAAAATTTCTCTTTCTTCCTTCCAGATAATTCTTCAAAGGAGTTTCTACCACATAAACTAGTGCAGACTATGCATAAGTACATGGAGTTTTAGCCAACCTCTCTCACAGCCAAAAATATCAACCACCACCACTGCACACATTTTCTTACTGAGATTTTCAGAAGGTCTGCATAATCTTATAACCATGAAGTTAGTGAGCCATTTCATATTTCCTGAAACTAAACAGCACATTAGATGATTCACCAATTAGTGTATTCATGAAGCTTTAAAAAGCAATCAAAATTTCATTTTTGTTGAAAAATTTAACAGAGATGTCCAGCTGTATGCACGGAGAGAGCACGTGGGCTTTTCTCCTTTATTTAACTTAACTAACAGCTACGCTAGCTGGTGAAAAATATTCAGTGTGTCAGAGTTAATTTATAGAGCTGACAAAGTATAAGGGCTCCAGAAGGTATAGCATACATTTACTAAACTTTAAATACAATATTTTAACTAGATATAGCTCAAAGATTAAAATAAGCTGTCCAACGACCAAACCACACAACTACTTATCAATGCAGGGCACTTCTTTAATAGAGCAATTGCAAATTTGTTTCAAACTAACGCACAGGTTAACAACATCAGAAAAGTTGATAATCCTTCTGACCCAAACAACAAATTAAAATGTTTGGTTTGGTTTTTTTTTTTTTTAAAGCCAGGTAGACATCTTTATAAGACAGCAGGCATTTTGGTACAGTGCAGGCCAGGGTCTGATGGAGGGGAGGCACTGTATACTGCTCAACACAAACAAACTCTGTGGCCTAGATGAAGCCTCTGGGCATAAATACCACAACATAATACTAAATGCTCACTTCCCCTTAAGGCTGAAGGAGCTACCTAGCATAGCTCTTGGGGAAACAAGAGGCAAGGAAACCAACTTACTAGACACATACTCAAGAATTACTTAACTAGCCAGTCTATTCCAATATTTTGAAATAGGAATCAGTATTTTAGGAGCTTATGGTGAAGCCTTTACATCAAAAGTTCTTCAGAGACTTCTCCACAGTCAGGAACACACATTTTAGTTAAGGAAAAGGTATGCTGTTTAGATTTTATGTTTGCTTTTGCTGTTTGTAGCAGTAAATGAAACATCACCACTTTAAATCTTACGAATAGACAAACCTATTGTGTGAACTTAATAGGAAGTCATGTGAATCCCATGAAGCATCTACCAAAAATCAAGCTATCACAGGACAAGGTGCTTTATAACTAACAGCAATCATCACTATCCTTTGATTAGACTAAATTACATCTCTTACTTAACTTCAAATGTAATGAATGAGACCAGAAGAATGCATGTTATACCATCTTGGGTGATTAGTCCATCAGGGAAACATGTGAATTGCTACATCAAATTTGATGAACAGTCACCTCTCTAGAACCTTGCCACAGAATGACAGGTTTCACATGTTTCAAAGACTGAAAGAAAAAAAAACCACCAAAACATTTCTTTCTAATAGAACACAGTTGATTTCTAATCCCTGCCATCAGCTCTCTCTTTCTTAGATGTACCAGCCATCATTAAAAGAGCAGTAGAAGAGAAATTCCAGATATTCCTCCAAGGACTAACCCAGCCATTTATCCAATGCTCTCATACATACGACACTATGTGAAGCTATTGCATGCTACCCAGCTGCCTGAGTTCACTAGTTGGTTGTACTGCTAATGGAACTCTGAAGCCAGTGTTGATACAAGATATTTTAGACCGATTGGAAAATCAAAAGAGATTTCAGCAGCTCAGTCCTTTAGGTTTCAAAACTGGTTTGTTTTCTCTACTTTGTACTTTGCTTTGGACTGACAACAAACGCATCCTAAAAGTGTCACTGATTCGCTCTGCCATAGTTACCAGTGTACAAAACCCACCAAAAGACAGAATTAAATCTGTTCTGACAGAGACCCTATTGTCAAGGCTATTGCTTCAATGTCAGGCCTACTTAAATATCTTGGCTTACAGATTGACAACTGAATGAATTACGAAGTTCCTGGAAACTTGCCTTCTTCCAATATCTCACTGTAGCAACCTTGTAACCAGGCATATTCAAGGTAAAAGGGGTTATGTTCAGGTTGGGGGCTGGTGACATTCTCACCAGGAAGCCTTTAATGGCAGAAACCTGCCCCATGAAAGACCCTGAGGTGTGTGAAGCACACCTCAAGATTTCTATGGATGTAGGACACTTTAACTACAAAACTGCCCTAATATCTACGTGCACAGTGGCCCATGAGAGATTTGAACTTAGAAGAAAAGTATGAGAAGTGAATTGAAACAAACAGCAATTGGAGGCTATGATGTACTCCCTGATCATTACCTAGAGACACCACTGAATGCCCCTTCCTGAAATGGGCTTACGAAAGACATTCCATCCTCCTCAGTAATTCACTGGAATCAAAACTTCTGGTGCCCACAGATTATTATCTCCACGTTGCACAAATACACTTTGGGGGTGGAATGAGACTAAAGAAAAAAAAAAATCTTTTTTGTAAGAGTACTGTATCTTGGAGTAACATCCCTAAACTGAAGTTAAACAGGTTTACATGAGATAAAATTAGGAATTATACCCTCATTGTATAATCCTGTAATAAAAATAAAACTCCTTTGCTTTTCTAAAAAGATGACACCATTCTGTAAAGAAGTTCACACTAAAGGGGTCCAGCAACTGAAGAATCTCCTTCCAGTACTGGGTTCTAACTCATATGGTATCAACGAAATCATCATAGTGAAATTACTTTAAAGCTACATTTTTAAATAACAATGCACTTCAAACCTAGTAAAAGAATTATTGTAGTACTCGCAAACACAGGTCTTTTTGCCATTCACTCAGAAGGAAAAGAAAAAAAAAAAGTGTCCCTGAAATGGAACTGCTCATCTCTAAAGGAATTTTAAGTTTAAAAATTAATTACACAGAAGATGTTAGGATAGAGTAAAAACTTGAGAAAAAGAGAATAGTCAAATGTATTTGAAACCTTTAGACAGTCATGAAAATACAGTTTGGTTTTCTGCATAAGGTTTTAAGGCCAGGGAAAAAAAAAAAACAAAAACCAAACAAAAAACAAAACTCTCTAAAGTCTTTCACTCTCACCTTGATATCCAACACACAAACTTAGTTCACCTGTCTTCTGCAGGAGGCAGATCAATTTAAAATGATATCCAGTCAACCAACACGTAAATTTATGGAACAGTTTTCTTTTAAATAAGGCTATACAAATGCAAGCTTTGGTAGTACTTCCCATTCATTTCATCACCCTGAAAACAGTTCAACTTGGGCCACAACTATCCCCAAACTATCTTGTTATAGCAGCATACCGCACCCAACAAGAGTACTCCTAAAGTTGTTGCAATTTATGTGAGAAAAGCCATGCCTTTACCTAACTCCTAAACCACACAGGAGTTAACTTCAGTCAAAAAGTTCTGTATTTGTCATAGGGGGGTTTGTGTAGCATGGCCAGGGATCACGCCTCACATGATGGGACGTGGTACCCTATGTGATGATTAGCCTAAACTTTCTAGCTTACAGACATAACATTGCAGAAAATTTCAACAAGCTTTAGAGGAGATGGGAGGGGAAAAAAAGAAAAACATTTCGTAAATATTCAAGGAGAAGAAGCCTTAAGTATTGCACATGCTGTGTTTTCAGAAGAACACACGATCGATCAGATGATACACAAACCTGGTGAAACAAACATCATCAGAAACAGAAATGTACTCCACAAGATTAAGCGATTGTGATTCAGTTCAAGTACTGAATTACAAAGTTAACAAGAGCAGAAATAACACGATTTACTTCTCCTACAATGACAAGAAACCATTCATAACTTTGAGTCAGACGCATATAAAGCCTCCCAAACTTTCCTGAGCGCTCACGAAGGAAACTGCCCGATACCTAACGCACCACCCTCCGCAGAAGGTGGTAACGGTCGGCTGCGTGCCCTGGAGACTCCTTAATAGTAATTTTGCGAGGGCGATTTCCACACGGACAAACACGCGTGCAAAATCAACCCCGGGAAACGCTCGACCAAGCCCCGCTGCGCCCGCACCAGCCTCGCAGCGACCCGGGAGCCCCGTCTGGCGCCTGCCGTGCGCGGGGCAGCGCAGCCCGGCTGCCGCGGGGGCCGGCAGCGGACGCGGGACGGGGCAGGGCTAATCCCCAGGCCCCGGGCTCGGCTGCAAACGCGGCCCGTCGCGGACGGACGGGCGGGCGGCCGGCCCCGAGCGCAGNCGCGCCGCTCCGCCCGGGCCCGCCGCCTGCCGCTCAGGCGCGGACGGAGCGATTCGGCGGAGCCCCCTCGTCGGCCCCCCCTCCTTCCCTCCGCCGAATGGAAAATAGTTCCCCGGGCCCCGGGGCGCAGAGAGCGGGAGCGACACCTCGCCAGCCAATGAGCGCAGGCCTGGCCCCCCGCGGCGCCAATGGGAGCGGCGGGCTGGCCGAGGCGGGGCACGGCCCAGCCTACCGCGCCGCAGCGCTCGCGCTGACCCGCTAGGCTGGCTGCGGCCTCCCTCCCTTGGCCACCATCTTGGAGACGGGCGCGATGCCCGGCCAGGGACCGTGGCTCGGGGGCGCCGTGGCTCGGGCGGCGCGGCGCGGCTGGGTGCCAGAACGCAGAAGCCTCCGCCGGGACGGAATTCAGTGTCAGGGGCTCCCCGCGGGCACGCGTGGCATTGCTGCTCCGGGCTGTCCCGGCTCCGCTCGGCCCTGTGGGAGCCAGAGCGCTGGGAGCCGCTCCCCGCCTGCCAGAGCTGCGCGCTCCGGGAGCGCCTCCAGCTGCCCGAGCCTCGCGTGTGAAGCAGAAGGGACTCGCTAAACGCTTACGAGGTGCCACCCGTGGAGGCGCGTGCGTGTCATGGGAAGGGAGCGGTGACACGTTGCAAACGCTCTCGTTTCCTTTCGGCCCGTACGATGGGGAGCGAATTCATTGTCCGGTGCAAGTAGAGGTGAAGAGCGCCTGATCGCGTCGGACAAGGGGCTCGCGCGTTGCTGCAGCGGTAGAAGGAGACAACTCGGTGTTCTGAGTAACAGAGCGCGTCTCAGCTTTCTGTAGCTAGGAAACAAACTGGGACACTGCGGCACAGAGAGTGGACAATTAGGTAGGGGGAACAAAACGGTTAAATCTAAAGGCGCAGAGACAGTTCCGTTTGACGACCTTCTCAGTGACTTTAAAGGAGGAGGTGGAGCACATGCTCATCAAGCTTGCAGGGACAGGTGAAAGCCTGAGGGACAGAGCTGCCGTTCGAAGGGATCAAGACTGACTGGAGGAATGGCCTAGCAGGGAGTCTTACGAAATTCAGCAAGTGCAAAGGCAAGGGACTTCAGCCTGAAGTCCAGTACCTAGGAAGGAAGAGCCCTTGACAACAGTACAGGCTGGGGACTGGTGGTCTGGGGAGCACCTTTGCAGGAAAGGACATGGGATCTTGGTGGCCAGCAAGTTGGCAGTGAGCCAAAAGTGTGTCCTGGCAGCAATGGAGACCAAGAGCATCGTGAGTCGTACCACCAAAAGCATAGCCAGTAGGCAAGGGAAAGTGGTATCTGTTTATAGTCAGCCACATGTAGCATAGCTGTAAAGTTTTGCATCCCCAAATGTAAGGAAAACTTCAGTAAACAGCAGCGAGTTCAGTGGAGGCCACCAAATTGTCCAGAGGAAGCTGTAGCACTTGCCCTCTGAAGAGAGGCTGAGATAACAAGCCTCATTCAGCTTCTTTCAGAATACTTCTGCACACAGAACACAGCCTGGCGTATATGTTACCAGCAAAAATTCCGAAGATGAAGTGATACCCTGTATAAGCAATTTTGCACCTTGGAAGAGGATGAAAAATATAATGAAACATACATAATTGATGTTAGTTGCATTCAAAATGATACTGATGAGGCCAATGTGTGAATTTACATTTCTAGAACAGGGTAGCACTCATGAAGGATTCATGTGCACCCAGCACAGATGCAGCTAAATTACCACTTGGCAGCCCTACATGAACAGAAAGAATGAGCTAACAAATAGTAACAACAGGCAAAATAAATATAGAGCCAGCATAGCCAGGATATAACAGTCCAACAAGGAGAAATGCAAAGCCTTACATGGGTGAGCAACAGCCTCAGGTGCTGAGGGCCAGCCGGTCAAAAAGCAGCTTTGCAGAGTAGGATCTGAGGGTCCTGGTAAACCAGGTTGAACATAATGGTGTCCTGGGCTGCATTGAGAGGAGTATTGCCAGCAGGTCAGAGGAGGTGATCCTTCTCCTCCACTCTGCACAGGTGAGACCACACGTGGGATGCTGTGTCCAGTTCTGGACCCCTCAGTACAAGAGAGATACAGAGCTACTGAAGGGAGTCCAACAGAAGGTCGTTAAGATGATTAGAGGATTGGAGTATCTTTCCTATGAAGACAGGCTGGAAGAGCTGGGTCTGTTTGGCCTGAAGAAGAGAAGGCTCAGGGCATCTCATCAATGTACATAAATATCTGAAGGAAGGGTGCAAAGAGCATGGAGCCAGGCTTTTGGTGCCCAGTGACAAGACTAAAGGCAATGGGCACAAAATGAAACACAGGGTGCTCTGTGTGAACATCAGGAAACACTTTTTCACAGTGTGAGTGACAAAACACTGGAGCAGGTTGCCCGGGGAGATTCTGGACTCTCCATCCTTGGAGATATTCAGGAACCATCTAGATACAATTCTGGGTAACCAGTGCTAGCTGATCCTGTATGACTGGGGAAGGCTGGATAAAATGACCTCCAGCAGTCCCTTCCAACCTCTACTATTCTGTCATTCTGTAACATTTAATGGTTACTGTTTTTATCAGGATTAAAGTTCAGCAACAGTCACCTTCATCAACGTAAACACCTGCCATTTTGGTCTGCTTCTTATGCAAAGAACTAGTAACTGAATAAAGGGAAATAATC
This sequence comes from Urocolius indicus, assembly GCA_013401255.1. NCBI lineage: Eukaryota > Metazoa > Chordata > Aves > Coliiformes > Coliidae > Urocolius > Urocolius indicus. Next base: position 746,041 of record WBNH01007035.1, read on the forward strand.
AACTACTTTGTTCTTACTACCGTAGGTTCCATGGCAGGATGGAGGAAAGCAACAAAATAGGCTGCTACTTCCTATAAACAAGAAGAAAATTTCCTAATACCAGAAGAGCTGGGCTGTAGCCAGAGCCCAGCAGGCTCTGGGGTTTTATTATCCCCAGGCATCACCAGCCTAACTTGCACAGCTGTGAGATCTACTTAGAATTTAGAAGGAAGCATTGGTGCAAGGGACCAACACTGAGACCACAAAGCATGAGGTTACTTGCTGTGGTGCTTCTTTACTAATGTGTTGGTATGGACATCTCAAACAGCCGTACCAGTAAGACTCTGAGAAGCATATGAAAAAGCCGTGTGCAACTATGGATGCTTCAGCCTGTGAGCCTGAAATGAGTCTATTAAAAGGAATCAGATCACCTCCTTTCTCAGGATGTGCACACACCCTTAAATGCGAAGCAGTTCTCTGGGGAAACATCTGGGCAATCCCTTTTTTCATAAGGCTATTCATTTTCCCGACGGAAGGCAGTGATCCATTCATTGTGGGAGGACAAGGGGATACTGTGAGGAAACAGGGCTTGGAAGAAGGTGATCAGAGGCTGGAAACTGGGCAGGCCGCTACCTCCCACACTGGCCCGCTTTCATCTTTCGCTGTGAACTGGCCGGGCATGCCTCCAGCTCTGGTGCGTGCTGCCAACAAAGCAGCGCAGCGCTGCTGGGCAGGCACAGTGCCCTCGGCCTCCCACCACTGGGTGACACTGCCCACTTGCTGGGCTCTCGACCCCCGTGGCTGCTTCACCAGCCCTGAGCTGCCACACTAACTGTGTTTCCCTTGCCCAGCTTTGCCAGATTGTTGTGCATCCCTGACTGATCCTGGTTCTGTGTGAAAAATTGCCTGACCCTGGCAAACTCTGCAGCTCTGGCTCTGAGCACTTTCTCCCACTCCTTTCTCCAGGGTCCATCCTCTCTGCAGCTTGGAGCAATATCGAGAAAGCAAATGTAGGCATAGACCCAAATAGAACTTCATAAAGTTTGTTGAAGTCAGTCAAGGCACATTTTGTCCCCTCACTCCTACAGCATCATCAGTCACGTGCCCAACCTCAGTTAGCGTGTCAGGAGTTGTAAAATTGAATTGTAGTTCAGCATAGCAAAATAGCTCCCATTCAATTCTGGCTGAGGCAACAAGCAGCCTTCTCTGCAGGCCCAGCATCCCTGCCCTGTGCCCAGAAGTCTGTGTGTCTGTGAAAACCATGGTACAGCTCCAGTGGCAGGACTCTCCTGAGCTAGGCTGCTTCTGCTGGGCCATAGGGACAGATAGCTAGAGGATTACCTGTGAAGGTCCGAGCAGTCAACAGAAGTGTGGTAATTTGATGCTGCCTCATTAATTCTGGGCTTTTTCCCTTCAGACTGGAACTAGAGGAACACTCCTCTCTCCTTCATCCAGGCAGAGGAGAAGAATTAGTGTTGGAAAATCTTTGATAATAGCCAGGAGAGAGAGCTGGAGTAAAACAATGACCTCTTTCATTATCCTGCTGAGGAAATCTTGATGCTTGTGGATAAATCCTGTCAGCAAATGACACCTTAAAGCAAAAGGATGATGAGCATCTACTAGATAAACCACAAGATTTGGGAAGAAGGGCTTGCAATAGGGACAGAGACGCCTGCAAAGAAAAATATGGACAATCCTGGGGAAGGCAGAGCAAGCTCACACAAATGTAGTCTTTCATGGCGTCTAATCTCACAAAAATAATCCCAATTTGGGACAGATACACGATTAAGAGCTGTGGAAGCCCATTGGTAGGCCAGCCAGCTCCATGCATCTGAGCACCTTGAGCTACCAAGTGCTACCCTGCTTTGCCTTCACCAGCCTCTGACAGATTTGCTTGAGTGTAAAGTCAGCTGCAGCATGGTGATCTGGTTGTTTCCAAGCATACTCCTTGTTCCTTTTACAGGGCTAACAGCTGCCATCTTGCCCAAATGAATAGAAGGCAATTTTGCACTTAAAAAACACCTAGCACATCTGCCCAGGCCGGGGACTGGCCTTCAGAGAAAAGGCAAGGCTCTGCTTAAATGACTGGAACTAAGCTGGGGAAACATAAGTCCAAAGGTTTTTAATCTGCTGTAATGGAACATGACTAGAAGTAGAGGGGCGTGAGATTAAGATATCCTGGTGTAATCACCATGGTGGAGGAAAAGCTTGGAAGCAGTTACTTGCTTTTTCCTTCAGTCCTTTGTTTTCTTTTACCCGCTCCAGCGCAGCTGAGCTGGGGGAAAGACCTGAAAACCCTTCTGGATTTTTATGAAGCTGAGTCATTTGGGTGGATGAAATAAGAACATCTGTGATGCTCCTTTCTCCATCATTGCATACCTTGAACGAGCATTGACACCGAGGCTGAAGCATCAGCTTTCTGATTCAGTTGCAGGGTACCTGCTTTGCACAGGTGGTTAATAGGGCTTCCTCCTCCCAGGCAGAGGACAACGAGTCTCCAGTACAGCTTCAGGCAGGCACAATGCATACAGCGACATTCAAAAGTATTCTGACATGTCCAAGCACCACCCAAGACTGCAGGATGTGCTCTTGATCTTTCTTTTACTGAGTAATACCTGCTAGAACCGGTCCCTAGCCTACCTGCTTTTGCTTACATGCTCGTTCATTAAGTTGCTTCCAATCATCCCAAGAGCCTAGAAATCCGTTCTTGCAGGTGCAAGGAAAGCCTCGTTTTAAAATATTCTTCTTCGAAATAGATTTATTTGTGGTCTACTCTGGTTCTCTATTGCTGATTTGTGAATCGACATACTTTTCTTTCATTACCAGTTAAGAGCATCCACCATGAGCTTAAAACAACAGGGTCTGAAGGTTTTAAGAGGAAGGCAGATGATTTGCAGAAAGTCAGTGCTTGGCGTTTTCTGAAAACCAGGTCCCTCTTTAAGGTATTTCCAACTGAACACATAAAAGCAAAGAAACCCCAAACCATTAGCTACTTCTGAAAATTTTAGCCAGGGAACACTTTTTCAGTGCTCGTTGTGGAGTCATTAATTATCATTGCATAAAATGTAATAACAAACCAGAGCTCCCCAATGGGCAAGACCAAACCACTTCTCTTCTAGCTTCTTTCTTTTTTCTTTCTTTTTTTTTTCACCCTTTACAGCAATAATAAAACATTATTATGCACTTCCAACTATGAATGTTCTCCAAAGCAACTTGATATTAAAACCAAAGTCATCTGACTGGATGAGTTTTTACAGATCGTTACAGCCAGGAATGTTATTAGAGTGGCCTGAGGCATGCTGCTATTCCATGGAAACTGGAAAACAGTTAAAAATTCAGAGTGTTCCAAAATTCATTTTCTCAAAGGGGATTTGTAGCACTGCTGAGCTTACAGCCCTTCCTATTCATGCAGCTATATTCCCAATGAGACCTTAGTTTGTGCCTATTTTGTCTGAACGATCTGGTTTATTTCACTGTTGCAGAATACTAATGTGAGCTGGCAATGCTATTGCCTAGACTTGTTGCGTTTTCCCTCCTTTCTTCACCAGAGATGCATTTGCATAGTTTTTCAGGCTACAGCAACAGTAGGAAGAGATTGGGTTGAAACCTAGTTAATGCCACCCAAATACATTCCAGGTTTGTGTTTTCAGGGCTCAGTCCCTGTGACTGCACACCATACTGTGTGCTGGCAGACTGTGCCTTCTGCGATTCAACACGGAAGACCAGTTTGCAGCATTCATATAGCACTTTTAATCTGCAGAAGTCACAGGTAGTTAGAAAGAGGCAAAGCAAAGTGATGTGTAACTCAAATGCCTGACACCAGCATGAAGCATTATTTCATCGTTCTGGGTTTCAGAACAAAATTGAGATGCAAACAGGTAAGAAATCGATGCAAGAGACATGGGCCAATAAGATGTAAGTATGAATGACCTGCAAAGTTGCTTTAAAACATCTCTTTGTTTCCCAAGTCATTTGGCTGTCAGCATAATTTGAGTATGAACTGAAGCAGACGAGCAACCTGCAAGAATACCTGTACAGGCTATATTCTTCTGTGGCAGTGCTTACCAAGAGGTGAGACATTCTAGTTGGTGGCTTCACTGCAGTGAAGGGGGAGTGTTGCAGGAGTCCACACAATGTCAAAACACCTGAACTATTTAATTTAGATGATCTAATGTCTGAGTGTGTTCATGTGTGTGTGCATAAATATAAATATAGATTAGTAGCAATATAGATTATAGCAAGATAGTAAAAAAAGAGAAAACACATCTCAAATCTTCTTTCCATCAAGAAACGTACAAAATACAATGTGTTTATTTATTTCTTGGGGTTTGGATTTTTTGTTGTTGTTGTTGTTGGGGAGTGAATACAACTTGGGAAATACAACTAAAGCTATAATTGAAGAGAGCTGCACAAATGAAAATTGTATGCAAATGAGAGTGAAAGGGATAGGATACTAATAAGCATAGAATTCATGTGAATCTACTGTCACTTACATAAGGGTAATCTGGGTTTATGTTAAAGTTAGCATCTACTTCCTCTGTCAGGGGTATCCGGACTTCCTACAACGTGGACTTTAAAAGATGTTGTCCTTGTAGACTTGTAGCTTTCCTTTCTTGAAGCAAAATTCACAGAATCACAAAGTCACAGAATGGTGGAGGTTGGAAGGAACCTCTGGAGTTCACCATGTCCAAGCCCCCACTCGAGCAGCAGGTTGCCCAAGACTGCATCCAGTTGAGTTTTGACTATCTCCAAGGATGGAAGCTCCACAGACTCTCTCACCAGCCTGTGCCAGTGTTTGATCACCCTCAGTAAAACAGTGTTTTCTTGTGGTCAGATTAATTTTATGTGTTTCAATTTGTGCCCATTGCCTCTTGTCCTGTCTCTGGCCACTACTGGGAAGAGTCCGTCTCCCTCTTCCTTATTCCCTTCCATCAGGTATTTTACACGAGTAAGATCTCCTTGAACCTCCTTTCTCTAAGATGAACAGTTCTACCTCTCCCAGCCTCTCCTACGAGAGAGGCTCCAGTTCTTTAATCGTCTTTGTGTCCCTGTGCTGGCTGGACTCTCTCCAATAAGTCCACATCTGTCTTGTACTGGAGAGCCAAGAACTGGACACAGCACTCCAGGTGTGGCCCCACTGGAGCTGAGTAGAGGGGAGCGATCCCCTCCCTTGACTGATGGTCATCTCAGTACAGTCCAAGATGCTGTTGGCATGCTTTTTTCTGGGTGCAGTGGTGCAAGCCTGCAGCCTCAGCTACCTGGGAGGCTGAGTCACTTGAGCCCAGGAGTCACAGGCTGCAGTGTGCTGTGCTAAACAGTGGGCCACACTGAGGCAAGCATCAGTATTGTAATCCCCAGAGAGCGTGGGCTCACCAGGCTGCCTAAGGAGGAGTGAGCCAGGCTGGGCTGGAAATAGAGGTCAACATCGATTGCAATAGACAAAGAAGGTGAGAAAGTTTTAGGTGGGCATTTTAAACCTGGGAGGGAATTAAACTGTCTTAAATGTGCTCTATTTTTAAAATATTTCATGATAGTTTGACTGACTTTTTTAAATGAGAGGAGATTCTTTTCACATGTTCAGCTACCTAAATAGTAGCTAATCTTTTTCTAAATTAGTTTCCTAAGCTTTTTCTCCCTGATTAGAACAGGATGTATTACCCTGCCTACCTTGCCATTAACACAAAGGGAGCACAGGTGACTAGTTTAGGCAAGATACATTGTGCTCAGGTAATAGAGCTAGGTAAGATGACTCCTCGATCTCCTGCCTCACACAAGACATACACACACACACACACACAGTGGTTTGGCAAAGTACTTGGCACTGAAACGAGTACGTTTGCCAAGCACATACCTCTTCACAAGTCAGCACAGCTGGGCAGCGATACACCACTGCTGTGGCTGTACTAGCACAAGGTAAGGTTAGGCACTGCTTCATTTACTTCTGTGCTACCCCATACTGTTAAGGTAACAGTAAAAACAGTGAGCTTTGAGGCAATGTTGTTGTTTCCCACAGACATGTCTCACTGTTTGGGAAACTTTTCCAGTTGCTCTTCTGGACTTCAAATGAGTTGTTGGGTTAAGTCACTCAGGTTCCAAAATGGGCTAAACAACAAACTGCATGTCTCACCAGACCTTCACTTCACCAGCATGTATTTGCATGAGTGCCACACTTCATTGCCAGCCCCACAGACCACCTTTGCATCTAGGATGGAGTCTGCGTCAAGGACGCGTCTATCAGTACCCACATCAACTCCAGGAATGTAGATGTAGACATGTCTGAGAAAGCAAGCAGCGAGTTATGGTTGTTTTCAAGCCTCTTCTAAGGCAAGAGGAGGCCTCAGGGGTACATCTCAAATTGTAAAACAGTGACCAGATTAAAGGAGATTCAGAGCACAGATTAAAGGAGCCCTTATTAGAGTACACTTTAGAAGTAGGACAACTAGAACATTTTCTCAGGATATGCTCAGAACCACTCAGGAATAATTTCAAAGAGTGGTGGCTTATGACTAAAAGAGACAGTGTGAAGTGTTTTTGGACAACCTATGTCTCTGATCTTTACTATAGGTTTAGCCTTGCTTGGGCAAACACTCCAATTCCAGCACAAAGGATGTTTAATCTCTTATGAAATGATGCTATTTAAATGTTGGCAGCTTGAAAGAGTGGTGCAGTGCTCTGACTCTTACGACCCCTCTTCTCCATCCCTTTTGTGCTGAAAGCCCACTGAAGTTAACCTGCACACATTGTCTGGATGGGCACACAACCTACGGTTGAAAAACACTACCAGTTCCAGTGCTTATTTTCGTAAGCAATCCTGTTGTCTCCAGCCGGGTTCCTTCCATCAATAAAGACCATTCTTGTCATAAAGGAATATACTATCAGATTTTTATTTGTAACTGACAAGCAGCCTTTTAGCTGGCAATATTCCTAAAGTGTATGTACCTATACGACTAGAACAAGATTTACTTAATATTAAATGTACCTTCAACATTCATGCCAATCTCTTCTTAAAACTTAAATGTCAAAGTTCCTTATCTCTGAAATGTCTAATTCCCGCTGATTCCAGTGAAACAGATACTAATTACCCTTTGAGGACTTGAGCCTGGAGCAAAACAGAAGGCAAAATATAACTCACAGAAACAGATAACAGAAAAAATAATTATGATATTGTAAAAATGACTTGCAGTGCTGTTGTAGTGGATGCTCTGCACTTAGGAGTTTCCTTTAAAAAGATTTACAGGATTTCTAAATCTGTTTCTACAAAGTTTAAGAACTCAAATATGAGACAGACAGTGTCTTTTAAATTGGAACATTCACCTGAATTTAGTTTAACTTAGAAGAATGATTTTTTTCAACAGATGCTATTTTCTCCTATATGTAATTGATAACGTAAGCTACAGAATCACTCAGTTTTTTCTCTAAAAGACCATACTTCTGCGAAGTTCTAAAAGCAGGCTCTCAAATCAGTTTATTGCAGCACCTATTAGAGGCAACAAGCTATATTGTCCGTTATTGGGAACAAGATACATATCAAGCTTAGACATTAGCTACCACCTGTGAGCAACACAGAAAGAAATTGGCAGTGGTCAGCATTTAACTCTGTATGACAGCAGAAGAAAGCTACGAGGCTAGTGCCAAAATCTAGCTGATTTTGGCCAGCTAAGTCAAATTTCCATTTTTAGTCACAAAATACTGTAGTTATAAACAGCCAGTTTGTACCTGCAGACAGACATGGAACTATCCAGTTGCCTAGATGACACGTAACATTTTTACTGTGGTTTTGAGCAAGATGCTTTTACATGAACTGAATCTGGATACCCTTATCTTGAGTTCAGTAGAGTATAACAGGTTTTCAAGTGCCTTGTGGCCTCACTTTGTGAAATGAAAGCATTCAGGTAGTTTTCCACATTTCAACCTACTCAAGGCTAGAATTATAATCCTTGGAAAGACTGCTATGTCTCACATTCCTCAGAATCTCCCCAGGCCACCCAGGTAAAATTTAGATTTTAAATCTGAGCTGCCCATTCAGGAACAGAGCCTGGGCTTGGACAATGTTTTTTGAGTGAAAATTACTGTAGTGCCATCTAGCGCTACTCTGCTGATCCTTGTGTTTGCTGCGTAGCATTTCCAAGGACAGTGCCCGGGATTCGTTATTTCTAGCTCTAAACATGCTGAAATCTTGAAAATGTAATTAACTTCCTCGGGAACATCCCCCTCCCTCATCCTCCTTTTTTTTTTTTTTTTACGTCAGGCAAGTCATAATATAGATTATAGACGTTTCCAAAACAGACTTTGCAGCAGTGCAGTAAAATTGGCTCTGAGCAACGTGACTGTGTGGAAGAAACTGGGGAAGGAACTGGAGATTCTCTTGCAAAGAGCATATGTTCCTATATCTTCAAAATGTGCAGCTTTTAAAAATAGGAATGCAGAAGTTGTTCAGGAAAGTATGCTTAGGGAAGAGGCTTGATGCCTTCCACTATGGCCAGTCGGGGTGTGAGGCTGAAGATCACCAGCGAGGAGAGGGGAGGTATCCTTGCTTGCAAAGACTATTTTGAAGCATCAAGCCCAGCATAAATGACGAAGAAACTCTCTTTTTTTTTTGTGTGTGTGTATATATAGGGTGCTATCTCTGTTGAGAAATCCACAGGGATTACCAAACCCCAGGAAGTTAAAAATATTTCCAAGATTTTTATGCAATTCTGTTCACTAAAATGTATCTGGTTCATGCAGCAATTGTCCCTGTTGACTCAGCCACGTCTCCTGCTTTCCCAGACTAGGAGCCCTAGGGGATTTTGGTAAGGACATGGGACAGCTGCCCTAAAAGTAACTGTAGTTGAAAACCAGTTACCCAGCCAGCAGCTTCTGGCTTTCTGCAGCCTGTAGCAAGGCAGCAGAGCCCCTTGAGACACCTAATGCTGTATTTTTTGATGTATTTTTAAAGTATTACTACGTACACAATCCTAGTGAGAAACCAGTGGGAAACAAGCACTAAGGGACTTGTGCAAATCCTTCTGGATTTCTGTCTACATCTGTAGAAGCTTTTAAGTCTGACTTCAAGACACCTTGTGGCCAAGTAAACGTGCTTTTCTAAATGTGACACTGATTTTGTGTGCTGTGGTACAATGTGACCTGTAGCCTGTGTGATTAAAAGTAGCTGCTGTCGCCAGATGTTCCACGTGTCTCCCTCGGCCGTTTACTTAAAGTGCTGGCAGCAGCTACCACCAAGCAGGCCAAATGGCTAATTCTGTTTTCTTGAAGAGTTATAACGTTGAAGCATTTATCTGAAGTAGTTTGAGGCCATGCCATGATAACTGGGAAGCAAGTAATTTCAGGTATATAGCAGGTTCCCACTTAGGACAATAAAATCTCTTCTATTAATTTCTTTCATCTCACAGTTATTGTAGTTCAAGAACTATATTGGGCTTGCTCTTGAAAAGTCCTACTGACACTCCCAGCATTCACATTTTTATCACACCTTCATTACTGATCTAATATTAGACTCTGCTCCTGAAGTGAATATATTGCTCTTCAGTATGCAAGCTGCAAAATGAACAATAAATTCTTGTCTTACATGCTTAGTGTTGAGGTAAGACAGGGAGATTTACATGAAGTAAATCTGAATAATACGTAAATATTAGAAACTGTTTTCCATGCAGTCTGCTTGAAAGTTATAGCAGTTTATTATCTAGTGGAGCAAATTTGGCCTGATAGCAGGTCTATAGGTAAGACAGTAAAATAGGTAAGAGCGGTAATATTATAAAACTGTAAATAAATGTATATCAAGAATTTAACCCAGCATACAAATCAAGAAGCATTACTGCTATTGTTTCTTAGACACAGGAATAGGCACAGGCTTCCACATACTTGATATAAATGTCTAGACCTTATCTTATTTGAATGAACTCCTGCCTGTTTAATAAGCAGAATGGTGCCAACAATTTTACAGAAAGCCCCACGTGTTTTTCTTTCTACTGAAATGTCTCCAAGAAAGTCATATTCTTTAAAAGAAGTAAAAAAATTGGCCCTCATCCTGCAAAGGCTTCTGTATGTGTCAAGTGTTACATGTTGTGAAGAGCCTCATTGAGTTAAATAGAGCTGCTCACAGAGTAAAATGTTAAGCATCTGCACAAATGTCACCATGTTTAGGGCTCTTTTTTTTAAAAATACGTTTATGTGTTCTTAACCTTCATTTTGAAAGGGGCCTTACTGCCCCAACACTTTCTGTAGCTATTCTAGTACTACTCTAGCCTGAATTTGCTGGAAGATTTCACAGGCTACTGTAAACTGTGCAAGAGGAAACTGCAAGTAGGAAATTTACCTAGTCTATTCTTTTCACAAGGACTGCAATACATGATCCCTCATGACCCACTATGCCATCTTCCTGAGCCTGCAGGAGATAGTTCCAGTCTTCACTGGTGCCCAACACCTTTCTCAAATGGGAAGGGGAAGGAAAAAATTGATGTGAGAAGACAGCAAACATAATGTCTTCCTGAAGACATTGAGGTGACTGTACAATCTATTTCAGAGGTGTTCACTGTCTGTCTTGGACAGTGCTCAAGCTAAAGAACTGAAAGCAATGATTTATAATTACCATCTGACTGCCAGCCATTCAGAACATATCACAGGAATTGGGGGAAATATTGGTACAGTTTAATTTAGGGACATTCTTTCTTACTTTCTACTTTACATTAGCTCTGATAAGAGTCTCAATTTTAGGACTGTGCTAAATATGTCTTCACAGTAAAATATGTCAAATGTGCAAGTGAACTACCTAGATTTTACTCTTATTTTAAAGGTCAGGATTCCTATTTTCCCAGAAAGCATTTCACACATTTTGTGAGCACAATGTAAAAATGAGAAGATTGACAGTGTCACAGTTAAAGACAGTACACAACTGTCTCCTTCTTTTAAATGTCAAATAGATGTTCTGCTCTGGTATACTTCAAACTGGTTAAGAGATTTATACATAACAGGTGTAGACCATTTTTGCACTGTCAAGCAATAAATATAACCTAAGAAACTATGGAAATGGAAGGCTTTAAATATAAATGTTTCCCTCCCCAGGAGTTGTATAGAGGATATAAACAAACGTGACTCTGAAGATTCAGTGACATCTGGCTTCACATTTTTATCACATATGAATCATCATAAAATCACAGAATGGTAGAAGTTGGAAGGGACCTTTAGAGATCATCTAGTCCAAACCCCATTTTTGGCATATAAAGTTCTCCTCTCTGATGCTGTTCCTATTGCTAAACCTTTGACCTGGTCTGATTTCTGTCAGAAGGACTTTGGTCTCATCTGCTTTCTTTTGCGTGGGGTTTTTTTTTCTTGTTGTTTTTTTTTCTCTTTGCTGCTTCTACCCTCAGAACAGAACTGGTCTAGTCTGTCCCTTCCTTCCCAGATGATGCAGCAACAGAGTAGGAAACCAACCACTGCTCCAATGTGATTCCTCCCCAAAGAGTAAGGCACCTGTGTAAATATATCATCTGTCTCCACTCAACCTGATGAATGAAGATAACTAACCATTGGCTTCTACCTTAAGCATGTATTTTTATACATAATGGGTGTGAGTCCATGTGCATGAAGGAAGAGGTCAAAATGTACTGTTGCAGAAAATACTGAGGTTGGATGTTAGAGAGTGATGCAGGGAGGTACTGAAATTTAAGAAGGTGAAGAAAGGAAGAAGCAGCTGTGTAGGAAGAAGTCAAGAGAAAGGAGGGTGGGAGTGAAAATCAAGATGTGCAAGGAGGGTGAAGAGTGGGTGAATAAATGGAAGGAGAATCAGTGAACAACTGCAAAGAGACAGTCAAATAGAGCCTAGTGCAGAAAGAGCAGACACACAGATTCTGGAGTTCAGGGCATGGTTGTGTCCAGGAGGACGAGGCAGTGCCCAGATGCTGCTATGCATCTCTTTAAACAATGAGAGAAAGGGAAGTATTTTAAGTTTATGGCTTTTTATTCCCTGACCTCAGCCTTAAATGGCTGCTTTGAGGAAGAACAGTATTTTAAATTGCTGAAGGAGAGAGAAAGGAACAACAAAGGAGAGGGAGACAAGGAGTCAAGTCTCAGTGTGACTTGTGATTTTATTTCAGGCTCGAAACACATTGCCAACACATATTTTATTTATTTTTCTCAACACTAGTGGATAATATAAATACATGTGTCAAGTTGTGATGTGTTAAAGGTGTTCAGGGGACTTTCAGGCTTACTGGTGAAAAGACTTTGCCACTCCCTGGATTAAATATTTAATATGGCCACAGGCTATGTGTGAGTACAGTAAAGGATCCACGTGGAGCAGAGCTGGGTGGAGGTAGTCTCTGATAAAGAGAGGTGAGAGCAAACTGGAAAGTGAGCTGTGCAGAAGCCTGGAAGTGTGAATGTCATTTGTGTAGCCTAACATCACACTGAAATAACATACATTTATAACGAACTCTCCCAACCTTAAGAAAGACTTGGACGCTTTGATGTCCTACAGCATGGCAGATCAGCATCTGGAAACCTCTTCCCAGCTGCTGCTGCTTCTCCCCCAGTGGGAGGGAGGCTGTCTGACCTGAGCTGTAATGTCTGTCCAGCTGGGGCACAGGAGTTCAGAAACCCTACTAAGCACCTGAGACCTTGGCTATGGCTAATTTTGATGGTACCAAGAAGGCCCTTTCAAACTCTGTCATTCACCCCAGACACCTGCTTTATCCCTTATCACTTCTAAGAATGAAGAGGAAACTGGTGAATGCTCGATGGATACTGTCACTAAGCTTCAGGGACTTAGGGCTCCAGTGCAAAGGTGCTGCAGCACCTACCTCCCTGAGCCATGTGGTTCTCTATCAGCTTTCACTACTACAGCAAGAGACTCACAGAGTCAGCAGTGCAAAGCAGATCTGCTGGGCAGCCTATCGACCAAGGGAAGGATGGACAGAGGTATTTTTCCCATTCACTGTTCTCTGCTGCCACGTAACAGTGCCTGGGTCAGTCAGCTTTCATAATTCACTACAGATGATCTGATGTTTAATAAGAGGTTTTGCTTTGAAAAGAACTGACATATTACAGGACTGTGAGCTCTGGAGCCTATCTCTTGCAAAGAGAATGCCATTTCACATTGCCGGCTAACACACCCATCTCGGAATGATACTGTTTCCTACGTCCTCTGTTTCATTGTATGATTAATTCTCATTCTTTATTACCAACTCCTTTAGCTTTACACAGTTCACTACTGTGAAATAACCTCCATCTGGTATATCACTTTGGTTCTCTTTTTTCATATTACTGGGAACTTACTTAGTTTTGTCAGTGTTTCAGTTTAACTCAGTTCTTTTCAATTTCCTTTTCTTTTTAATTTTGGTGGTGAGTTGCTGGAAGATTGTTCGCTGAGTTTCAGGGTGGATTGCATTAGCTTCTCATTCTGATTTAAAAGTACCAAATGCTGGAAGTTAATAGGTTGCATCACAGCAGAGATTTCACAACTTTTTTCAACAACTGGGAACAATGGTTATAATTAACCGCTTTTTCGTCCTCCTAATATCCTCCAGTATACTTCTGATGGACACTATCAAAAGAACAAGTTTAGATATCAACTTTCACAGCTATTCAGTTGTGTTCCTAAATCTCTGTAATTCCTTTTTGGAGTTTTTGAATGCCTTTTTTCCCCCTCCCATGGTTATGTAGTTTCAACTTAATAGTGCTAATGTGGACTTCTCTATAACTGGACTTGTCTTTCTGTAAGATTGATTTCACCCTATTATTCTTTCCCCTTTTATCTCTACAAACATAAGAGGTGTTAGAATACAGTTGTCTCTTTACCAAAGTGCTCAATTAAAACCAGCTAAATCCTTCTTCTCTTTATTACTTGTGTGCCTGCAGAGCAGAGCGCAATAAACTCTTTCAGGACCAGGCTCTGTCTTCTTTTTGACGTGAGTGAATCCAGAGATCTCTGCTGACTGCTCTGAAGTTGTGCTTGAGGTATCTAAGTTCAAATGAAATCAACATTTCTGCTTCAATGTGTAGCCAGCAGTGAAGTTCTCTCATTATCAGGAAGATGCTCATTCCTGTTAGCATTTAAACTATGTTTTCAGAATGGTTACAAAGATTGGTCATACCTTTTTCCAGCATGCTCTGAACTTACGTTGATAATTGAGGGCATTTTACAAAGTACTGCAGAAATTCATTACACTATGAACAAGGACAATTGATCTCTTTTTTGTTTTGTTTTCTCTTCAAATTTGAGTGCATTTGAAATATCTTTTATTTTCTTGGCCATCCCTTCACACTATATAGAATTATGGTGCTATTGCAGGGGGGTGATTCCTACTGGTGCAGCAATACAGCTCGCTCTGATCTGAGGGATTAACTGTAGATCTCTCTTAACATTTTTTCCCCTTCCTTGGACCTAAAAGTTGGCAGATTCATACTCAGAGGAGGATTCATATTACAGAGGGCTTTCTGTAATACGACTGAAATGCGGTTTATGATGAAGTAAGCCAAGAAAAGGGGTTAGAAACTACTCCTTTTTTTTTGGTTTTTATCCATTTAGCACTGCTGTGTGACTTCAGATTCTCTGGCAGAAAAAAAAAAAAAACAACACTGTTTGCTGATGCGACTTTTGTGGTCTGCAGTAAATATTGTCAAAACTGAAAAGTTAGAAAAAGAGCTTTCACTCTCCTTGGATTTTCAAAAGTCTATCCTTATCCAAGACTTATCCATCTCATTCTGGGCTTCTGCATGTAACATCAAGAAATTCTGCCCCAATAAATGGAGCTTTCCATCAGCAAGAGGGACTCCAGAGGAATCCTGCCTACTTTCTTATGCTTTTGCAAGTCACTCACTCTACACAGGAAACCTTCCTTTTTGGAGGAAGAGCACTCAGGCTCACCTTGAGGTCTGTGGGGGAACAGGAAAAGGCTACCTTGTGGACCCTTTGGCATTTGCCATTTCAAAAGCCAGACTGGGTATCTTTGTACCAGAAGTGGTGGGTTTGACTTGAGAAATCTAATGGCCCCTGGTATGTCAGAGTAAGGCAAGATGATCTGCAATGACTCTTTTTGGTTGCAGGGCTTACGAATAAATGAACAGATGAAGAGGCACAGAGAAAATGTCTGTGTTCTTGGGGAGTCCTATTGCACGTGAGGAACAGTAGATATGTCACATGCACAACAAGCAGAGTAGGAGAGGCCTAAATGACCTTCAGATTATTATTTCTCAAAGTATGTGAACTTTGCTGTATTCTTTTTTTAAGGTAAAAGTTTTCCATAGAAGTCATCTGTCATTTGAATACATCTGACACCTCTATTGCCACATTTAGGAAATCTGAAAATATTATTTTTATGCGGTAATTGCCTTCTGCTCCTGTCAGAGTATTGTAACAGCACTGAGACTGTGGCTGCAGGATTCTCACATGTCATTCATTCTGTCACAGCACATCTGAAATTTTCTGCAATTGTTATTGACCTATCAATATGCTACAATAGAGAGACACTGGAAAACAACTGCACATTCTGGCATGGTATGTTGGCCTACTAAAAGGATTTACTCTTTCTGTGAGATATTTACTAAAACTAAATTTGATTTAGAAAACATTTGACTTGCATTAGTGTTTTGAAAAATTGCAACAATATAAAGAAAGTCCCTTTTTATAGCTTCTAGGGTCTGAAGGAACATAAGTTTTCCATAAAATAATAACTTCTTTTTCAAAAAGAGTTGGGTTTACTCCAGATGCCAAAAGCTAAGACATCTGAGAATGCGAAAATCTTTTTCTATTTTCATTGGCCAATCATTTCCATTTCTTATGGTTCATGATTTTGAAGCTTTGTGAGGTGATATGAACCACTATTATTGCTAACATTTGTTTTGCTTTAGAGGAAAAATCAGCAGGGAAGAATACAGGGCTTTGCGAAAGAGCAGAGAGCATTATAAGTACATTAATTATCCTGGCATTTTTAATGTTTCTTCAAATAAATTTGTTTTAGTGTTACAACTCCATTACAGTTCAATGCCAGTCAGCTTTTCAGGGTTCTAACCTGATTTTTAGGATATAGAATGGCATCATATGAAATTGTCTGTCAGCCTATTGTAAGTTTTTGTAATGAAGCTGATTGTTTAGATATTTATCTACTTTGCTCTTAATAATTTCCCTTTCATTTATTTTTTTTAAACACTATTTGAACTAACAATGTCTGCTTAATTGGCCTATAAAGTTAATAGTTATTTTTAGATGTGCAGACCCTTGAGAATTGCTTGGTGGCAACTTTTCAAGTGTCCTGTGGTTGCACATGCCTGAAGCTCACCTCCCATGTATAGTTCATTCCGTTTGTATAAGGTGATGGTTCAGTGTGTGATCCATCTCTCATCTCTTTGCCTGTCCACACAACAAACGGAAGGCTCTTGGCCATGCAGTGACAGTGACCACTAAAGCAGTTGTTGCATGCCCCTACACGAGCAGGTGCATTTGTGCTCTTTGAGCATCAGGACTTCATGGTCATACAGAGAAAATTCCACCTGGGAGAGCTAAGTTAGGGATCAGTTAGGAAGGGCCCAGATTAAAGAGGGAAATATAGGCCTACTTCTCATCTCCTTGAAATTTATGCCACAGATTCCAGCAAAGTCAGTCTTTCAAATTCATTTGAAAGGGACCAAAACAAAGCTCTTAGTTTGCAGAAGTCTGCATTCTTTTGAAGTTAACAATTCTGCCTCTATCCAAATCTCTTCCCTATTGTCCTGCCCTGCATAGCCTGTTGTTGTCTCACTCCTCCTGCTATGTTCCTTCAGTAGATCCTGCAAATTTGCACGGGTCCTTCTCTCTCCAGCCCTGTTCGTTTACCTCTTTCCCTGCAGCAGAGAAGGAGCTTTTTGAGAGAGAAAAAAATGCATACATGTGTTTAAAAAAAAAAAAAAAAAAGGTAAGTCTGGCCAGAAGGAAGCCATTCAATACCTTATTTACATACAAAGGTTCATTGAACATTCAAAATCCAAGTTAGAGGAGAACCTCACTACTTTGATGTAACATTCATGACACCAGGCATAAGTAAACCAACACAAGACTTGCTATTTCTGTCATCTGTGTGAACCAGTGAATAAGGATATGAACGTCAGTGAAGTTTCCAGAGAAGTGCAGGTTGCAGAATTGGCTTGTCTTGGATACATCCACGGCTTCAAAGCTTGCTCTCAAACTCACTTTCAAGGTCAAGGTTGCTGTTTGTCCACAAGCTGTCCAGAAGCCACTGTGTGCTCACACTCAAGTCTGGCACAGCCTATTTGGCTTGCTTTGCACTAAAAAGTCAGGTTTTATCCAGAACTCATGAAGCTGCATACCAGAAGTTTTCATGATGTGCATCAATCTAGCTATACCCTCAGCTTTCCCTGATGTTACCCTTCTATTTGCTCAGAGCAACCAAACTTAGATGACAGTATATCCAGGCAAGTCTAATAATGCCTCTTCTGGAAGGCAGAGAGTGAGAAACAGTCTGGTCCCTCTGCTCCCTTTTCAGCTATGAGTCCACAGACCATCACAATTTCCACCACAGTGTTTCTAAATACTGCATAGTAGTGCATCTGTTCTTTCAGTTCCTATCCTGAGTGTCAGCTCTGGGTAACATTTTTTGGCACTTACATATAATCTTCTTCTAGGATAATGCCTGGCCTTTAGCTTATTGATGCCTCCTTGTGTCCTTTTTTGTCTAGTCCGTACAGCAGAGAATCAAGACAGGATGGCTAGCTGAACAGTTTAAAAAAATAAGCCAAAAAAAAAATCCAAAACAAAACAAGCAGCACACAATACACACACAAAAACCCCAAAACCCAGATACTCTTGCAATGGACTGCTGCACATGCAGTTGCTTTGGCCAGTCAAGACTATGATATGTATGACACACAACCACAGATCGACTTCCAGCTGAGTCACAGTAGTGGCACTACTGCTGACAACTCCAGCAAATTAGGTTGCCTTGCCAGCAGTCACTATGGTGACAGCCAAAATGGATAGAGTAGTTGGTTGAGCTGTAGCCTTAAGCCATGCAAAAAGGAAACATTCAAGATATTGCCAAGGGCAAAAAGTTGGTATGGGGCACAGCTGCCATTACTACATACCATTACTACTTGTCAGCCTGCAAAGTACTCTGGCCTATATGTGCATCAGCCATGCCAAAGCCCTCCAGCAGGTCATGTGTTTTGGTTGATTCTTGTGGCATGAAGGCAAGTTTCCTCTGAGCAAGATCTCACAAGGAAAAACACAGCTCTGGATGAGCATTGGATTAATGGAGGAGAAGTCTGACTACCAGTCAGCAGATGACCTCTCCAGAGCTAGCCCTTGGCATCATATGCCCAGATATCATCAGCAAAGATGACTAAGGCATGTAGGGGAATGACTCCAAAGGGAAAGCAGGAACTGTCAGGGACTAAGACAGAACGGTGATTGCTCCTCAAACAGGACTGTGAAAGATTGTTGAAGTCCAGTTGTGTTTCTCAAAATGCCACGAGCTGCCCATGGAACGTACTCACACGAGCATGACATAGCAGTCACCCTCTCCTCATTCACAATCCTTTTCCTGCAACTGCTTTTTTTTCAGTCTGGATGTCTGGGTGAGCAAATCTTGCAATGACTCACTTTTACAGATCCACATTTGATATGGGGGATTCCTGTCAAGCTCACAAAAGTTACAAAAGTAAGAGACACATGTGGGATTGCTGGCACACCAGGTTCATTACTGCTAAATTTCAGCCTGGCGGTACAGGAAAAACTGGGGTTTCCACCATAAACGAGATGGAGCATGACACAGAGTGAGCTGTGCTTGAACAGCTATAGCAACCTGAAGATGCTGACAAGTTAAAGT
Source organism: Urocolius indicus (assembly GCA_013401255.1). Lineage (NCBI taxonomy): Eukaryota > Metazoa > Chordata > Aves > Coliiformes > Coliidae > Urocolius > Urocolius indicus. Next base: position 764,835 of record WBNH01007035.1, read on the forward strand.
CCAGCATCTTACTTCAGTATTGCTTATGACAACTATGCAAAATGCATGAGGCAGAACCCCAAAATCATAAGGGAGGTTGTCTTAACATTTTTGGGGGTTTTAACAGGGGTGTTAAAATTTTCTAAGGATTTAGAAATCAGCATTTTTCTTTGTCATTACACATGACATAACATGACTCCAGGACACAGATTTAAGAACACCATATCATCCTACTATTGTAAGTTCCATAATAAAATTATGTGTTTCTAGAGCAATGATTAAGATTTCAAGTTATTTCCATTTTATTTCATTTCACTTCTTTCATGAAATTGCTTGAGTCACATGGTGTGAAGCATATTGAAATCATTTCTGGAAAGAAACCCACAAGTGTAGAAAACTGTGATGAAACACACAAGTCGTATAAGCAGTACATTCTTCTTAACACAATGGCTTCAGTTCTCACAAGAGTCTACTCATGTTTAAATAGTGACAGTCTTCTGTCCCACTGAAATCTCATAAATTCTTCCTCAAAGTACTCTACAGTCTTTGATTGCACATAGACAGCGAGGTCACATCGAAAGTGTCACTTTTCACTGTGGTTTACATACAGATTATAGACACACTATAAATGTACAGCTCATGACCTTCTGGGTTTCCTTTCATGTGCAAAGACATGAAGGGCTTATAGTTCTCCTGATTATTCATTTACCAAGACAAAGGAAATGCTTTTATTCCACACAGAAAATACAAGCTTCGAACTTCAAATGTATTCCATTTTCCCAGCTACACAGACATCTTGGGAGTAATCAGGACAGACCTGAGCTAGAGATGTGTGCTTTTTTAGATGGCCTAGGTTTTCCAAGACATCTGCATTGGGCTGACAGTTATGATAAGGAATTACAGGAGATCTAAGCCCTTTTGCATCAGTTGCTGGAGGCTAGTCAGGATCAAAGAAGACACTAGACTCTTCTGATTAGGCAGCTGAATCACCTAGGGTCTATCACTCAAAGCTGGAAAGGTGACAAAATCCATACACTGTGGTACCCACCAACTCCAACACAAACAAATATTTTTAGAAGAGTTGTCGATTTTGTACATGCCCATTTCAGTGATTGTGCCTTGTTCAGCAGCCAGTGTTGATTGGTTGCTTTTCTGTCTTTTACATTTTTTCTCATTAATCATTCATGAAAACTTGCAAAGATGGTCGAAGGCACAAACAGGGGCTAGAGACTGAGGTAACTCACATACCATACCACTGAGCAGACACCAGAACTGGTATGTAGCTGAACAGGATTACTTAGGAGACACAAGCAGCAATGCAGGAGTAAGTCCTTAGATGAGATTCTCATTTCTTTCCTGTGATGTATCATGCCAGTGGGCCTGGTGCTTAGTACAGTCATGAAGATGAAAGAGAAGTAGCTGCTTGGCTAGTCTTTGGCATGCTCCTGCAGCAAGCCACTACTTGCCTCCAGAGGCTTCTTTTCACCATGGCAGGATGTTAGAGGATAACAGCTAAAGAATCTGCCATAGACAAATGCCTTTACCTGCTGGATAAGCAGATGGAACTTCTTAAAGGTTTTTCTTAAATCAAATACTCAAGGTGAAAGGGCTGAGAAGGTTACTTCCAGGATGACCTGCAGCCTCTCCACCTCATGCCTTTGAGACCAGGCTGAGACTTAAGAGTCCCCGACCATATTCAGGACAGAGAAGTCCTTGTAGTCCCTGCTTCCAGCAAGGCAGGCTCTATCCCTGTCCTAGGACTACTGGAGGAAACACTGCCTCTTACCCATGTCACTCCCTGCTAAGAAGAATTCCTACCTGCCTTCAAAACAGAAGCAAAATTCCTTTTGATTTAGCAGATCAAAAGTTGCATCCTTGAAGAAACCAAGGAGGAGAGTTGAATTTCCAGCCTTAGTAACTCTTATCCCAGGGAAATTAAAAACTCTGCAAAACCTCAGCAATTCAGCAGCACATGCTCAGAAAGGAGTCCCTTTTTCCTTGAAGTGATTGATGGAATTGGCCAGAATCTGATCTATTAAAGCTGTAAACTTACTCTTGAATTTTGAATACATCCTTCTTGGCACTACATTTTGCCAGCTATAATCTTGTTGAGTGGACAACTCGAAATAAAGTGCATAGAGGGTAAAACGCAGCTATAATCAATTCTTTGTAATATTTGTTGGGTTGGTTTTTTTTCACTCATGAGCATTCAGGTTGCCTGTACAGTCCACATACCTATCCTAAAGTGCTAAATTCACTGAGTGCAAACGCCAAACAATTAGGGGTATGGGGAGTTAGCATGGGGGTAATGTTGCAGACTTCTGTGGTTGGGATAACAGAAGTACTTTGCCCTGACTTGAGTTTCCTGATGACAAGAGTGAAAAACAATTGCCGTTTTTCCAACTGAATTTTGAGTTTATTGTCTTGGGAACATTCCTTGCAGATGACAGAAGAAAGTATCCTAGCAGATGTACTTTTAGCTTTTCTACTACTTATCTCTCCTGCCAATTTGGAAGGCTGTTTATTAAATATTACAGCTCACTGTCTCAAACACCATAGAGCAGGACTGGAAGGACTACATACTTAACTACTATGTTCATTATTTCACAAGTAACTTCCAAGACACAATATGGCAATAAACTTTTCTCTTTTTAGTATAAGCTGTAAAATCTGCAGGACAATTGACAATTATAAACACTTTAGAAAGTGAGGTACGAGTTCCCTTTTAATACTGGGGTTTGATATTTATATTCTATGTTGGAAGCATGGTCTCTCTGGCAAGAGCTGTGTAAGAAAAATTAATGGGAGCATACAAAATGCTTCATTCTTAAAGCTCCATTGCATCTTCCTCTAAACAAAGGGTAGTTACCATTAGTAACTTCCCCCCTTTCTGTTTCTGCATCAGACAGAAAAAAGCTGATTGCCTTTCAGCTATCTGGGCAGCTGGAGAACTTTTTAAGCCCTTTACAACAAAGTGTAAACTCCTGCCACTGTGGTCCCTATATGGTACAGTTCAGTGAGGAATGTATGTTTCACAGCACCTTTCATTCTGTATTGGTCTGTACTTTAAAAAGATACGTGATACAAACATTTAAATAGGTTCACTACACTTAGTTATAACCGTCTCATTACTGAGACAAAGTATCACATCAATTAACCTCCACGCTGTGCCCTTATTTGTATATGATACAACACACAGTACAAGTGAACTCTTTTGAATTAGCTCAGATTCCCTTTGTTCTGATGAGAATGAGTACAGTAACCTAGGATGGAAGTGAGAAATGCATGGAGGAAGGCAGCAGGTATGTAGAGGTTGGTAGTCAGGCACAAGGGGGTTCCTGCTTCCACTGCAATCTGCACATCCAGAGGCAGACAAGGAATGCAGGCTCGGCGCGGGAAGGGGGAGGAGGGAAGCTAGGCATATCATTAAAATCACATTAAAAAATGTGAAAGGTCATATGCATCTGTCACTCCATCAAAGCAAAGTAAATACAGGTTTTCTTGGATTTTGACAGTATGAACAAGACTTAGGGATCTATAGCTGGAAGGGATTTTTCTGGTATAATTTAGTCCATTCCCCAGCATCAGCACAGAATGACCATATATCAAGCTACTCCTGACAGATGCTTATTTTTTAACAGCTTCCAACAAAGGTGATTCCACAATGACCAGAAAGAGCATCACCTCATGCTTCTTCACTGCCCCTCTAACTAGAAATTTTTTACTAATTACTAATCTAAATCTTTTCTTGTTACAAATTAAGGTAATTACTTCCTAACTTTGTAGCTGCACTGGACATAGTTAAAAGCTAAATCAGCTGAAAATATAGTCATCAGACTGCAAGATTTCCCTTCCCTCTGTTTCCTCTCTTTTTTCAGCCTAACTTCCTCCTGTCCTTTATCAGAGCTCAGGATTTCTTAACTGTCTGTCTTCTCCGTTGCTTTTCTCTCAGCTCTCTCTAATTTTTCATTATTTTAAAAACATGGTGCCCAGAATGGGGCTTTGTATTCCAGCTGTGGAAGAAAAACCTAAAGCAAATCAGACCCACAAATCACCTTCTTTGCCTTATGTACAGCCTTATTATTAGCACTTCTCATCATTTGTCTGTTTTGCAATCCTGCCACGTAACTGACTCATGCTCAGCTGGTTCTTCTCTGCAGAAAGGACTTCAGTGAGCCCCGTGTAAGGGTCTGTCAGAGTGACAGATGAGAGTAGATCACATCACGTTGTGACAGCTGTGAGGAAAGAGATCCTCAGGGCCTGTATCCACCAGCCACAACCAGACTAGATAATGTTGAGCATTATCTAGCATGTAAATCACCGTCAATGAGTTTTCAGAGAGACCTGAGTGCAACCAGTCCCAGAGAAAGGCTTGATTCTACCACTGGTTTTATGAGTAGGTCCTTGCATTCATCAGATCATTTCACACAACACAAACAGACTGAAACAAATGTAAATGGATTTCACAGTCAGAGGGCAGTGGGGAATAGAGATGTCAGGTGCATGCAGGTCAATTTATATACTTATAAGGCATGAGCCTCAAGACCACCATGCCTATTACCTTTACCCTGGAAACAGAAGAACTACCTTCTGAACAATGGATTCACCCCATTCCAAAATAAATGTCTTAGAGACAAGGCATGAATCATTTCCTGAACATGCTGTCTCTCTCCACTGACCAGTAAGAGAGTGACCAGGACAGCCTTAGGCCAGGTCACATCCTTCGACAGCCATGGAAAAGCAATCACAACTATTTCCTTAGTGATGGGCCAGTCTCTCTAGTCCAACTGATTACTTTTCCAGGAAAGCACTCATAATCCATTCCATGCATAGCCAAAGTCAGTGTATATATGAGAATCCATAAAGTTTGCTTTAAATGCTGAATATGCTCTCTGTTCTCTGTCTTCCACACATCCTCTGCCTCTAGCTCTAGTTATCTGTAGCAGATTGTCTTTCCCATCCATTCCTGGCAATACCTCAATAATCAGCAGCTGGGTCACATTCATGAAGTCACAAGAACAAGACAAAGCTATCGGTTAAAAATGATATCTCCTCTCCCTGGCTTTCATTCAGCCTGGCATAAACTGACAAAGGGATGTCATATTTTTTTTGCCTGACCACATTTCTCATAGCACGTAGAAGGAAGCATGATTTGCTATCACAGCAATTTTTCTCTTTCACACTTGACTAACCACACTGTGTATTTCACACAGATCTTTTCACTCAGCTGCTGCAAGTAATGGTCCTGAGGTACTAGAAGTCAGAGATTACACTGTCTCAGCTTTGTTAGAAGCCATAGAATTATATGCTAAAACTATACACACTTTACTGATCTTATTAAAACAAATATTTTGATTGCAAACTCATGGAATGCAAACTGTTGACAGGGAAGCTTTGCTGGAAAGTTTTTGTAGAGTAGTACATGTAATTATACAGTGTATATATATGCACAATTTTGGTCCTCTTTCTGCAGAACTTCATCCAAGCACTAGAAGATCGCCGTCATTCCCCAGGAAAAGGGATAATCAGCAGCTAAATTTGGGATGCAGAGTGCTGTTGTTATGGTTGGGTCAGAATCTAGAGCAGGAGTATAAAATAACTTTCTCCATCCAAGCTGTTCTTGAAGATTTATCTAACGTCATATATGCTTCCATGAAAAGTACTGTACATTTGGCCTTAGTGGACATACAGAGGTCTGACACTGACCTGATCTATTTAGTTCCAGTATACATCATGGGAGAGACAAAGCATTGGAATTCATAAGCATAGAAAGTCTTTTTCATATCCTGACCTGGTATATTTGTATTTTGTAGCTGGAAAAAAAAAATCCAAACCATAATTGTGTGAAAATAGTTAGGCAATGGTTCAGAGCAGCACTACTGTTTGTTATGGCTGAAATCTGTACCGGCATTCTGTGCTCGCTGGTTTAGCGTTGGTCTACATTTTCAAACACTAGATGGTGCCAAGAGTCCATACATAGAGAAAGGCTGACTAAAGGGAGTAAAAATGCTCCGTTTATAACTATACTAGCGTCCTTTGGTCTCTGTGTAGTTCTGTGAGTGAGTTCATAATCTACTGTTAAAATGTCTCACTACCTAGGAAGTGAGAAAAAAAAAAATCTATATGTGATGATAGTAACCCAAGTAAACTCACAGGTAATTTAATGCTGGAGTCTACAGAGAGGACAATAATTCAGAAATGAAGTTTCAATACAGGGAGGTTATCAGCATGGGCAGGTCCAGATTCATCTAGTCTAAAACCTTTTCTCTGGCAATGACTGGTACAATGTGCTTCAAAGAAACCTATAAAAGCCCTGTGGCAAGCAGATATTCAGAGTTGTATCCTCAGTGTTGCCCTGATACTTAACTCTCATACCTTGGCCTAAGCTCTGGCATACCAAGCCAAACTTTGCAAAAAAAAGTTTCTAATTAATAAGTGTTTTTTCTTGCTTAAAAAAAAAAAAAAGTCGACCTATTTTATAACTTAACTATGATCACTGATTGCAAGATTAAAAAATGCAAACAGTTGTAAACTGTATCAGTGTCACACATGATAACGAAGTTGATAAAAATCCTTAACTTCCTTGAATTAAAAAAATCATATTTGCTTATCTGATAGTCTTACTGGACTTACCATATGATCAAACCCTAGGGAATGAGAAACAAATTGCCATAACTTTAAATCAGAAATGCGTAATATCCACTGTGTACTGCTTTACGGCAGTATTTGGGGAAAAAATCTGTAGCCATTCTGCAGGACAGTATCATACTTTCCTGAGGCAGTTTGTATGAGACTATTATCTGTGAGATAATTAGCTTGATAGTTTGCAAGAAGATTGTTATTTAATTACTAGCAGGAAAGGATGGAAAGAGAAGGAATATTTGACACTTTATAAGCATTTCTATTCTGATACTCTATCATTTCAAGTTTTTGATTCTGGTCTCTTTTCCCAGTCCAGATTTTCCTGTTTGCACACAGTTGGAGTTCCGTGGGAAGAAGAATTACTGTCTGTCAAGGATATGCAAGAGGGTGCTATTATCTGAGTCTTGGGCAGAAGGCTCAATCCATGTAGTTATTTTTCAGTACAAATGCTAGATCCTGGTCCTGCAATCAGAAGGATTATCATAAGGAACCTTGCATAGATGTCAGTGTAGCTGGACAGTCTATTTTCCAAGTGGAGAAGTACTATTTCTTCAATCCTTCTGACCCAAGTCTTTAAGGATCCTTTGATCAACTCTTGATGTGAAATTGTTCCCTGGAAACTGGGCTGTGGTGCCTACACAGTGCTGTCTCTCTATGTCTCCAGTGGCAGTATCATACATGTAAATGAAGTTACTTTGAAATGACTGGTCTGCAAGACTACAGGTGCCTCTTATCAGTGGGTTTACAAGATTACAGAGTTAAGCCCAGAAATTATGTCATGTAGCCCACCATAAATAAGACTGAGCAAACAGAAGACATCATGTACATTGCTTGTACATCTTGCATTTACCAGGACTATGCTGACTCAACAAACTTGTGTGCAGAAGCTGTGGTGAGAGGGTGCACAGGAAAGACAAACAGACTGAAGGGAAAATAACAGTACGCCTATGCCTAACTGAGATGTTTACTGATACAACAAATACTATAGGACTTGTGAAGAATGAGGATAGGTCAATAACACAGAATAAACTGATCGGGATGGTCAATTGGACATAAGCAGAGATATAATAAAACATAACTTTATAATCTATGATGAAAGCACACAGATCATATTCAGACAACAGGTGAAAGCAGGGAGATCTACCTTGTGAAGATGTGTCATTGTAAAGGTTTAGGCAATGAGATAGGCAGATTGCCAGCTGAGCATTAAGTTTCTGATCTGATTCTGTAGCCAAGAACACTAATGCAATCCATAGCTGTATTTATAAATCCAAAGTGAGGGGTCCTGTTCGACACTCGTGTGACTGATCTCCATTAAATTCAGTGTTGAGGTGATGAGAAGGTACAGAGAAGACTCGCAATTGCCATTCTTCACATACCCACTGTGACACTCTCTTAGTATCCTAGGATGGAGTAATTTTCAATCTCATTTTGACACAGTTTCTTTGCAAAGTTAGGTTAAATATTCTTAAATAAGGACACCGTGAGAGGAGATGAATCTATTACCTACTCATTAGGGATCTAAAAGAAAGAAGGATTTTGTCTAAAAACCCTGTTCTGAGCAGCTAATTGGTGTGACACCACCCTCCAAAATCCAGGGAAGTCATGAGTGCACAGGAAAGTACTGCTGACACATGACTACAATTCACACGTCTGGGGATGAGCACAAACTAGAGAGTAGTACTGCATTTTCTGGGCCAAATGCAGCCTTGTTGCCCAGATGTTGAGCAGTCCTGCCTTAAGCACTCCTCTGCAGACAAAGTCTTGTTTCCTAACATTGTAATTGTAACTCATCTGCCAAAGGCTGATTAGTTTCAAAAGGCTTAGTTCAATTTCTAGGTGTCCTTACAAAATCATCTACCCAATATCAGGAACCTGCAAACTAAATGAGACTGCTGCAATGCTCAATAAGGAAAGCTTCCCCAGTAGCAAGCAAAACATCAAGTAAATGTGTTTAATGTAGCCTTTTTAAATGGAAACAAGATAAAAGGAGAGATAATAACATATCCACTAGATATGCCTGAACAGTATGTAATGCACAGGTCAAACACATCACTCCCAGCTTTGAGGCTGGAAACAGATTCAACACAATTCTCCTTCAAAAGCTATCGGGAATGGCTGAAATGATATTGCTCATAGGTCAACGTTCAGGCTCAAAAGGGATTAACTGGTGGGTGTATCTATGAGCAGCCTCTAAAGAGGGTGTTCATTCTCTAGACTTGGAAAGAAGCTTACAAAAATAAAGCCATTTTGTGGTACAGACCACTTCAACCTACAAAACTACTATAGAGCATTGAAATGGTTGTGGGTGTCAGAACTGTGTTTCCTAACTTTATTCCCCAACATAAAACTAAGCTTGTTACTTGATACAAATCATGCCAGAATTTTCACCTTCAAAAGTGTGAGCTTTACACACATATTCACCTAGGAAACTGCTTATGTACCGAGTAAGTAAAAGTAACTCAGGCTAAGGAATAATGAGATATTGAATCAGACTAGTTTCTAACCATTAATAAATTTCATTAGTTATCCGTTTCTGAATTTTTCACTTGGAAAAAAACAACAACAAATCTTAGGATTTACATGCTTCATAGTGAAGTTATAAAGTATAATCTATTAAACTGTAAAGTGTGATGAGATTTTCAGCTAGAAGAGGCTAGAAACAAATAAGATTTATTTGAAAGTACAGAAAAATGATCTGAACAAAACCCAGAATGGAGTAAATTAATAGGAGGAAAATATACTGTGTTTCACTCTATTAGGATGGATGGCATTTTGCCTGGAATATGAGTCACAAAGTACATTATATTCTGAGTGTAAGACATGGCTAGACAAGGAGGAAAGTAGAATGGTAATCTAGAGGATAAATTGCAGGAAGAAATAAGTAGGAATGCACTGAAATGATAGCAATACTGCATAAAAAACTAAGACTAAAAGCTAAATTGTATCTTATCACTTTGAAAGCCATTCAAGTTAAAAGGCTCAAGGATTCTGCTGAAGGAATGAATCAGATCTCAAAGCCTGACATACAGTGCGTGAGAGCGTAGGACAAAGCATTCTTAATCTGGGAGACCTGGCTCTGGAAAGAATTTTCAGTAGAGGTTAGATGAATCACGGTCTGAGCTCTCATGAGTCATTGCAAAACCTTCATTAACACTTGCAGATCTGAATAAATGGTTACAATCCTAATTGGAGCTCATAGATCTCCCACAGAACAACCAAGGATTAGGAGAAACAGCCTGGTCCAAAAGCTTTGAAGAAAGTGAAATGGGAGAGAAGCCAGAGGCTCAAAATTGAAACATCACTCATTGCTTCTTCAATTCATCCCAGAATTAGGGATGCGATTTCCATCTTCTCTGGTAACGTGTAGACATGTCATTGGTACTTGGACATTTTGGCAAAATTACAGTAGCAATGCTGGCACCTATCCCCACACATAGCAATACTTCAGCTTGTGGTGGCAGCAGTTTCCATTTGCTCTTTTTTTGTGGACTAGGGTCACTCAGACCTCACCTGCACTGGAACCATATGGTATTACTGTCATTATCACCACTAACTCTGACCAAAAGTAAGGACACTAGAAACACAAAAGCATGTCAGGACTGATGTGGGCATATTTGAGTGACAGCAAGACAAAGCAGACAAACTGTCAGTGCATAATTACTACATTTTATCTGTCTTGCTTGCCAAATGCAGTCCTATGCAGTGTCATTAACAGAATCCAGTCTTAGTAAATGTCATTTGTGTAGACTATTGGCAGGCTCTGATTTGACACATCTATTACTGACATGGCACAAGTCCTTCTTTGAGTCATTTTTGATTGAATGTGCTGATAACAGACTGCAGCCAGAGCTGCAGAAATTACATCTCCAGGACTTTTGGAAAAATATTTATTGCAGCAACAACCTGGGCAAAAGATGCATCTCGTATTTTTTACACATGATAAAGTCTAAAAATATGTTTGATAATTTAAGTTTGATTTGCCACTATATTTAAATCTTCTTATATTTAAATCTTCTTATGCTCTCAGCAACAAAGCAATTCCCACACATGCATTGATGAACACTGCTGTGTACAAGCCTGCTGAATTTTGCTTTGGCAATCTATGAACCTTATTACCTAGGACCTCAATCTTGGCTATCAATTTTTAGATTCTATTCTCAGATTTTAAACTTAGAGCTAGGCTTTGATTTATCTGGCTTGATTCAATGCCCAGTGAAGTCAATGGGAAGTTCCCATTGACCTAAAAGGAAGTTGATTGAAGCACTTTCATGTGCCTGATTCAATCTGACATTAAAGTTCTTTTCTTCCATTACAGTAAGCCCATAGTTAATCACAGGTTTCTTCATTAAGGCCTTTTTCAAGCATTAGAACATACGCCTGCATTTCCCATTTGGCAAATTTCTCTTTTCCTCTTTGGGCTGTACAGCTCACTTGTCACATTACAACCATAAATCCCTTTAGAGCAGAATTTTCCACTTGTAAGTCAGGTATTTTCTTTCCACTAAAAGCTCATCTCTGTCCTTTCAAGTACAAATAGTAATACTGTCTTGATGAAGGTCATGAGGAGATGATGAGCATCAGGGATGTTGATAGGCTATCCCTTTATAAGCACCACTTACTGCCCTTCTTTTGTAAGTCAGTTATTCTTCATCTGTTTTACTGAAAATATCTTTTTTTCAGAGTCTTGGATGCTGTGTTGAATAAAAGGAAATAAACTGGGAGACAGTAGTAGAGAGAATAAAGGAGGAAAAACTGCTATGAGTTCTTAATGTCCATCGAGGTAAATGGGAACAGCAAATACTCATCCATAAAGGCATATGTAAAACAGTAGCTTCTTAAATGTGGTTTGAGGAGCATGAAATGTGAAACTAGTTGCATCTGTGGTATAAAGCAGTCAGATCCATTCATTCTGGATATCCATTAAAAATGACAGAGTTACATTTATTACTGTAGCTAGACTGTTGAAAGCTGGTGGCCTAGTAAGAGGTAAAGCTGTTGCTCTCCTTTAGGCATTCATAATTCCCACTAAAGCAAATGCTCATGAAAACACTGTGCAAGCTACATCAAGGAAGTATCTCTACCCAGACAGACAAACTTAATCCAGATTTTACATTCACTGGCTTAATCTTGAGATCCTTCCACAGCTGACACTCCTACTGCATTTATTTATTTATTAGAATGACATTTAAACAAATCAAATTATTTTTTATCTCTTGTGGTGGTTTAGCCCTGGCTGGGTGCCAGGTGCCCACCAAGTCATGATATCATTCTCCCTCCTAAACTGGACAGGGGAGAGAGGTTTGTGAATCAAGATAAGGACAGGGAGATCACTCAGCAATTACTGTCATGGGCAAAACAGACTCAACCTGGGGAGAAAGGGGTTTGATCTATTAATGAACAATCAGAACAGGGAGAAAAGAAATAAAACCAAATCTTAAGACACCTCTCTCCACCCCTCCCTCTTCCCAAGAGTCTCCTTCCTTCCCTGCCAGCAGCACGGGATGGGGGTTGTGGTCAGTCCATTACAGATGGACTTTGCCGCTGTTTCTTCTNATCACAAGTCCTGACAGCAAATCTGCTCTGGCGTGGGCTCCTCTCTCCCCATGGGTTCCCAGGTCCTGCTAGGAGCTTGCTCCAGGGTGAGCTTCCCACATAGTCACAGCCTCCTTTGGGGATCCACCTGCTCCGGCATGGGGTCCTCCATGGACTGTGAGTGGATCTCTGCTCCCCAGTGGTCTCCATGGGCTGCAGGGGCACAGCTGCCTCACCGCAGGTCACAGGGGACTCTTTCTTTCAGGGCCTAGGCACCCTCCTCCCCCTCCTTCTCCACTGTCCTTGGTGTGTGCAGAGATATTTTCACATTCTCACTGCCTGTTGCTGCTGCAGTTTAGCAACTGTGCAACAACTTCTTCTCCTTCTCCAGTATGTTAATCACACAGGCATTACCTCAGTCACTAATTGGCCAGGCCTGGGTCAGCTACAGGGTCCAGCTTAGAACTGACTGGCCCTAGCCCTATCAGCTACAGGGGAAGCTTCTGGCAGTTCTTTGTTTAAAGAAGCCACCCTTATAGCCCCCTTGCTACCAAAAACCTGTCCCAGGCAAAACCAATACACCTCTCCATCAAAATTTATTTTTTCTTCAGTCAGACTTTTTGCTATACACAGACCTCTTAGCTAAAGCTTTCTCTGTTTGTAGCCCCAGTAATAACTCCATTACGAATCTTTGTCAGCTTGAATCATTTATAATGTGCAAAAAAATACCTCCCTGGTTTCTTCCTTCTCGAAAATACTGCTTGTCATCCCTATATGCATAAATCATGCATCAAACTAGACCAATTAGTAATTTGAAACATTTTTAATTATGACTTAATTTGGTAAATGAAAGTTTATGACTTGAGTATTTTATCATTTTCTCCTCCTACATTTTTCTCAATGTGCCCATAAACTGGATCATCCTTGATTAGTAATCTAGTGTTCATTTGCAGCATAATGTAGCCTCTACATTAAATTGGGTCTTATTTAACATTACATATATTTATTCAGATTTCTGATGTTTCTATTCTATGATGCTGGTAAAAGATGGTTGATATTTCTTAGAGTTGATTTCTTTATGATTCCTGATTAGTGTTAAGCTACATTTAGGTGCAAATTGGAATTCAAATATAACACAAACATTCAGGGTATTAAATAGTGTTTTATTAGTTGAATAAAATCAGGTTAAATTCCTAGCTGTAGGAATAAAAAGGCTTGTCAAAACAAAATTTCCATTTAAAATATCATTTTATCTTCATGAACTGAATGCTCTTGGGCATTCTATCCTTTATGATATAATTTTATGAGGTAAATTTAAATAAATTACAAGCTAATTTTATTCTAAAACTGGAGGAAACTGAATTTCTCAGCTGTAAAGCACCTCTACACATACACTGTTTACCTCTACAACTACCATACTTTGTGTATCTGACTTATTTACGACCTTTTCAGAATTTCAGATGCAGTATCAAATTTCCTGTTGGTATTAATAGGAAGACATGCAGGCTTGACAACCACAGCTCAGGAGCTCAGTGTTTACAGTTTCTGATTTGCACTCATACTGCTGTGACCAGCGCCAGTTCCATAGACTTGGCACAGAAATCCTCTTCAGTCCTTACTTTATTTAGATTTCACCTTTTGTTCAAGGGTCACTTCTACTAGTCATTCAGCACTTTGTACTCTTTTCTTTTTGCAGGTATGCATCAGACACTTAGACAGTGGTTGCACTATGCAGCTTGCACAACAACCGGATGTATATAAACTACCAAATCTGTGGAATACTGAAGTTAAGGTGCAAGTGGCAAGTCTCATTTTCAGAACCAAGACTGCACAGTGGTGAAACACTCAAAGGGACAGATTCACAGCTAGGACTCAAGTTTTGACACTGTGGTAGTCCTGTGCCTCCTTTGAGCCATGAAAAACCTGGCAGATAGGTAAAGAGACCTCCAGAGAGCAGCTGCAGGGTACGTAGGTAAAACTTCAGATCCATCCCAAATTGTCAGAGTACCTTCCACCTCTCATAGGAGGGTCTTTTACAGAGAACAGGATTGGGGCCAATGATCACAGAATCATAGAATGGTAGGGTTGGAAGGGACCTTTAGAGATGATCTAGTCCAACACCCCTGCAGAAGCATGTCCACATAGATCAGGCCGCATAGGAACCTCCAGAGAAGGAGACTCCACAAACCCTCTGGGCAACCTGTGCCAGGGCTCCCTCACCTGAACAGTAAAATATTTTTTTCTTATATTTAAATTGAACCTTTTGTGTTGCAGCTTCATCCCATTACCCCTTGTCCTGTAGCTAGATACAATAGAAAAAAAAAACCCAATGTTCCAGCCTCCTGACACTCACCATTTAGATATTTGTAAATATTAATAAGATCTCCCCTCAGTCTCCTCTTCTCTAGACTAAAACAGCCCCAGTTTCCACAGCCTTTCCTCGTTTGAAAGATGTAGTAATGCACCTGAAGGAAAAAGGACATGTGGCCCACCCAGACTTTGGTTACGTGAGACCGTAAGCTGCATGAGGCTCAGACACAGGCCTCAGATGCAGGCTCAGACTTTGGCTACATCAGACAGTGAACAGTGGGCCTGAAGAATAGTCAAGGACGAGTTGTTTGTTAGAGTTTAGCTATGAAGGCAGCTGTGCGTGTGGGAAAGAAACTGTGTAAGCCGAAAAGAACATAGCAAAGCAGAACCTGACGGAGTATGTGAAACTGCAAGGCTTATCGCAGAAAGTGCAGCTGGAAAAGTCCAATCAGAATTGTTGTAACCAAGCTAGCTTTGCATTGCTTATAACAGCCTGATGCTTGCTATTAAAGGGGAGAGTTAGGACCTTAACCATATTGGTGTCTGTCACTTGTCCGGAGGTGCTCTTTCCAACATTTGGCACCCGAACAGAGACCAGGGCCTGTGACTCTTGTGGGCAAATTGCAGCAAATGACGGACGGTCGGAGAACACGGTCAGGAGTGGCACTGCGTGGCAAGCGGCAGTAGGAGCTGGGTGTGAGATCGTGACTCATTTGTAAGGTAGGAAAACTGCCCCCCCCCCAGCACCCAGGAATACTAGTTGAGGGATGAAGACTGAGGCAGTGGTGCAGTTGCTGGCTAGCGTACTCTCTAAGAGAGGACTGGCAGCCAGCATGAACAAACTCCATGAGTTGATAGACTATAGTTAGTAAAGATCTAGGTCTCGTTTGGGGAGTTATGACCTAACCATATTGGTGTCTGTCATTTCTCCGGAGGTGCTCTCTCCAACAGAAAGATGCTCCAGTCCCCTGATCATCTTGGTGGCCCTGCATTGGACTCTCTCCAGAAGTTCTCTGTCCTTCTTGAGCTGAGGAGCCCAGAACCGGACACAGGACTCCAGATGAGGCCTCACCAGGGCAGAGGAGAGGGGGAGCAGAACCTCCCTCGACCTGCTGGCCACACTCCCAGGATGCCATTGGCCTTCTTGGCCACGAGGGCACATTGCTGGCTCATGTTTAGTTTATTGTCAATCAGGACTCCCACGTCTCTCTGAAGAGCTGCTCTCCAGCAGGTCACCCCCAGCCTGTACTAGTGCATGGGGTTGTTCCTCCCCAGGTGCAGGACTCTACACTTGTCCTTGTTGAACCTCATGAGGTTCCTCTCTTCCCAACTCTCAAGCTGGTCGAGATCCCACTGAATGGCAGCACAGCCTGCTGGGGAATCAGCCAGTTCTCCCAGTTTGGTGTCATCAAATAGAAATAGATTGAAATAGATTGACAGATTGTCCTTTGTTTATACCAGTAACAAACATGACAGTGATCTCAAAATAGTATTTTTTTAATAAGAAAAATATTTTAAATATTTTATTTTATTTCTATTTTTAATAATAAATTATTGTTTACAAAATATTATTTTTTTACAGTTTACATCGTTATTTGCAGCTTTTTCATGGCAGGACTATTTCATGCCATGGAAATGCTCTCTTTTCTGACAACATTCCCCAGTCAGACTTCATGAAAGCTTGCACACAAACACTTGCCATCATCTACAGGCAGAAAGACGTTGCCTGTGAGAGGTACTTAATTGAGGAGTTGGCACTTCACCCTGAACTGAAATAGCCTCATGGGCATGCTGCAAATAGTTTCCTAGTGCCCAGGCTTCTCAGTGGCAGGGAGAGTTGGCAGGAAGCTAAAGTCTGTATGAAGGATAGATTCTGTGATCTGTTTAGTTAAGATCTAACCACCAAGCGTACATATTTTACTAGCAGCTGCTAGTGGCCCTGCTGGTCATCTCCTAGGTTTGCCAGATTATGTTCCTACCGTACTATGAACTGCAACAAACACAAAATATGATCTCTTTGTTTTGGCTGACAGGTGCCTCACAGAAAAAAAACCATAGGTTTTCATATGCTGACCTTAGAATATTGCAACTACATTTACAAACTACATGGATTAAAATAAATAGGTGCTGGTGTAACTCTGGCCTGACCAAGACCAGTCTGGAAGCGAGAAGCAAATGGGTTGAACCACAGCTGAACCACAGAATGTCAGGCATGTACTTCACTGGCTTCTGCTAATAGGACTGGGAGTCCCTAATGGCTTCTTTGAATGCACCCCAGAACTGCCTTAAGAGTCACATCATCTAAACTGCAAGAGCAGCTGAGTATTAAAAAAACCCACAAAAATATTTTGAGAGACCTTCTCTACAAAGAAGAATATAGTAATGGTAACTTGTATATATTTTAAATAGGCCTGGATGTTTACCCAATTTTTAAACATTGCATATGGTGGTGTACAATAATTTCTATTCACTAATTCTCAGGATTACACCTTTTTAAATACTCAGAGTTTTAGGGCTGCCTGTCCAGTATTGCTCATTAGAACTTTATTTACTGGCTTTCCAAAGCATTAAAGTGATGATTCTAGCACAAGAGCTCACTCAGTTACCTGATGTTAGAATTTGATGGCATGTACCTGGAGCACAGTAGGATCCATCTTATTGTTACTTCACAAGTATCAGCAGTAACAGCAGAATTTGCGAGATCCTACTTTTCCTCTTCTAGTTAAGTGCAGCTGATGAAATAGATTGCTGTTACAAAGTCACTGAGGCTCTGAAACCTGCTGGGGTGCGCACACTTGTCAAAGTAAAATCATTCCTGGTGTTTAGTCACACTGCCTGCTATTAAAAAGAAACAGCTACACAGTCACAGCATAACACTGTCATCTCCCTTTAGATGATGAGACTTTAGAGACTTTAGGGGAGATTTTGGCCAGCTCCTGAAGCCAATTTTGCTAATGGCTCACATACCATGACCTTGGCCAATTGAGCTCCGCAAAAGAAATGTGTGTTCCCAAAACTTAACTGCTGGGCTGACTCATGTGCAATAGGATATTCAGCCTTCAGCTTTCCTGCACAAATCACCTGTGTGCTGTTGGAGGCTGAAAGATGAGATCCTCAAAAAACAACAATCTGAGTGAGAAGCTACCTAACCTGTGTTAAGGTCTGAATGGTTATAGGTTGGTAGGTAACACATTTCCAAGATGAAGAAGAGGAACATGTCTTCAGTCAGACTTTCACCATGAACTCCATTCCAGACATAAAAGGCAGATCATTCTTATAGGAAAGAGGAACATACAGTGGGTGATATATGGGTTTTCTGATTAACTGATGTTCATTTAGGTGCAGAGTCCTGCATCTGGGAAGGAACAACCTCATGCACCAGTACAGGCTGGGGGTCACCTGCTGGAGAGCAGCTCTGCAGAGAGAGAGACCTGGGAGTCCTGGTCGACAATAAACTGAACATGAGCCAGCAATGTGCCCTCGTGGCCAAGAAGGCCAATAGCATCCTGGGATGTATCAAGAAGAGTGTGGCCAGCAGGTCGAGGGAGGTTCTGCTCCCCTTCTCCTCTGCCCTGGTGAGGCCTTACCTGGAGTCCCATGTCCAGTTCTGGGCTCCTCAGATCAAGAGGGACAGGGAACTTCTAGGCAGAGTCCAGTGCGGGGCAACCAAGATGATCAGGGGACTGGAACATCTTTCATATGAGGAAAGGCTGCAGGAACTGGGGCTGTTTAGTCTAGAGGAGACTGAGGGAGGATCTCATTGATATTTACAAATATCTAAATGGTGGGTGTCAGGAGGTTGGGGCAGCCCTTGTTTTCTATTGTATCCAGCAACAGGACAAGGGGTAATGGGATGAAGCTGGAACACAAAAAGTTCCATTTAAATATAAGAAAAAACTATATTACTGTTCAGGTGAGGGAGCCCTGGCACAGGCTGCCCAGGGAGGGTGTGGAGTCTCCTTCTCTGCAGGTCTTCAAGACCCACCTGGACGCATTCCTGTGCGACCTCACCTAGGTAGACCTGCTTCTGCAGGGGTGTTGGACTAGATGATCTCTAAAGATCCCTTCCAACCCCTACTATTCAATGATTCTATGATTTAAATATTGACTACTGAATAACAGCAGTTTATTTTAAAGCTATTCTCAGAGGTTAAGAATAATATTCCTGTGAGCTTTCATCCAGACTTACAGTATTTTAGAATATTAAACTAAGGTTGATAATTTAACAAACCATATTGTGGACACCTATGCACAGTATTTCTTAGTGTTGACAAAGAGTGAAAGCATCACCAGTGTAATTCTTGTCATCTTGCAAGATCCAAAAAGCCAAGGAATAGTTTTCTTATGCTTCTCATGAATTAAATGAAAATAGATTCTGAATCACAGTTTGATGGCACTAGCAAGAAAAACAATTGCCAGACACTGATTACCATATGTGGTATATTTGTGTTATGTTTGGAGAATCTGTACAAGAGAAATAGCTATTTCACAGCTTTGTTCTCACTTCTCGTTAGCGCCTTGCAGTTTCCTAAAATTCTTGATAAAGGATAAAAGTATTTAATTCATAGCTACCCAACATAAACTAGACAAGGCGTTCTCTCACTGTGTGCGGCATAATGCCACTGTAGCGTTTTACTAGCCAGAATCTGAAATGACCTACTCATCCCCACACAAGAAATCAGAACCAAACAAACTCATCCCAACTACCAATGAAGATTAGAGAAGACAAACTTAACTACATATACCCAAAGACACTCAGGCTTTATCCAGATTTCAATAAGAGATGGATGACCACACACCATTGAGGATCCAGACCTCTAATCTTTGCTTTTGAGGATTCTGTCCATTTCAAAGGATCCTATGGATTACTTCATAAAAGGTGCTTTGATGAAAACCCAACAGGTCTCCCGTGCTAACGTTCTGCCTATGAATAGCCAGAAGATACAAGACTGATGCAATCTGCTTCTACACGGTTCTCTATCTTTTCTGTCTGGCAGAACTAGTGTGCAAGCTAAAATTCCCAGCTGGCATGGCAAGAGAATCATACCACAGTGCTTCAGAAACTGATGCCTGCTAAGCTGCCCTTTAGAAGCCACAGCCCCCTGGAAAAACAGTGAGGCAATTATGTGCCCATTTCTAGGAGAAATTTTAACAGGACTATAGTGAAATACGGCCAAGTGGGTAAGCCACTCCTCTCCAGAACTGCCCCTTTCCTCCGCACAAGTGATTCTGTGTCCTGAATTTAGGACTCTCAAATACATAGAAATGTTATAGGGCTTTCTGCAGGATTCAAAGAAGAGGACAAAGCTGTCTTTGTTTAATGCTCAAAAAATATTTTTAATCCTTTTCCTTAACCTAAAGCAACTTCCTAGGACTGATCAGAAAAGGGTTGAATGATATACTGTATCATGCAATGATATACCATGCAATGTATATATTATAGTAAGTCAATACTGCATTATCAGCCTGTTTTGATATACACAAAATGCTCAATTATCAGTTAACAAATTGCCTCATTCCTCCTGTGAAGGTCATTTATTTATCACTAGCTGGAAATCCCAGCTGTTTGCCAATTTTTGCAGGTAATACAGAGAAAACAAGGTAACATTAAACTGATACTTAAGATCTCTGGGATCAGTCTTTCTCGGTCCTTAGAAAATAGGGACATAGGGAAAAGATCAGCTGCTATTGTATCGCTATTCACCTGCCACTGGCAATCTGAATTTTTATTAAAGCTTTACTAGACATGAACTTGCAATAACAGTAAATCAGAACAAGTGGCATTTTTTATACACCGTCACAAACGTGCCACCTTTTGTGCCTTATCACACAGCTTGACACAAGCATCCATTCTCAATGAAGCTAATTTAATGGGAATTAGGTTCCTAACCACCTTTAAATATTTGCCCCTCTGAACCAAACTAGGAGCAATACTTGGAGAAAAGTTACTATTCTAAATCAAGAGCAGTGGCAAAATCTGACTATTAACCTAATTTTAAGCAAAATTGTAACTTGGTTTTTTTCCTATTAGGTGATTGATTTAGGGCCTGCTCTTACTTCAGCATTCTTAGTTTTCCCAATTTTATAAATAAAACATTTTGCACATATAAATGTACTTCGAGGTACAGTTGTGTGTTGCTCAATCCTGTTGACCTGTCTTCTTGAGAAAATGTTGTTCTACAACAACCTGAACATGCCTTAATCTTTGGCAGAATTGGGATAACAGATCATAACGTGGGTGTCCAATTAAGTTAAATTGGCAGTTTATCTATGAAATTTTCAATAAATGTGTATTTCCTGCCTAACTTAAATCAACTATGAAAGTGAGAAAGTGTTCACACTAATAAAACAGCTGTATAGCCCAAAGTAGTAAATATTGGTGATGAAACTTACACACACCACACACACAATGTCATGGAAAACTGAATCGATCGTGAGGGGGGACAAAGAATCCCATATGAAAACTATGCTCTATTTGTTAACCAAATTAACCATTGTTCAAAGAATTCTTGTCAAACCCTTGTCTTAGACCTGGTAATACATGTATCAAAAGCACTACACACACAAGAGACACACAGAGACAAACCATCTCCTAGAAATCTATATTCACTACAGTGTTTTAAAATGAGTTCTGGTGTCAAATACAACACCCAGCAGCCTTCAGGAAATCAGCTGAACGGTTCCTACCTTGTGTGACATTGTGAGGGAAAACTAATACTCACTGAGTGCTCAATGACAAAAGCATGCACTTGTGCTCCACACACTTTCACTACCATTTCCTCTCTCAATCTAATAACTGATTTTTTCATTAGAAATACAAAGGCAGGAATAAAGCCAGAGCATATGGCAGTTTATGGTACAGCAATCTTTACAAGATTGCATTTCACAGCTAGTATGTGACAGGCACACTTGTAAAAAATCTGGCTAACCTATATAAGTCACCTCCAAACAATCTCTGTGACCTTGCCATATATAGTTTTGTACTGGAAAGGATCTGACATTTTTAATCATTTGCTTAAATAAACTTAACCTTTCAAAAAATTCTCCCTGGCACCCAGCTGTTTCTGGGAAAAAAAAAAAAACACAACCCAAACAAAAACCCACAACTAACCAACCCCAATCTTTTGTCTTTTATAGAACAAAAAGGCCTGGAGATTGCAAGCTAGTTTATATCCCCACTATTTGCGTGATCATTTGTTTAAAAGTATTAGCCTTAGCTAAATTTAAAAAGTTTTCTGTTTTATAATGAATGTATGTGACGTGTATATTCGTTATGTGAATGTATATTCATTATGTGACAGTCTTCATAAACTCTGGAGTCTTTCTTCATGTACCATGCCTGGTTGTCTATTTTTCCCTCAATGCAACTATTAATCCTGCACTTACTCAAAGTTCCACAGTAACATATGCTTGTATACCAGCCAGGTGCAGAGAGGTAGTTATAATAGGAAATCTGAATCCAAAAAAAAAAAAAAAAAAAAAAAGGAATGGGGGTATTATGAGCAGCATCTTCAGAAATCAATGGCTTTTGCTGTTTCCTACAGAGCTGTCCTATAAGTTTCAAAGATTTGCTCATACAGTTCACTATTTGTAATGTTTTAGAATCTGCAACAGACACTAAATTTGGACATTGTGACTCCTCTAGTATCTGAATTCTGCTGCCCTTGCTAGCAGACATATTTTTCTTCTCACAGGCAGCCAGGGCAGGCACACTGAGCCTCTCTGCCCGAAATCTCCACAACAGCATTACGGGATGCTACATGGAGTGAGTGCGTGATGCCCCCTTCTTCCTCTTCAGCACAGTGCTACCAAATCTATATAAATCCCTACTGATGTACTTACCCATCCACTATTCCCACTTTAGGCTCGCGGCAATAATGTTACTAAGATTTCATTCCAAGTTAGACTGTATTTCATGCTTAGAGCAATGAATCTCATTCACTACTTCAGGCTCTCTTCAAATTCAGGCTGACACCATTGCATGTAGAAAATACACTTGACCTTTTAAAGAGTCCCGTGAAGCCCTAGTAAGCAGAAATAGCTCAAAACAAAGCAAACAAATCTGAAAAATCAGTAGAATAATTCTTTCCTTACATCACTTTTCCTTACTTCCCACCTTTTAGGAAACAGATTTCAGAAGCCGTAAAAGGAAGCTATTCATTACTAAAATGTCATGTAATCAATGTTTCAAAAACCTTCCCTAGAAAGACAGATATTTAAGACAGCAAAGTCTTTGTTTAATCCAATTATCATTAAAACATATTAATGATGATAACAGGACCAGGCTAGATGTCAACTCCCTGAGCAGACGTAGTCACAGTTGCACTGATGTGTTACCCAATAGTAGTAAACATACCAGGACAGTAAATGACCATGACACAATCTGGGAGCTATATAAACTTAAAACCTTTACCTTCTATAACAGCACAAGAAGCAATAGAAAATTAACAGCAAGGAATGCTTCCCTGAAGGCTGGACTGACGTTTAAGATGCCTGTGATGAGACCCATTAGCCAGATGAACATGGCAAGTCTGAGTTCTGTGTGTTTGCACGTGAGCTGAAACAGTTAACCACACTGATATTTAATCATCGTAACTATAATGAGGCAGAAAAGAAGAAAACCCTGAACATTCCTTTTCCCAATACTCCATGGCAGGTGAGCATACAGGAAGTGCATTTGCTAAAAGTGCTTATGCTTAATGAATCACCAACACTGCTAACTTCAAACTGCGTATTTCAGCGCAAAGAGCAAAAGGAGCAGTTCCTAGAGGTTTGCTACTAGGAAGCTAATCTGGAAATATCTGCTTAATGAGGTAGTTATTTGGCCATAAATTCAATGATGCCTGAAAAGTCTCGATATTAATCTCAGATGAATGGCAGCAAAGCAAAAAAATGTCAGAAGTGTCTTTGTGAGCCATATAAGAAAGTAATCTTTACTAGCAATACTCGGGTGGAGAATACTCCACTCAGCTCTTCTTTCAGTTTCTTGGCAAGATTTCAAACAAATTCTTCCAGGTCCCTTCAACACATCTGTTCCTGATGCCCTGAAGTGGGTGAAGGAAGCACTCCTTGTGAAGAGAGAACTCATGTTTTCTGCAGGCACTAGCCAGACATAAAGAACACATGTACACCTCATGCAAGTTCTGCCAAGTGAACTATGGCACCCACCCATAAAAGCCGATAAAAAAATCCGTTTCTGACGAATCTCAGATGATAACTTGTTGCATAAAAGCACAAGTCTGGGAGTTCAAAACTAATTGGTCTTCACAGAAGGCACATTTATAATCCTTGCTAAAAGAAACATTTGGCTCTGTTATTTGTGAAAGCTGTCATCATGCCTTATCAGATTTTCCAATCAGATCTGCTGATTGGGAAAGCAAAAGTAATTTTGCTTAATAGCAAACCTCAGCTGTGATGTAGCAACATTTTCATCCCATCATGACTTTCAGGGTGAGTTTCCTGTCACCGGTATCCCATTTTGCACCCTGCCACTTTTTTTTTTTTCTTTCTTCAAAACCAGTCATCAGGTAAGATCCTGTAAACAAGAGACACCTGCAGGATCTCACGCTCAAGTAGTGCATCCTGAGCATGAGCAACCAGTGAGTCAGTGACAGGGCAGCAACATCCTGACACACACTCCTGGATACTCCAGGATATAAAGCAAATGGCAGAAAGTGGCCCATCTTTAGGCCATATACACTTACAGGAGATCATGAAGCCCAGTTTCCATCCAGGGGAAAAAAATAACTTCTCTAGGGTTTTTTTAAAAGACTTCATTAGACCCAGAATCTTTTTCTCAGTGTAGAGGCCCTAACACAAACTTAGTTTTGCCATGCTAGATATAAAGAACCATAGCTCCTGCTCTTGGCTTGCTGTCTTTCAATGAATATTTGATCTCTTATGCTGGAGATTTCTCTGCATCTGGGAAGCTTACAGCTTTGTATTAAAAAAAAAATACACAAATATTGTTCATTGTCCTCCTTTCTGCTTAATCCAATCTGTTGGGTTTTAACTTTGGCACATACCTCTTACGTCCAGTGACAATACAAAGGCACCAGTCATTCTGGCCCAGAATTCATGATGGCGAGATTGGCAGAGGGTCCTGGCCTAAGTGTCTCTGGCTAGAGTGATGCTCAGCTAGTCCAGAACTGAAACATTTGTGCAACCTGAGGCATTGTGGAGAGATGGGCTGATGACAAGAGTGATACCAAAACAAGTCTGTAGGTGCAACAGACTTAACATCTGAAATCTGTATATCTCTTATTTTGACGAATATAAGATTTTGGTGCGAGTCTGGGCCATTCTCAAGAAAAACTTAATGTCAGTGACAACCCTGTACACAAAACAAAGTCTTCCTTGCTAGCCTACTGAAAATGAATGAATAGAATAAACCTAAGAGGGGAAAAAAACTGTCACATTTCTACAAGAATTAAAATAGTCTTCATGCTTTGCAACAGTATTGCCAAATTACTGTCTTGGATGGTCCTTTCTCCAGTTTCTGCAGCAGAAAGAACACCCTTAAGAATAAAACAAAACTAGATGATCTTTAGAGGTCCCTTTCAACCCCTAACAATCTGTGGTTCTGTGAAAACAAAACTACACAGAGAAGAATATGAGAACACCCTGACACGACAAGAACCCTTCAACATTTCCTGTTTCATTTTCATCTGACTGGGCGCTACAGGCACAGTAATATTTTTATAGTTAATCTGTTCTTTTCTCTCAATAATCTGCTTCAAAATGTTGCTTATACTTGTCTCAATAATAGGTCTGGCCAATGAGTATGTAGAAACAGCATGGACAGTACAGGAATTCAGCAGTACTGAGGAAAATCCTAATCCTACTGAATTTGGCGGCACAAACCTCTTACATAACCTGTGATTTAGAGGATAGTCTGATCATCTGGGAACATTAATGTGTTCTTCTCAGTACATTAAACAAAACTGGCAACTTTCTGCCAGAGATTTTCTTTTGTTTATCACTGTATAATGCCTCAGAAAAGGTGTCTCATGCTAACAAGACACTTTTAGTATCAACAAAATGCTTTTACGTGACTAATAAGTTATATTGAAGGTGTGTATAAGTTTAAAGGATAATTTTGAGTCCTCTTTTACCAAGATTGCCTTGAACCATGGTGCCTCTCTGAGGTCCAGGACAGAGCTTGTCATCTAAACTTAAAGCAATGGCTCTCCACAACACTGCTTGGAGCGTGGGCTTTTCTGAAAGTTCAGTTATATCAACAAACTTTACAAACCTCAGGAACTGAACCTGTCAGGAGGCTAAGAAAGTTTGAGAGCTATGGCCTCTACAAATCACTAGAACAACAAACCACTGTTTGTATCAACTATTAAAAAATACCCTAAACAAAACCAAACCTGTCATCCTTTTCCAACAAAAATAACGTTCTAATACACAAAAGCAGTTACCCAGTAATAGGATACAGGTGCATAAAGCTCTATTCACAAAATAAATATGAACAAAGGATCACATTGATCTAAGAACATCGGGGATTTAAGCAATTACAAAATGAGGTAAGAGTTTGTTCAGTGCCAATATTTACAGAGCGCAATAAAGACTGAATTCAAAACCATATATTCAAAAATTACAAACTCATGCTTTTGAAATAGACATAATATCAAGTTTTAGGAAGACGAGAAAAGAAGTTTTATTCACAGAATAGCAAAGATCAACCTTAAAGAACACACCCATGAAGGGTGAAGAGTTCAGAGAGTATCAGGCAATCTGCCACTTGAAATCACCACACGCTCTGCTGAAAACACTTGCTGCAAAACCTGATGCCAGTTATAGACATTTTCTTTTATCCATACAAAAGGTATGCTACAGAGATGATTGTACACTAATAATGCAATTCCTTGATGATTGGAAACAAGTGACCACCACTGTGTGGAAATAACTTTGTAGGTTGCCAGCTATCGCTAGCTAGCTAATCCACATATCTCCAATTGTTACGGTAGGTGAAGCTTTTAAAATGAAAAGCAGCAGCATTCCTTTCTCCTTTTGGGGGAACCAGCTCATTCCACTAACCTGATAAAGCTTCTTAGTCCATATAAACTGCTGAAATGAGTTATCATTTTAGCAATTGCCAGATGTCAACACATTTGGAACAAGAACCTTTGGTAACAAATGCTCAAAAATGGATAGTTAAGGGTGATGGGAAATGTCAGACAACCTCCTTTACAGAGCTTCTTACAGAACAACCACAGCATAGCAGGAGCTAAGAGTAAAGAGACTAACTGTATTCCCAGTATTCTTTGTTTTCTCCCACTAACACATAGAACATTCTCCATTAGTCAAGCAGTTGTCTCAGTAATAGATACGAGAACAAAAGGAAACCTAAACCATGGTATCTATTCATAGGGCAATTCCCATTGATAGTTTTTCTGTTACAGTTGAAAGTTGCTAAAGTGTAAGAGATTGCCAAGCGGAGATTGATGGGAGAAGTAAACACTTAAACAGGTCTAGTTCATCTCCTTTGTGAATTAAGGTACGATTTTTTCCTTTAAAATGTATGCAGACTGAACACTTACTACTCTCCATAACAGAAATTGCTTTCTTATGTAGAAATTAATCAAGAGGACAAAAGAAATGCAGAGTCACTCTGCCTCTCATGTTTAGAGAGGCTTACTTCTTGTATCCAGTCAATGCTGAGAAAGAAGAGAAGGCAGCCTGTTTTATCTTTCAATTTTGACATGTATATAAGCAATTACATCACAGAACTCAATTACCAAGTTCAAACCAAGTGTTTAAAAGCCAGACTAATTTAGAAAAGGACAAGACTGAGACTTGGCACTAGAGACTGATGCTGAAGACTTCATTGCCTTGTGCCCCAGATGCTGTATGTAAAGCCTCCTTAGAGGCTGTCTTACTGCCAAAACAAGAACCGACAAACCAACACACTAGATTTCAGTAGTTTAACAGTTCATGACTTGACCAACCCCACTGTAGATGGAAACAGAATTTGACAGGCCAATGCATTAAAATCAGAAGAGCGATACTTAGTAAGGACGACATAATAGTTTGGGGAGAGTAACCACAAATACTTATAAGCAAAGAACTAAGCAAAGATTTTACTTTAATGAGGTGACACAAGCTCATTTTATACATCTATAAAATATTCCCATCAGACAAGCAGAAGACTCAAGATACCACAAAAGAATGAAAGTGTTAACCTCAAAGATCTGTGTTATGATGGTAACATAGTTCCAATCTGTCCACTTGGATCTTCTCTTTTACTTTGAACGGTATCAGTTGCTGAAAATCCTTATCTGTAAATATCAGTTAACACAGTGCTAAAGCAACAAAAAAAATCAATTATTATGTACATTTCAGGCAAAGACATCAGGCTGTCTTCGCCTCTCATCTCACTCTCAGCATATGTATTATGTTCCAGAGAGTAACAGTCACAATGACTTTAGAGAAAAGTTACTGTACAAAGCCACAAAGCTGAAGTTCTTAAGACGACTAGTCAATACAATTAGA
The DNA here is from genome assembly GCA_013401255.1 of Urocolius indicus. NCBI lineage: Eukaryota > Metazoa > Chordata > Aves > Coliiformes > Coliidae > Urocolius > Urocolius indicus. The sequence goes on from WBNH01007035.1 coordinate 792,801, forward strand.
CAGAAGTTTGCTTGTAGTTCTTTGTATCCAAGACCTTCTTGCCACACATTGAGCAGATGCCTATAAGCACACAAAAAGTGTGTAAATTATTTCACAATCATTAAAGTTTTTCTTCAAAAACACAGTTGTTATGTTTTTGTAAAGATAACTTTCAAAAAATTCTTTAAATGAGCTCTCATTGACCATCTGTGCCTTTGCTCACCAGCTGTTGCAAATTCAGAAGTAATAACTCAACTTCTGACACAAATTAGTGTTTGCAGAATATGTTTTATATTGTCACTTAGGAAAAAAAAAAAACCCAAACTCTATTTTGAGAGCATTATGATTCACAACACCACGCAAAGCCTCTGTTATTTGCTAGAACACTGGAAGAGAGCCAGGAAAGGCTCCTACCTGGCAAACAGGTAAAAATGATCCATTGTTAAACTGTAAGTCTTGTTGACAAAATAAGGCTTGAGATGGACAGAACATAGCTAGGCTAAGAAAACAGAGTCACCAACAAACTGACTGCTAAACAGAAGATTAAGAGGGAGGGAGCTTCAGATAATTGAGCAAGTTGGGAATAATAGAGTTTCAGAGACTGAAGCCATTTATAAAGCAGCAGAAATGAGAAACTACAGACACCAAGAACACTTAAAAATTGAAGATGATCACTGATGTCCCAGAGGACTTTGACCTGAACCAAAAGAGGGGCAAGTCAGACGAACAGAGGGGCAGGTTGTCTCAATGGTTCCCTGTTCTAAAGCAGAAAGGTGCTACATCTTCTATCTGGTTGGGTCCCATCTCCTTTTACAAGACCATTCATCAGCAGACAGGAAAAAAAAAAAGTTCAGTGGCAAGGACTTCTGACAAGTCTCTCCAAATCCTGTGCTTTCACATATTGACATCACGTGACCAGACACTGAGCTATGATCCCATTAGGAAACGGAATGGCAAAGACCATGTCATACGATTAAATTTGGAGACCAAAATCCATCTCACAAGCTGTTCGCTTCAGGTCTAAATTGAGGAGTAATTAACTTTGGATTGCCTCTTGATTTCAGAGAGTTGAGGCAACAGCCACGTGACTGTGTTTTCTCCAGAAACATGCCAGAATGTCTTTGATGGTCAGAACTACAACGTAAAGCACTGAAGAGCTCTTAATTTTATGCAGAAACCAGATTCAACCTAGAACAATACACAAGCAGACAAAATCCTGAAGCTCACCCAAACCAGACAGAAGTTTAAGAAGGAGAACAAGGTTCTACCATATGGGATTCAGGCAGCCATCTGGTGAGCATCTATCAACTAGAAAAGGCAACCCTCCTACAGCAGGCTGCTAAACAACTGACTCACTGACACAGTGCACATTTATAGAACAATTAAAAGTCATTTCATAAACAAAACTTGCTACTGGTTAGCTACATCTAACAGTCGGTTCACTCCATGTCTGTGTGTTATGTGGATTCCTCAGTGTTAAAAATGTAACTGAGTTCACGTTGGGGTTTTTTTTCCACATTGCAAAGTTTGAGCCCTTTTACTTACCCACTCACAATCACATGACCTGTAACTTCTATAGCCTTAAGGCTCTCCATCAAATCTGCTTGAAATTGGGTTTTATCTCCCCTTCAGGATTTTTTCAGCAGCTTTTAACCATACTGGTCACTTATTATCATTATGAGATAGAAAGCTGCCAGGCATAAGCGTAATTTCAGTGCAGTCATTCACACATAATTTGTAAGTACAGAAAGATTGTGTGTTATGTACTGCCCAAGGCCAGATCTTGGTTTCTAGGGACAATTCTTATATTCATTTTTCAGTTGAGTTACAATGCATCAAGCACGTTCACAACTGGACAGGAGACTTCTATTAATGAAAGGAACCTTTCAATGGCTTAAGTTACGCACCAAATGCGTAAGAACAAATGTAAGTACAAAGACAACTACGAACATGACATCCCCTCAGAAACATTTTCTTCATTCCTTTCACAACTCTATTTATTTTTTTTTTGTCTTCACCTTTTATTCCTCAGGTGCTCTACTTTTGCTAAACTAGCCTATTCCTTTAATCAGATCGGAAGTTAGATTTTTGGTTGGTTTGGGAGGGGTTGGATGGGTCCAGGGTGTTTGGTTTTTGGGTCGGGGGGGTGGTTCTGACATCACTATTTAGAGTTTGATACTATGTGACCTGATCTAGGTGGACCTGCTTCTGCAGGAGAGTTGGTCTCTAAAGATCCCTTCCAACCCCTACCATTCTATGATTTAGCTAATACAAAGAGAGGGAAAAAGGAAGCAAAAAAGGGACTGAAACAAGCAATTGAGTTTTACAAGAATCTAATAAAACTAAGAAAGATCCAACTTGCTAAATGACAGTTTTCTATGCAATTGCCAAGATTAAGGTTATTCTTCCAGTTCTATTGCTTTAGATACCACAAACATTCTGAAAGATGAGTCATACAATGACTTGGGTTGGAAAGGATCTCCAGCAGTCTCTAGCCCTGCCCCAGCCCCACTCAAAACACAATTCCCTGCATGAGAGTGGCTCAGGGCTTTTCACATCAAGCTCTGAATAATTCCCATAGAGATTCCCCAAACTCTGTTGGCCCCTGCACACTTGCACAGCGAAAATTGCTTTTTTTGTATGCAATCAGAGTTTTTCACATTCCAGTCTGTGCACCGTCTCTTATCCTATTGCTGTGCTGCTCAGAAGAGTCTGACCCCACCTTTCCCATGCCTTCCTATCAGTATTTGAAGACAGCAATTAATTCTCATCTTAGCCTTCTCTTTGTAAGGCAAAACAAATTCAAGAGTTCTGCTTGCTCTCTAACTTCAAACCAAACTGGGGCAATATGGTACACAGAGAAACTCACCTTTTTTGTAGGCACATCCTTGACAATAGTGAGACCCTGGCTGATGGACAGAACTCTTACAAATCCGACATATTGCAAATTTGTTCTTTCCATAAGGATCAAACCTGGGAAAAAAACAAAAAGTGTTTTATTTCTACGTCATGAAATAAGGTATTTCCTCTGCCTCACTCTAAAAGGTATAAGCCAGAGAGCACAGATGGAAACTCTGATAGAACGTGTAATTTAGAAAAAGGACGTACCAGGATTATTTCTAAAAGGCTGCATAAAGTCTGCAGAAAAGCTCCCACTTTCCCATAGAGATTTCTTGCATTACTGACAAAAACTTAACAAAAGCAGAACTAAAATGTGTATGTTAAGACATTAGATTATATTGAACTTTCCAGCTGCACTCTGCTAGACTGCATAAGAGAACGTCCTCCAGACATTAAGAAAATGCTCAAGAGATTGTACTGGCAATCATCTTAGCACAGAAAATAAACGTTCTCGGTTCCTCCCCTGACAAAAGCATTAGACCCTAGCATTTTTTTAGTAAGAACTGAAGTAAAATAGTTGCCCACACTCCATGATTCAGTAGAAACCACCCATGAAATAGGTATGAACATATGTCTGCCAAGTAATCAAATGTCATAAAGGCCATCATTTATTTTTAAGTGCTTTTTTGGACAGGCTTTGTGCAGTTACCCGGATATTCAGAAATCAAGCCTCAGCTACAACAAACTGACTTTTTTAGCCAAAATCAATGTTAAATACTAACCTTGCCTTCTTTGAGGTCAATGCCTTGTTTTCGTTTAACTTACGGCCACCGCTTTCTACAAAGACAATAAAACAATAAACCAAGTAAATTTCCCTCTTCCAAGCATACTTAAAAAAAAAAACCAAAAAAACTTAGCTTACGGCTTTTACACAAGTGCAAATAAAGTCACTAATACAGATAAAACGTATAGCACATCATTAAAGCACGTGACAGTGCTCTGTTTGCATATTGTCATTTCATATAATGAGAAAAATAAACAGAGAAGCTCAATACTGAGGAGCTCAGGGTAAATGAATTCCCAATGCAATAAATTAACATGGGAGGGAAACTACAGGAGTTAATATTTAACTTGATTAACTATTTCAGATTTTAACCTTGAGGTTATATCTCAGGTGCCTAATTAGCTTTAATATAATAGAATCATAGAAGGGTAAGGGTTGGAAGGGGCCTCTAGAGATCATCTAGTCCAACCTCCCTGCTAAAGACAGGTCCACCTCAGTCAGGTCACACAGGAACGTGTCCAGCTGGGTTTTGAAAACCTCCAGAGAAGGAGACTCCACACCCTCCCTGGGCAGCCTGCGCCAGGGCTCCCTCACCCTCACTGGAAATAAGATTTTGCATGTGTTTAAGTGGAGTTTTTCGTGTCCAAGCTTTTGTCCGTTACCCGCAGTGCTGTCGCTGGACACTGAAAGGTCCCCAACGTTACCTGTAGTGTTTCTCGCGCCATCTTTCCACGTATCGGGAGTGATCACAGTACCGAGCTTCTTCTCACCTGCAAACAGTACAGAAAGCAAAAAGTAAAGCTCCCCTGCGTTAATACCCAGACCAGGCGCTGCCCTCCGGGAGAGCGACAGCTCACGCACAGACACTGCCGGAACGGCCGCCGACAGCCCACCCGACACAGCGCAGGGCCCGCAGCCGCTCCGCTCAGGGCATGCCCGCGGCCTGCGAGGGCACGGCAAGGCCCGGCGGCGAGGCGAGGCGAGGAGTGGGCGCAGCAGGGGCTCCCACGCACAGCCCGGCGATCAACCCCCACTCACACTTCTCGCAGACCATGGCGGCTCCAACCACAACAAGCGCCGCGTTCCGGCACCGCCCCGGAGCTGACGCGCAGCCCACGGCGGCTTCCGTTGCCGGGCGGCCCCGCGCGCACCGCGGCGGCGGCGGCGGC